>JAAIXJ010000041.1:280455-791145 GCA_013403705.1 Heliconius hermathena | reverse complement strand
TCTTTTCAAGTGTGCAATAAAGACTTTTATTATTATTATTATTATTGTATTTATCTTAAGCTATAATTAAATTATATTTATAATATTTTTTTTATATTTTTTTTTTTAATTAATTATATTATTTACCAACACAATTTAGTTGTGGTATGGATCGTTACAATAAGAACTGCTCACCTTCCTATAATACTGCAAACATTTGATGGTTATTTTATAATAACCACACAACCTAATATTACCATTATTTTTAACCACCAGTAAATACCGGTTTGATAGAGGTACCGCAGTCTGCCCGTTCGACTTTATAAATCACACCTGCCTTTTGCAACCGGTAGAGCTTCCCTTCCACAAGCTGTCGAAAGTCAAAGACAATGGCCGCGTTTTAACAAATACAGGTGTAATATATTCCCTGACGTTGAATATGTTGACGAAAAATGGAGATCTCCGCTATTTCTGAACGCTTCGGTTCCAGATGTTCCTTTACTTATTTTACAAGGTCATCGTATGATTAAGTTTCTGGTATGCTAGGAGTGCATAAATGGGTCATAAAACGTAGCACTCCGCGTCTACTACCGTCACCAACGTGGCTACTTCCAGAGACTTATCTGTGGTATTCAATATAATAAACTGATTCAGCGCACCGATGGCCATTTCCTAAATTATATGGTTCACAACGCGTCCGATAGGCATTGTTATAAATTTCGAACTACGTAACTGATATTCGTCGCCAGTGGCTTTATAATATTGGCTCCGTGCACGACTGCAGCGCCACCCAGCGTACGCAAATTTGTTGGCTCTGACGCTTCTATAACTGTTCTTATTTCTGGAAAACTTTCATCTGCTAAAACAATATCGTTGCTGATGGTTTTAATAATAATTGTTGCTCATCATTACAGATAGATGAAAACCCAATTAAATCATTTTTTCTGTTGAAGTTGTCACATCTGTGTGTGTTTTTTGAGGGGTATTACATATGTTGTTCTTAATTTTTTTGTCATCCATACCTATATTATAAATTCGAAAGTTTTTTTTTTTTTTTATGGAAAAGACAAGGCAAACGGGCGTTCGGGTCACCTGATCACGACCCCGTGCAACACCAGAGGAGCTACAGGTGCGTTGCCCGCCTGTAAGGTGGGTTGGGCTCCGGAGCCCGGCATTACCTGGTGCGAAACGCAGTAACATAAAGCCACTACTTCAGGCCGGTTTTAAATGCCGGGAGTGGTAATGATCCGGTCAAGTCTGCCCATGCGTGTTGCCATTGCTGGCGACGTGACTCTACCACACGTACTTTTAGTCGCTTCTTACGACACCACCAGTACCAGGATGATCCTATTCTAGGCCGGGATCACACGGCACAAACGTAACTCTGTCTGTCTGTTTTACGCAATCAGGGCCAAACCGCTAATTCAATTGTGATAAAATACTCATATAGAGATACTTGAGGGTCTTCGGATGAACATAGGTTACTTTTTTTCTCATATTTGTAATATTCCCGATATATAATAAGATATTAAAATACGTTTCAATTTGACATGTAATTTATTCTGCCATATTAATAACAACCGTTGCTAAGCAACCGTTGCTAGGCAACAAGGAATTATGTCGTTTTAAGAAAAGGTCGCCCAAAATGAGCTTCCTGAACGCTTACATGGAGTACGCTGACTCAACTTTATGAGACATAAAAACTACGATTTACAAAAATATTGTCTTTTAAAAAGTCCACGATGATGTTTGTTTATCTTTAAAGGTTGAGCCACAGTAACCATTTTAATATACTTAATTTTTTTTTGGATTATTGTTAATGTATTTTCTATAATTTCGTATTCAATCCTTATCAAAATAAATATAATAGTCACCTTTAGCATTTCACCTAGATTAAAATTATATTTTACTGTACACCTTTCTAATACAAACTAAAGGAGATATCACTCATTCAAAATGAGTTAGCCTACGAACCGCACGGTATGACCGACCCGAACGGGCAGACGACGTTGACGATTTTGTAAATTTTTATACATTTTCGATCTACTGTTAATTTTTATGTGATTATTTTCTGTTTATTATTAATTTATATTTTTTCTTTGGTTCTTCGCTTACTCGAGTAGTAGATTAGTTAGATTTTCATTAATTTCTTGGTGTTGTGTAAGTTTCGGCCCTGCGCGGCATCGGCATAATATTATTTAAGTATAAAGGAAAGAATGGTCGGTTATTTCAGTTAGGTTATCTATACCATTGTTATACACTTAATAAATCGTAGTCTTAGTTTTTTGGGATTTTATTTGATATTGGTCGCAAAAATTATCGAATTTAATGTAGAAAGGAGTTTAGTTATTTCATGTAGTATCTATGTACGCGAGCAAGGTATACGTGTAAAAAGATATTTCCCGGGTAAATCAGTATAGTTATCAGTAAGTATAAAATTATTATTTATTGTATTTGAGTATTATGTAAATAACCACATGCACTTGCAAAAACATAGCACAACACATTTAATATTAATACTTTTAAATATTTATTTTACTTTGATAATATTGATAATGTAGCTGGTTTTCTTTAATTTTTTTTATTAATATTTTACTTTGGTTACGTTTACTTATTATTTTTGGTCATTTAAATTAGTTAAATATTTTTTCTAATAATAAGAATTTTCTCTACTTATTTTTCTTTTTCGGAATATTATGATCATTTACGCTTATATTTTCTTCTTACCAATCGTATTAAAAAAAGAGAATTTCATAAATATATTTAGTAAGATAATAAGCATTCGTATAGTTCAAGCGGGCGAAGCCGCGTCCGGGCCCGCTAGTTTTTAATATAAATATTGAACTAGTAGCACATATTGAACTAGCTAAAGGGTTATTTCAGTTTGATTACTTTAGATGGTAAATGTTGTTTGTTGAGTGCACAAAGAGGTTTTAGGAAATGGGTACTTAGATAAGATCTTTCCGCTTTGTTCAATCTCAGAAATTTATTTAGTCAGTTTAATCTTTTTATGTTCAGTTTATATTTGGATAGCTATCACCAAATAAATTATTTGAAAAAGATATTGAACTAAGAAATAATTCTATATAATCGGAAATATAGATTTTTATTACGTGACCGATTTCATACAATATGTGGAAAAATTAAACATAAATACTGGAAAGTAGTGTGACCTTAAAAATATTGTTTTGTGTGGACTTCTTGACCTTTTTCGTATTTTTCGTGATCGCAGATTATAAGAATATTTGAAGTCTAATCTTTTTATTTTTTTTCTTTTTGTAATATTTTGGATTACACAATATAATGTATTATTTAAAAAAAATAACGAATATCCCGCACACAATAGAGTAGGCAGAAGAAACTTAGTGTTAAGACACTTCATTCCCCACTTTCCGCCGAATTCTGGAGGCATTGTATGTTGAGTGGCGAAACTCAAAGCCGCGCTTTGTCTTGACGCCAGTGAAGAAATGAAAATATAAATTTAAACAAATATTTCATTTCCTCGAATAGGGATCGAACTCACAGTTGCGTTTATAGGCATACTTTGTGTCACTGCGCCACAACTGGCCTTAGCAAGTATAATCAGTCAAAATAAGAAAAATCGTAGTAACACTTATTTCTCATTTGTGGGGGCCGCAGGTAACTCCCTGCCTGCGCCCCTTTTAAATCCGGCCCTCCCCTACCTCCTGTGCCAGGTTATCCTAAAAGACTTAATAAAATATAAATATTAAAAAAAACAATAATATACTAAATCAATCAGTTAAATCTTCACAAGTAGCCGTATAAACAAATAATAATTAAACTATTGAGCTGTTTTTTTTCCTTTTAGTTTTTATGTAAACTGTTTTCCTTCTTTTATATATTTTTTTCCTTTATTTACAGGTATAAAACTAGACAATGAATGTACAATAGTTTCAATACAAGCTACGAGCGCGGCGTCGCGTGTGGGCCTGCCTTCGCGCGGGAAATGGGCTCTTACGGAGATCAACAATAGACCCCTAGTTGGGGGTAAGGTAAGATTTTTCTTAGCCTCACGCTGTATCCCGCACACATAGCAGCACTGTGTATAGAGAAAATCTAGAATTAAGACACTCGGTTCTCTGCTTTCCTTTCAAATTCGTTATATAGTGCGAGTAGACACAAAATTCATCATTTAACGTATTTTAGTATTTTTTAGATATACCTAGTATACAGATACCATACAAGATCTATATGGATAGTCTTATTTTTGTGTTTTTTTTTTGTTAACAATAGTATGTATAGGATGTCTTAAAAATTTTAATAGAACAGAAAATTTATTAATAATGTAATTTACTTAGTATTGTACACGGTATAAAAAATAATTAAAATATTTTTAGAAAAATTTAGATTTTTCTTGTTGATTTCAGGGTTGTGAAGAAGAGATGAATAGATTAGCGTCTAACGGAACTGAAGTCTCGATTTTAATACAACCAGCAGCATTAGTGAAGAAAATGCGTGCAGCTATCAAATCTAGTAAGCCTCTATTGGGTATTAGATAAGTCTAACCGTACGATTTTACACGATTTTGATAGATTTTGAGCGATTTTTGATGAATTTTTTTCGGGTTGACTGACCAAATTTATGAAATTTTTATAATGTATTTCTGTATGTTGATAAATTTTAATATTTGAAAATATTTTTCGGCCGTTTCTCTAATATTTTTAAGGATATTTGTATGACTGATGCAAAATATTCATATATAATTAATTTATGGTAATGTTTGTGTCAAAAGAAAAGGATGACATTTATATAATTGNATATATATATATATTCAAAATTGTCATTTAATTATTTATATTATATATATATAAAATGTGACTGATTCAAGAAATTTTTGGAAAAAAATACATATCGACTCGAAAGTTAGAAAAATCCTTTATTTATATTTAATTTTTCTATTATATTCAATATATTATTACTAACACCAAAAGTACATTCACATTATAATAATAGATATATTATAACGCACACACATATTTAGATTTTTTAATAATTATTAATAATTTTCACAATTTAATATTAAGTTTTAATATTATACAATTTCTAATAATGGGATTAAAGGCATAAAAAGCTATTATTATTTGTACGGCGTCAAGCTATGCATCCGATTATTGTGAGTTCGACACACATTCGAGGAAATGATTATTAATGGCGGAATTTAACGCTGCGTCTTGTTTTACAAGAGCGAGAATTTAAACAATTTAAATATAATTCTTTCCTGAGAGCGCGAATCGAACTCGTGACCATTGCGTTTACAATCAAAAGCTGCCCCAGGAATCTCAAATTTTCAATATTGTATAATACTTTGCCTTTACGACCATTTTAAAGCAATTTTATCTCGAAGTATCTTGTCAAGGTTAGTGTTACAATAAGCAGGCAGTTTTTTTTAATTAGTAATAATTTTATTATTATAGTATAAATATCACTATTTTAGCTACGTCCAATATATAATATTAAATATATATATAGATTATTATAAAAATACTACACATATATACATTTCATTATTTTATTAAAAATATGATTAAAATTTTGGATCATGATCTGATTTTCGATTTTTTTCCGAAATTTTGAAATAAGTTAAAGTAAAATTCAAAAATTGAATTTCACTTTAACTTATTTAATATTTCATCAAATACAACGTTTTTATAATTATAATCTTTTTTTATTAAATATTAGGTATGTAAAGCAATATATCATGTGATAGAATATTTACTTCACTAATATAATTATTTTAAATGCACTATACGAGTACATTGTAAATGGGTCGCAAATTCGATTTTGAGTTGAGACAAAATATTTTTTATTATTTTTATTATAAGAAAAATATCATGTTTCTTTGATCGGAGATTTAAGTTTTCTTTATTTTTATTTTTCGGTAATATTCAGCTGTATCCTACATATAGCAGGGTAGGCCTAAACCTAGTGTTAAAACACTCCGTTCCCCACTTTCCGCCGAATTTTTCGAGACATTGCGTGTAGAGTGGCGGAACTCAACGCCATGCTAATGGATTGATAGCAGAGCGCACTCTTCGGAGTTGGATCGAACCCACAACATTCTTTAACGTGTTGAATAAAATTGTCTCGTAACAAAATCGAACTGGCAACCTTCGCCTCAGTGCTCGACATATTATTAATTAGATATAAAATATACACAAAAAAGAGTCTTCTATATATACGATTAATGCCATATTGAAAGTTTCTACATTGGTACGCGATGGCTATAAGTTCGATTCCCACTCGATGAAATGATTATAATTCAAGTGTTTTCATTTCTCCGCTCTGCTAATACAAAGCACGGCGTTGAGCTCCGCCACACAATACGCAATGTCTCGAAATTGGGCATGAAGTGGAGGATAGATGATAATAATGTTTTTTTTAATAATCTCGTTTTCCAAAAGAGCCGTTTCAAATCCTATATCTGAATGGCAATATAGAAACTTCTTTATTCTTATTTGGCAATGTTTTGATTTTTTTCATTCCACTAAAATTATAAAAAGGATCTCTAATGAATATTATTTAAATAGTAATAAGTAAATACTTTTATGTTTATAATGAGTAAGCCTTAGTAGCACAAGAAATTTAAATAAATATGTTATTTTACATTTTGTTTGCTTAACTTTTTTTTAAATATATATCGCACCCTTAGAATAAAAGTGAGGTAAAAATCAAAATTTGTATAGAATATATGATGCTGTATCCCACATATACCAAGGAAGGCAGAGGGAACCAAATATTAAGTTTATCCCGCGCACAGATTTTCGACAGTGATACCGGAGCGAGGAAATAATTCATTTCTCCGAATGGAATCAAACCCACAACCGTTGCGTTTAGTTAGACGCTATGCCATTTTTTATTGCAGAAATTTTGAGTTGAGTGGCGGACGCAATGCCTTCAGAATTCGGCGGAAAGTGATAATAGGAAGGTTTATTGGGAACGTAGTGTCTTAACACTAGGTTCCCAGGTCCCCTCTGACTACCTTGCTATGTGCGGGTACCTTGCTATGTACCTAGTGTACGTAAAACAATAGTTAAGCCACTTTCATTCTAAGGTTGTTATATATTTTGAGGCCTACAACAATTTTTTGACTGAATTTCTTATCTCAAAAGCGGAGGTAAAATTTATTGATATATATTTTTTTCTTGTGTAAAAGGTTTGCAGCAACTGGAACTTTGTGATTTACTTTTAAATAAATGTTATTTGATTGATTAGGATTTGTTTTATTGGCTTCTATTTCCTTTTATTTATTTTCTATATTATGTAGTTTATATAAATAAATTGTACATAATATATATACAATATTGAAACTTAAATAAGACGTTAAATTAACATCGCTTTTTTGTTAGAAAAATTATTATTCATAAAAAATTGCATTTAATTATGGTTATTGGTGCAACAATAGCGTAATTACACGTCTTTTAAAAATCAAGATTAATAATATGTGATTGTATTGTTGAGATCTGCCACTCAGCACGCAATGCTAGAACCAGGTCCAGTACTCGGCGGAAAGTGGGAACGGAGTGTCTTAGCACTAGGTTCCCTCTGCCTACCCTGCTGTGTGCGGGATAAAGCGTAAAGCTGATTTATTTCATTTTTTTATATATGGGGAAAGACTTCACAATCTGTGACTGTTTGGAATACTTCATAAAGTTCAAATAATTCGATTTTGTGATGCATTTTTTTTTCAAGCTTCACTCTATATAGCAGGGTAGGCAGAAATAAGTCCAGCAGCAAGTGCCAGGACACCGGAACCAGCAAATACAACGGTATAATAAATAATATATTATACTCAAGAGAGAATCGAACCCACAACAATCAAGTTTGTTAGGTGTTTAGGGAAATCTTTAGTAATATTTTCCTGGATTTGGTCAAAGCGCGGCGTTGAATTCTGTCACTCAATACACAATGTTTCGAAAATTGGACGGTGCGGAGGTAACGGAGTATCTTAGTACTAGGTTCTGGCCACCCAGCGGGATAAGTGCGAGATGCAGCGTGAAGGTGTATAAAAATCTTTTTGCTATAAAAACATTCTTATGACTATGTAATCTGACATTTAATAAACAAGAGTGAATAAACTACGACCTATGACACGATTTATAAATAAACAATGACATTTTACACCATTTCTCTAAAGAATGTGTTGAAAAACATATTTTTTCTTTATTAAAAACTAAAGTCATTGACATATAAAGGGACAATAGTCGTGAGTTCTAATTTTATTACACTTAAATGTCAAATAAAATATCAAGAGTTTACCAAAATATTCTGTAGTGTGTATTGAAGAATTCAGTTGTCACTGGGAACGATAATACTGATAAACTCATCGAAGTCAAATACTTTTTTAAAACACACATAAAAGTTCGAACGTCACTACGTTTTGAACACAATTCTTTTGTTTACCGTCCGTACTTATTTACGGAAAAGAACGTATGGGTTAATGGTCAGAGTATTTAGGCGGTTGGAAACCGAGGTGCGGGTTCGAATCCTGTGATCCGACGACAATGTAAATAATAAATGTAAACAAAGTACAGTATTGCAAACTGTTCGATTCTAAAAAAAAATAATTTATGCTCATAAAAAAGTCGTAACGGAACGTTAGTAAAAATAAGGAAAAATTATGAATGGTGGCATTTAATAACGTAATAGAATCAAAAACAATGATTTAAATTTTTTTTTTTCTATATATCTGTCCGCTTCTTCGCGCTAATCTCAGAACAGCTTTACCGTTTTAACTGCAGTTGTTTTACTTCGATCGGGTTAAAAATAAAAAGTTATAACATTTTAAAAAATGTTGTTTTTCTTAAATAAATATATAAATGTTGTTTTTAAAATGATATTATTATTAGAGGCCAGTCGTGGCGCAGAGACACTGTAAACGCGACTGGTTGTGGGTTCGATCCCCACTCGAGGAGATGAAATATTTATTTTCATTTATATTTTCATTTCTTCGCTCTGGTCTCGAGCTAAAGTGCGGCGTTGAGTTCCGCCACTCTATAGGCAATACCTCCAGAACTCTGCGGAAAAAGGTTAACGGAGTGTCTTGACACTAAATTCCCTCTGCCTACCTTGCTGTGTGCGGGATACAGCGTGAAGCTGATTATTATCAGAAAACAAAAGTAATACAGACTAGTAAATTAATAGTCATGTAAGTAGTTCAAGCGGGCGAAACCGCAAGCAGGTCGCTAGTACTAAATATACATGATTAAATTTAAAAGGGTTGTCATTTCACCTTTGTTGAGAAAAAGATTTTAATATTGTCATAATTAATATTTATTATAGTTTAGTTGGTTTTGGTAAAAAATATTCTATCTACAATACTTGTTACGTTTCTTATAAATAAAATATACATATTACATATAAAATGGCGATTAAAAGCATTATCATTTCAATTTTGTAACAGAGATGAATGTGAAATAAAAAAAATACAAATCCATAATTTTTTTCTCATCAAGTAAAAAAACTGGTGTTATCAAAAAAATCTTACAATTTTTCAAATTTTAGGAGCTTTTCAAATAATTTTAAAATTATTAAATTTTGAACGAATTTTGTTAAAATATATTTTTTTATGTTTCTAACAAATCAAGTTTTAACAATTTTACCATAAAAACCAAAAAAAAAAGCTTTACTACTTTTTGAAATTTACATGTTTTTTTAGAAAAATTTATCAGTATCATGAACTTCTAACACGGAAAACTTATTACCTAAAAAAAATATTTCGTCATATTGTTTTTCTTATTCTGCCACATATTCATAAATATAATGCATAAAATATATTAAACGAAAAATAAATAATTATATTTTTTACAGAATTCACTTTTTTATTAAACGAGAAAATTTTATTATGAAAAAGCTGACATTAACTAAACTTTAAAAAAATGCTCGATACAGATCTTTATATTGAGGCCACCAGAGCAAAATGGCCCATCCAAAAAAAATATATTTATATTTATTTGGGAATTTTTAACACTTTCCGTTCGCCTACCCTGCTATGTACGTGTGGGATACAACAATACTACTTGTTTTCTTTTTGAAGTAATGCAAATCCCCAAAAACCAAGCAAAAATTAATAGTTTTTGGCAAATAATGGTAAAATTAGCAAAATTACAGAAATTTTGGGTTACCACACTTTTTTCTAAGCAATCTCTAATAAAAAAAAAACCATATTAAATGTAACAAAACATTCTTTTACAATTTTCAACACTTCATTTCATTCTAACCTTTAAAGAAATCTGACATTTAACTTGACTTATAAGCACTTCACTTAACCTGAAGTAAGAAATTCTTATATGCATCAATATATGTTCCACTGAAAATAACAATATTTAATAGAATATATAATATAGATATGAGGTCGCAGGGGCAAAGGCGTGCGTCTGTAAACGCGACGGTTGTGGTTTTGATTCCCATTCAAGGGAATGAAATATTTAATATTTTCTTTGCTCTGACAACTACGCGAACCGCTACATCGAGTTTTGTCACAAATTATGGCTCTATAATTCGGCGGAAAGTGGAGAACAGAAACGGAGACTGAAGTGTCTCAACACTAGATTCCCAGGTTCGCTCTGCCCACCCTGCAAAGTGCGAAATATAGCGTAAAATAAAAAATTTATATAGCTGGGTAGATAGATGGAACATAGTGTCACTCCGATTGCATGTTGAATGATGGGACTCAACGCTCGTAATTAGGATAATTCCCACATTCCGTGTGTATATGTACTTAAATAGTATTTGAACTTACAACCATTGCATTATATAAAACGAATTTAAACAAAAAAAATATAAAACCATTAATTTACAAAAAAAATTGAGTTACACCATGTTTGCTTAAACAGCTTAAAGTCTATTAATAAATTTATTATTTTGTTAAGACACTTTACAGACATAAACAAAAATATTCTATATATTGTCTATGAATAAATAATAAAAAGAAATATGAAGAATGTTTTTTTAATATATTTTTAAGTTTTTTATACATTTTGAGTTTAATATGTTATATATTGCAAAAATATATAAATGTTTTAAAAGTGCGGACTTTTCCTTGTTAGAAGAGTGAGAAAATGAAAATAATTTATTTGAAACCGAATTGAAAGTGTCCAAGGCCTCAAAGCCATTGAATAATAAAAGTTAGGTTGAATAACTTTGACTGTACAATATATATTTATAATAGAGTTAATATAAACTGTTTTCAGAAGGAAAATTTATAAAATATTAAGAAAAAAATAATATGAAATGAGCAACTTTCTTCATGAAATATTAAAGAAAACATTAGTTTAAAAAGTTGACTAAAAAGTTTAAATTTGGTAGAGAAGCAGTAAATGCAGTGTCTTATGTTCCAGCTAGGTTCTCACTAGGTTCATACTGCCTATCAGACTATATGACGAATAGTTTTGACAGTGTGAAAAAACCATTTATAATTACTTATATACCATCAAAAATGTCATTAATACAAAAAAGTTCATACCACCTTTATAACATTAATTACTTCAATATTTTACTCCTTAAATAGGAAGGAGCATTTATGAAGACATGTAAATAGTTACTTACATTAAATATCTTTGTAAATGATTATATAATACTAAAATAACAATTTAGGTCTTTATAAATGCTTTTTCCTTTTAAAAGAGGCATTCCTATCAATATTCAGCAACAGTATATAGAAAACTTCATCTAATACTTATATCCGACACAATCTTGTAATTTACAACATAATTCAGTCAATGAAGCTTCTTTTCTTAGCAACACAATTTGTTTCACCCAGTCTGTAACAAATGAAATTGAATATTTTTATAATAGATTCCAGCTTATCCGGTTGAGTGGCTGCTTGGCTGCTAACTCAATGCCATTTTTCACATAGTGAATATAATAATAAATTATTTTGTTTCCTTGGTAGTAAACAGGAAAAAAAATCACTACTCAACTAGGACTTCAACCTACAATCATTGTGTTTACAGTCAGATTTGTAGTCAGACTTCAATAAAATATTTATAAAATTTTATGTGTTATTCCATATACTTATGATTTTTTAGCTTCACAATATATCTTGCAAGTTTAGTGGCTAAACTACACATTGTTTACTAAAGAAGAATGAAAATAGTTTACGTCCCCATGTGGGGATTGAAGACACAGTACATTACTTTTGTAATTAGCAGTTAAAGGAATTACAAATTACTGGAGGTACCAGATAAGATTTCCGAGAGTCAACTGTTATCACAAATTCTTAATAAACATTTATAGAGTTCAAGTTATCTAACAATAAACTTTACTACTTAAATAAAATGTTGCTGAAAATTCACAGTTTCTCACATATTCAGCTTAAGCTCTTGGAGTCAGTTAGTTCACTTTAATTCTGTGGGTAAATAAGTGATGTCTAATTCCTAATACAGTATAACCTAAATGTAATGACTCAATAAAACAATTTCCTCGATTTAACAAATTTTTGAAATACCCTGAAACTGCCAGTAAGAGCTAATACAAAATATACCTTTACATTACAAATACATTTGTTCAAAATCTTTTTATAATGAATTTTCAATCTTTGCAAAATATAAAAATGAAGTATTATTTACCTCTAACTTATGATTATAACCTTTATGTAGCAAATTCTATCAATTTACTACATTCAATTTCATATTAAATTCCTGTCTCAAGAGATTCAGACTTGTTAAATCTTTTATAAGACTGTTTTTATTGTTTGGTATTCAGTTATGTAAACACTGCTTTTGCACTAGCACTGTTTGACACAGTTGTTTTAAAATTTGCAATGGCTTATAAACAAAAAAGCTGAGATCAATATTTTTTTTTTAACCTAGTTAAAATGAATAGTATAACATCCTAACCTCTGTATCTGTTGTTACGAGGTTCATTAAAGCTCATTGTAACAAACTACTTGATATAATGAATTATTTTCTGATTTCCTTCAGTATCGTTAAATCGAGATTGCATGGTTTATTTTTAACTTTAATTATATTATTAAAATTATAATATAAAGGGCATAGAAAAAGCATACCTCAGCATTCCATAGGAGCAATTGAATTTGAATTATCACCATAACCGCTGAAACTGCCTTGAAATTCCATGCCACTTATCTGACTGTCCGCATTAAACGAAGCACCATAAGAATCATTACTTGGCGCATGTGAACTTTCCAAATTACAATCACCCGAATCGGCAGCTGCGGCGGCGTCAGGCTCAGCCCAGTTTATCTTAAACCTGGTCACTCTTGGTTCTGATGCTAATATATTTCTTACTACCTTATCAAATTGAGGTTTAGCTGGAGGATTTTCTCTAAGATCAGGTTCACTGTCACTATATTCATTGTTTATGTAATAACCGACCCGTACAAACTCTTGTCCTCTGTATGAGCAGGCTAATAAAACTACAGTAACACCTAGAGCATCTTGTTCTGGTATACGAGTTACGTCCGGAGGAGGCGCTTGAAAGACAAACATGTGCCTTCCTTCAGGTATCGGTCCTACGTATATTGTGTCTAATACCTGATCGTGCTCCTCAGATTCTGCTGAGCCGACATATATCATTTTACATTCTAAATCTTCTTTCAGTTCCTCTATACATTCAAAGGTCAACTCGAATTGGAAAGGGTTAAAAAAAGGACTCGGATTATCCAGAACGACTACATTGGTTATATGCACTTTAGCCATTGCAGCTTGTTTATTATTAATTTGTTCTATAATAAATAAAATTTATATATATTATAACAGTTTTAAAAGTAAAAACACAAAGAAATAACGTTTTTAACGAATCTTTATACGCGTAGTGTGTAGTCTGCGAAAAACTGACGTTTATTTTGGCGGTTGAATGGGTCACGTGACTAAAATAAGTATAGACTACGGTCGTGTGGTATTCTGCCCTAGGATTAAAAAAAAGGTTAAATTAAATCTAAAATAATTTTATTTATCTTTTTATCAAACGTTATACAATAAATAACATAAAACAATTATTTTAATAAGTTTTTAAGTTAAATTGTTTGATGATAAAACAATATAGTTTTGAATTGCCATGTCTAAAATAACTAAAGCACCGACATAATTAATTAATTAAATTCGTAATAACAATATATTTAATGAATCAAAAAAAATATAAACAAAATGAAAATAAATTATTTATATTTTACTATCTTTATTGACAGTGACATAATTAATAAGTCAGATGATGATAAGGTGAAAGAACAGCAAAAAAGTACATTTCTATCAAAGAATACCAAAAAACTTGTAAGTTTATTTAATTATTTAATTACAAAATAAACATGAATTCTAGCATTTATATATATATATTATTCAATGTCCGTTTCCGTTTTGATATTGTAAAAAAATAAAGACATTAAAAAGGTGTTATATTTATTTCTTTAGTACAGGTCGTTGCTACGTGTGGCGTGAGTATCGTAAATTATATTGATTACTAACGACCTGCTCACGACTTTACCTGCTTTTACTATTCAATTATTTATTTGCTAAAATTAAATTAAGTCAGCTTCACGCTGTATCCCTCACACAGCAGGGTAACCTAGTGTAGTCGAATTTCGGAGGCATTACACGTTGAGTGGTGGAACACAACGCCTCGCTTTGCCTCGATACCAGAGCGAAAAATTCATTTGCTAATCTGAATTATTTTTGTGTTCCTCAATTTATTTGCTAATCTGAATTATTTTTGTGTTCTAATAACATTATCATTTTAAAGACGATATATGATTGAAATCACTGTTTCGAGCAACTCAATTTCTAATACTAAAAGCCAAAGCCGTTTTTGAGATGATCATGCACCAACAAACAGACAAAGATGTAGAAAATCTTTGTTTTGAGAAGATATATAAAATAGTTTTATATATCTTCCTTGTACTGACAGCAATCAGAAACATTTTTATTATATGTATAAATAGATAGTCCTAGAACTGTTTGAATGTCAACAATCCTTATCTTAATCAAATTCTAATCACTGTCTTTTTTATTATCAAAAATGTCTAAAAGTGTATTAAATTTGCATATTGATATATCAACGGTTTGTTTTATAGTGATAGACATTGTTTAAACAGTCTATTTGCTTGAAGCTTGATGGCAATCTCCCATCATTATCTTTGATAGAAATCATGATGATATGGAAAATATCCCAAAAGAGAGTAAAAAAGTGTTGTAGCACTTTTTTACTCTCTTTTGGGAATGGGAATGTCATATAAAAGAAATTCTAACAAGAATGTATGAATTTTCCACAATATTTTGTATGTTCAAATTGATTTATGGTCAACTTAAAGCTAATACTTCATATTGTATGACAATAATGTACATCTTTTATAATTTTATAACTCATTATCAATGCTAATATTATATGAGAGATATATTTATATAGAAAATATTTTACCAACAAGTACTCCTTTAAGGAAGGATATATGATACTCCATAATGTTATTTGTTTCAATGTAGCCATATGTAACTATATACAGCATAAGCAGGGCAGAGAAATCCTAGTGTTGGACACTGTTTTCCAATCAATTTTTAAAAGTGCTAGGAAATAAAAATATTTTAAGCTCCTGGACAGAAATTGAACATACAACATCCGCCGTATGTTCAACGGGTTTTACCTGTTACCTAAAAAATGCAAATGTATGTAAATGATGATTGTATATAAATAAAAATCGTTCAAGTGCGAGTCGTAAGCGCACTCCGAGTGTTCCGTAACAAATTCATGATTACAGGTCTAAGGGAAAACCAACTATTATAATAAAAATTGACAAACTTCAAGTTCCCAATAGTTTAGGAGCGTGTGTGTTCCATTATTGTCAACAGGAAGTACCCTATAGATTTTGATTCGATTGGCGTCGTTTGCGCCGCATTTTGTATGAAAAGTTCATTACCTATTGATTGTGGTGACTTAAAAGTATTTTCTTTGTACTCAGAAGGACTATACACCTGGTGATATTAATTTTAGTTTTATACCTCCATGAGGTCTTGAGAAGAATTATATAAGAATTTCGATTTTTTATTCATTTAGACTACGGAACCCTAAAATAGTTCACTGTACCTAAAATTACGCGACGATAAGATTACTTTTAGAATATTATTCTAAATAGTAACGTTTAAATAAGAGCAATGCTATAGAAATTGATTTATTCATTCTTGCACTATTGAGTGAATGGCAGTGTATGCGAAATGTTTTCTAAATTTAAAATATATTTAACGTTACTAATATTCATGTAAGTGTGTGTTTTTTAAAAGTATTTTTGAGGTTGTGAGTTCGATTCTTGATTTGAGGATTTTTTATGATGACTAGCTATGGGTAAACCATTGTAAATATGTATTATTAATTATTTGCTTGGGTTCATGACTATCAATTATTATGAAAATATAAATAATAAAATTAAGTATAATAATAGAAAGCTTTATTAAGCTTCACACTGTATGCCATACATAGCCGGGCAAGCATAGGCAGCTTGGGAACCAAGTGTTAATACACTTAGTTCTCATTAAGAACATTTTGTTCCCCACTTTCTACATCATTTTGGAGCCAACGAGTGCTAAGTAGCGAACCTCAATACCGCGCTTTGCCTCGCTACCAGAGAGGGGAAATGAGATATTCATTTCAATTTTTGTTTCATATTTCTTTACATTATTTTTAAAATAAGCAACTTTCCTTTTTTCCGTATAGTAAGGTAGGCTGAGCGAACCTAGTGTTAAGATACTTCATTCCCCAATTTCCGATCAATTTTAGAGACATTGCGTATCGAGTGGATGGCGTTACACGCCGCGTTTTGTCAATCATCACGTTTACGCACTTATTATTATTTGATTACAGATCAAGCGTCAATGTCTTTGGTGCAAAGTTAAGGGATCGAAGGAGCACACTTACAAGTGAGTTTTTAACTTTATGTATCTACAAATTAGGCCGTTGTGGCGCCGTGGCGCAGGCTATAACCGTCGGTTATGAGTTCCATTGCCACTCGGGGGATTGAATTGTTCAATATTTTCTTATCCTCGCCCTGGTAAAGGGCTGCGTTGCCTTCTAACACTCAACATACAATATGTCTGCCTACCCTGCTATATGCGGGATACACCGTGAAGTATATTTAGATATATATTTTTTTTACATTTTTAATGTGATATTATTACTTAAGGAGGTAACGCGCCCCGTTTCGTTCGTAACATGTTATATAATTTAATTTTTATTTAATAGGACCGTATTTAATTTTATAGTTTTATTTCACAATCCACACTAAGGAAACAACAAACGTATGTAATACAAGATATTATATATTATATATTAGGACCCTTTGTATGAGACAAAGGAACCACCAAAGCGAGGAAATAAAAATTGAAATATTTAATTTTTTCAAGTGCGAATCGAACTCAATACCACACCACACTTTTACAGTCGCACGTTTGTTTTCCTGCGCCACGATTGGCCTCAATTATTTCAATTACTTGATAAGATTTATATTAAAGTTTCTTCATATTTCGTTATCAATATTCTTATCAAAGTGAACGAAGAAGAGCTCAACACTAAACGCGAAGTAATTCTCAATGTGTAGACACGTGTGGTGTGTATAATTTTTTGTAAATTTGCTTTCTTTTGTAAAGTCACTCTTTTCTCTACTTTTTGTGTGTTTGGGTTACACTGTGTAATGATAGGTGGTATATAATATTGTTTTTTTAGCCTCACATTGTATTCCGCACATAGCTGAGTAGACAAGGCCCAGATTCCCTCTGTAATAATAATAATACTTTAATGCACATGAAATAATATAAAAAATTACATAAAAACCCGGACAAGTGCAAGTCGGGCTCGCCCACCGAGGGTTCCGTGCAAAAGTTGGAGCTTTTTCTAAAATTCAAGCTTAGCTTAGCCAGAGCACTTTCGTCTGATACTTCACTTGATCGAGCGGCTTTAATATAATTTTTTTAAGGCTATTATTTTTTAGGATTTAACCACAAATAATATAGTTTTCAGATTTTTCCTGAACTAGTACTACCTGTAGATGCTAGCTGCCAAAATCTATTCTAGGTCAACCGGAAGCACCATATTAATTTTGATTCCCTTTAATAGTATCGAAATACACGTTTTTTGCGATATAAACGATCATATCTTTTTTTAAGTATTATAAATGTAGATATACATATATATACTATTTTTTTCAATAAATCATGGGGCCGTAGATCTGAGTATATGGTTTATGTTTGCGTTCCTTTGATAAAGGTTCTTGATGATTAGTAATGTAGGTGGAATTAATATCCTGTATTTAAGTATTTTTCCTTATCGTTAATTACAGTATATTTACCTATATAGATATTTACATAAATAAATACTAACGTAACATAATTAATGAAAAATTAGAACCTTAGTTTTCTGCCTGGTGACAGATAGCGAAGTCTTAGTAATTTGAGTACGGAACCCTGAACTATAGTTATAGTTTCAACCAAAAATAAAACAGTTATCTTACAGCAACTAAGTCTAATAAAATACTATACTTATATTGAGATATCTTTTTTATTTAGGAACCGATTGAAATAAAACAAACACTAAATGTTAAGGGAAGTTTGCCAAAATATATTAGTGAAAACTGCATTAAAATCGGTTAAACCGTTTCTTAAATTAGCGTAAACAAACAAAAATTTTACGTTGTAAATACGTTGTTTTGGATTTTATTACGTTGTTAAATGCCCCAATAACAAATTTTGTTATAATATAATATATATCTTCCTAATACAGATACCGATCAGTTAAGATTTTATTATATAATAACTATAGATTACATGATCCCTTGAATGGGAATCAAACTCAAAACTATCACGTTTACAGTCGCACGCTTGTGCACCATGAATCACCATGAATTTTTGAGGTGGTCATACACCATGACCACCTCAAAAAAAAATTTTTGCACACAACTTTATATGACTATTTCATTGCAGATAAGTACTATACTAATTTTATAAATTTGTTTGTTTATTTGAACGCGTTAATCTCAAGAACTATTGGTTCTAATTGAGACATTCTTTTTGTGTTGGGTAGCTGAATTATCGATGATATTCGTTCGATGTAAACCGCTGTAACTGCGGGCAGAGTTACTCCTGACTCGACCACGCGGGCGAAGCCGCAGTAAAAAACTTGATATAGATAGATTGTTCATTAAAAATTGTAATATTTTTTTTGTGAAACAATAGGTAATAAATAGGATTTTAATAATAATAAAGTGCCATATAATTTAAAAGTCATTTAAAAGTACTCTTTGTTTGTAACGACTCACAACAATACTGGACGTGAACGAGTTGCACAAGCTATTTTTGAATTTAAATTTAAAAATGTATCCCGCACACAGCAGGGTAGGCAGAGGGAACCTAGTGTTAAGACACATCGTTCCCCACTTTCCGCGCTTTGCTTCGACACCAGAGCGAAGATATGGAAATATAAGTTTAAATAAATATTTCATCTCTTCGAGTGGGGATTGAACCCACAACCAGTCCGTTTTACAGTCACACTTTGTGCCATTACGCCATTACTGGCATTTCTGAATTAAAAAAAATAATTGTATTTAAAGACAAAAAAATTATTTAAGAGTCAAGGTTCAGATCAGAAACGTTTTATATGGGATTTTAGAATATTTTTCTAACGTGAAATAATCGATTTAAAATATTAAATTTTAATCTTTATTAAATAACTTTTTAGGCTGTTTGAATCTATGTTAAAGTGAGATATTTAACGACTGTCATAAACTGTACGCCACATAAAATTCAATATGATGAAATTAATATAATATATAATTGTTATTTTTTTTTTATTTAGGCCAGTCGTGGCGTAGCTGCACGAGGTGTGACTGTAAAACCGACTGGTTGTGGGGTCGATCCCCACTCGAGGAGATGAAATATTTACTTAAATTTATATTTCCATTTCTTCGCTCTAGTGTCGAGGTTAAGCGCAGCGTTGAGTTCTGCCACTCAACACGCAATGCCTCCAGAATTCGACAGAAAGTGTGGAAAGGAGTGTCTTAACACTAGGCTCCCTCTGCCTACCCTGCTGTGTGCGGGATACAGCGTGAAACTCATTTATTTTTTTTTATGATTGTTGATGTTAAAAAAATTTGTTACAGATAAAATGTCGTTACAGCGCTTAACCGCGCTACGAGCGCTTATGGCAAGTCAACCTTCTGCGTTGGCGGCCTATATTATACCCACTGCTGATGCTCATAATGTAAGTGAATATGGTGACACCATTGGTACTAGTGGAGTTGATTATAGTCCAATATTTATGACCAATTGTTTTCATAAATAATGTTAATACGTAAATATTTTATAAAATTCTATAATTCTAAATCTCTACACTAATTAACCCCTGACGCAATAAGGTAGATGTTATAATTATGACGTGTTTGTCTATGACACCGTAACTCTTGAAATAATGTACCGATTCGAGTGTGATTTTATTTTAATCGAAAGCCTTGTACATCGTGGTGGTTCGTAGCTATGTTTTATGAAAATTGGATTATTAATTTAAGTGACGACAGCGTGTGATATGTTGTCGTGTATGGTGTTCTTGATGGCCTTAGTTTGGATAATTACTACCAACTCATATGTAAGTCCCCGAGATTCGTTGATATAGTACATTTGGAAGAGGATTAATCTATTGATAAATGATAGTTGTTTTATGTTCCTAATAAGTGTTAGTGTCTTGTTCTTTGATAATATGACCGCCATTACGATTACCACAAAATTATTCATTAAGGCCTGTTCACAATAAGTCTCGCAGGCCCTTCTGCAACACTGTTTACCAGAATAGAGGCGATCGTGCGGACGTTGATTATTGCCCCTCTTGTATAACCAAAAGTGATCTTACTCCTGAGGTCCTCTATTGCTTCAGTATTTGTAGTTGCTATAAGATCACTACGAGGAAACGTCGTAATAGTAGTTGTAGGATTGATCTCTACTCCCGAGTGGAATGATTGATTTTATTTAAATGATTTCTATTTCTCCATTCTAGATATTTTTTTTTCCATTTTCAGTCAGAATATATATCACCAACGGATGCACGGAGAGAATGGATATCGGGTTTCACAGGTTCAGCAGGAACTGCAATAGTTACTATGACTAAAGCACTAGTGTGGACAGACGGACGTTACTATACACAATTTGAGAAGGAAGCGGACCTCAATATATGGACGTTAATGAAACAGTGTAAGGATTTTTGTATTTTTGACCAATTTGAGGGTATTTAGATATTAATTGTTGAAATTTCAAATTGACTTTGGTAGTGTAAAAAATATAGCGTTGAGTTCCGCCATTGCTAGAAAATGGTGTCTCTTGACAATACGTTATACCTGTCAACCGGAATGTGGAAAACGGGAAATTGACCTTTTTAATCACATGGACAGCTACAGTATGACCATACTATACTACTAGTCGTGGCCGCCCTGAAATCTTTCTCAGATCAAAAAGAAAATTCAGACAAAATAATCGTAAGTGAGAAAAATCTTAAATTCAAAGCTGCACAGCTATCTACAGGCCACGACTCTGAAACCGTGCTGTATTTTATTTCATTAATTGCTTTGAAAAATTGTAATCGCTCAAACGCTCAAATAAAAAAAAATACTAAGGAAATTAACGGAAAATTGGAACCTAAGCGTTCTGCCATTATGTTTATCGCTTGAAAGAAGCTTACAATAAAAAAAAACGGTGTTTTTGAACAGTATAAAAATGTTTATTAATTTTCTATTTTTTTATTTTTAGCTCTCCCAGACACGCCTACAATGGAAAAATGGCTGGCAAATAATCTTATAGGGGGTTCTCTAGTGGGGGTCGACCCCGAAACTATATCTAGGGAGGATTGGACACCATTACAGGTTAGTTAAGTTTAGCTTCACTCTGCATTCCGCATATAGCAGGCTAAGGGGACCTAGTTTTGAGCGAGAAAATGAAAATATTATAGTAAATATTACATTACCGCAACTGGGAATGGAACTCACAACCTATCGCGTTTATAGGCGCACGCTTGTGCTCGTCGGCCTCATAAACATATTTTTATTATATTTCTTATTCCAGACAGCACTAATGGCGGCTAAAATTACACTTATAGCAGTAGAAAAAAATTTAGTAGACGAAGTTCGAAGGGAATTAAAAATGCCTCCACCGGAAAGACTACATAACAAAATTATATATTTACCCATTGAATATACTGGTATGTAATTTTTTACTCTACTAATATTGTATGTGATTTTTTTTTTGTATGAATATGGATGTTTCTTCCACTTTCACGCAAAAACTACTGAATTGATTTCGATGAAACTTTACAGTAATATTATATATACATTATATAATATTACTGTAAAGTTTTATCGAAATGATTAAAAAATTAAGCCGCCGTATCTATGGATCTGTTTATTTTTTAAATTTAAAACATTGAAACAACAGTAAGGAAAAAGGTTTATTATTTTGGAGTGTTACTTCACACTTAGGAAAAAAACTTTTTTTTATAAAACGTAGGTATAGTAGGTAATTTTTAAACTTAGCAGGATTTGAACCCGCGCCTTTTTGAACCGAAATTAAGAATTTTTAAAAGAATTTCTACTCTCAACGTAAAGGGCGGCGTTGAGTTCCACACATAATGCGTCGAGAATTACGAGGTCCGTGGAGGACGTAGTGTCACACGTAGTGTCGCACTATGTTCCATTTACATCCCTGCTATATGCGGAATATAACAGGAAGCTAAAGAAAAACACAATTGTTTTTTTTTTTAGGTAAAACCGCAGGTCAGAAAATAAAAGAGTTGAGAGAAAAAATGGTCGAAAAAAAGGCATCAGCTCTTGTTATTACAGCGCTGGATGAGGTTGCTTGTAAGTATTATTAATATACACATTTTTTTTGCTTTAAATATATTTTTTAATAAACAGGGTGGAAGCGACTGCGCTCCTTTTACGGGAGCAGAATAAAGGGTAAAATATTCAAACCCATATCTAAAGAAATTAATCAAGATACCTCAGCAGTTTAGAAATAGGATTCTGTGTTACGTGTACGTAGTTACGAATAAGATACCAATAACGTAAACACCTACTACAAAAATACTACTAAAAATATGCCACTTTTCATTCTCTAAAAAATATACCAGAAGGAGAAATACACTGAGATCCCAAGGCCCCCAGACCTACGTCATTTTAGCAAAGCTGATTACATTTTTTGGATTAATAGTCTAATACAGTGATTCTCAACCACTGTGCCGCGGCACTTTTCTGTACCGCCAAATTTCAAAAGTGTGCCGCCAAATTTTGCAAATATATAATAATGTTAATATAATTAAATTATATAATTTAAAAAGAAAAATATTTTTAACATGAATATATATTTAAATCCACAAAAAAATAAATTCGTATATTTAAATTTTTTGTCATAAACTATTTATGCAGTGTGTTGTAGTAGATAATTTATCTTTGTGTGCCGCCAAACTTTCTTTGTGTCCGCCAAATTTTGAAATCTTTAAATATGTGCCGCAGCCCGCGACAAAAAAAAGGTTGAGAATCACTGGTCTAATATATAGTTAGACGCATACCATATGCGTACTTACTAACTTGAAAGTGGGGCCCTTTCAGAGGTAGCGCGCTCTTAGGGTTCACGCTCACCTATGTTAAAGTAGAAAAGTTCGTATTTAATTATTATTATTTTTTAATGTACTTTCTTTTAATTCCACAGATACATTAAACCTACGCGGAAGTGACATTGATTATAATCCAGTTTTTTTTTCTTATCTATTAATAACTGTAAATCGTGTAATATTATTTTGGCATAATGGCGATATTTCTGAAGAAATAAAAGAAAAAATGGCCAAAGAAGATGTGGAATTGGAAGGAATGAAATATGATGATGTGTGCAAAGTGTTGAGGGAATTCGCGGTAAGTCGTACTAATGTTATACATTAGGTTTCGATAATGGCGGGTTCGATATCGGAAAATACTTATGCTTTTCTGTTTGAGATTAAGTTATTGATATTATTTTGTGATATTAGGTCTTTTTTTATTTTCATTTTTTTTTTATTAAATCATCCAGTTAAAATTTGTAAGTATAGATGTTTGTTCCTCTTTATGCAAAAATTACTGAAGGGATTTAGATTAAACTTTACAGTTATATAGCTTATACGTTAGAATAACCCATAGATTATAAGTTATATTAACATTTTATATAATTTGGCTGTAATATAAAAGTAAGCATAAGCAGAGAAAACCGTGTCTGGTTTGGGTGTATTTTTAGATAATTCTTTTATTATGTAGAAGGAATTGTCACAAAATGGCGACAGTGAACATTCAATATGGCTGTCTAGTGAAGCGAGTGAAGCTATACATAGAGCTGCTTCGGGGGTAAGAATTTTTATATAGATATGTTAATAGTGTTTTATAGTTATTTATTGCTTCACGCTGTATCCCGCACACAGCAGGGTAGGCAGAGGAAACTTCCGTCCCACAGATCAAATTAGGGACATTATTGTTGAGTGGCGCAACCCAACACCGCGCTTGCCATGTTGTAAAAATGAGAAAATGAAATTTTTAAATAAAACTATTTTAACCGGATTAATCGCGTATATTTTGTATTTAAAATATTATATATTTATTTGAAATATTTTATCTCCCTCTCATGGAAATCGAATTCACAACCGTTGCGTTTACAGTCACACGCTGTGCCACTGCGTCACGATTAATACTTCCCTTTTTTTCCAGGAAGGAGTCTTGCAAAAGCCATTGAATTTAATATCTGAAATTTCACCTGTTGCCTTACAAAAGTTAATTAAGAATAATGTTGAATTAGAGGTAAATATATAATACCTATTTAAAAATATATATAATGCTATTTTAATAACATAAATATTGTAATATAATATAAGCCATATAAACAAAAATACAAAATAAAATCAAACCCACTACTCTCCTTTCAAGGGATTCCGCCAATGCCACATACGTGACGGTATAGCAGTAGTGCGCTTCTTCAGATGGCTTCACGAACAAGTAGATAGCGGAACTTCCGTAACGGAAATCCAAGCGGCGGACAAACTATTGGAATTCCGCAAGTGAGATATTTTTAATTTATTTTTTTCAACTCATAGCGAAATTTACATTTCACAATAGAAGGCCAGACTGTGAACGAACTGTTAGAAATCTGCAAGTGAAATATTTTTTTTATTTGAATGTATTTGAATGATATCGGAATTTTTGTAATGTAAAATACAAGCTGCGGATAAAACGTTGGAATTCCGCAAATGAGATACTTTTTATTTAAATATTATTAAATATTATATTTGTTTGAATTGCATATATAATATTATTCACTTGTTCTTGCGTGAATTAATTTATTATTATATTTAAATTATAAAATAACTTAATAACCTTTTAATATTCTTATTATAAGAAACTAATAAAATATAATAAACAAGCTGAGCTCATTTAAAGCATGAGTACCTATATGGCTGTAGGTTCGATCCCAGTCGAAGGAAAATATATTTTAGTTTCTTTGATCTAGTTAAATTCCGTTCTAGTTAAATTGTGGTGTTGAATTCCGCTATTTGACATATTTTTTTAAAACTTATTCTATTTTAAGGGATGAAAACCTATTCATGGGGCCATCCTTCGAAACTATTCCGGGAGCGGGGGAAAATGGCGCCATAATACACTATAGTCCATCGAGAGACGGGAAGCAACGGGAAATTAAGTCCAACGATATGTTCTTGTTGGACTCAGGCGGACAATATATGTGAGTGTTCTGAATGAATTCCGTTGGAATTAGTTTTTTTATAAAAGGAAATTTTGATTATAAAAACCAAAAATCGTATAAAAATATTTCTTACTTGTATTATATATATTTATTTGTAAAAAAGCATTTTTTATTAAAGGGCTCCATTATACACTTAAAGTTCCACAAAAGACGGGGAGTAACGGGAAATAAAGTCCAACTCTATATTCTTGTTGGATTAAGGAGGATAATCTAGTGGACGTTCTGTATTCCGTTGGATTTAGTTTTTTTAGGATAATATAAAAAAATCGTCAATAAAAAGAAACCGTAAAAAAACTACAAACGTACCTTAACACTGACATTGATTTTTTCATAGGGATGGAACAACAGATATTACCCGTACACGACATATGGGTAATCCCACCCCTAGCCAACGGGATTCCTTCACCAGAGTGCTGAAAGGGCAAATAGCGGTGGGATCCGCATTATTTCCTAAGGGGGTTAAGGTAGGTTCGTTTTTTGAACCTTTTTAGGTAAAATGAATGATTGAATGAATGAATGTCCAACAGTTAGTTTATAATGATATGTTTTTTTTATTGGTTCTGTTACATAAGATACAATATTTTTTAAATTACAAGGCAGAGAAGGGAGTGTTTTATCAATAGTTTAGCTTAATTCTCTCTGCTTACCCTGCTGTATGCGACTCAAGCGTGAGTATTAAAATATATTAATAAGGTATATATTACCATTAGTTTCGATAAATTTTTCGCAAGGTAGGCAGAAGGAACCTGGGAAACTAATGTTAAGACAGTCAGTTCCCATTAAGACACTTCCGTTTCCCACTTTCGCCGAATTCTCGAGTCATAGTGTGTTGAGTGGTGGAACTCTACGCCGCGCTTTGCCACGTTACCACAGTAAGGAATGGAAAATATTAAATATTTAATTTCTTCGAATGGAAATCAAACCCACAAGCAATCGTGCTTACAATTGCACGCTTGTGCTCTTGCCTCAATAATTATAATTGAAATTTTTAACAATCACCAAAAATATAGTTAGAATTTTTAAATTTGTTTTAGGGTAACGTCCTAGACACGCTAGCTCGCACGTCTCTGTGGGACGCGGGCGAGGACTACGCGCACGGCACCGGCCACGGCGTGGGCCACTTCCTCAACGTGCACGAGGGACCCTCGGGGGTGTCGTGGAGGCCCTACCCCCATGACCCTGGCCTAAGAGAAGGCCAGATTTTGAGTAATGGTAAGGAAACTATAAGATTTTTTAAGAAAACAATATTTTTTTGTAACATTATTTATGTCACTCTGTTCGGTGTAATAAAAAAATCTTCATTGTAATATTTATGGCCATTTTCTATTAATTCATAAAAACTCTTATTTATTTTACTTTTTAATAGCATTGATTCCTTCATTGACATTTTTAATGTAACACAGAGGCTAATTCTTAAAAAATGTTAAATTCTCCCACTCCACTCATACGTTCCAGTCACTGTTTACTAAACAATAGCTTAAAATGAGTAATAATATAATAGTTTCAGAGAAGTGAAAATATAACTTCTTAACACAAAAAAAAATATTTAAAATAAATATAATTCTTGTTTCATTTCCAGAGCCAGGTTTTTACAAAGTGGGTGAATACGGTATAAGGCACGAGGATCTCGTTGAAATTATAAATGTCAGTAAATCTACAGATCATCCGAGAGTATGTATTTTTTTCTCTATTTTTATTATTGCCTTTATTCATTTTTTTAATGTAGCGCAATTTGCAACTGCGGCGTTTTATATGTTTTGTGATATCCCCGTTTGAAAATTTGTTGAGTCCCCTAAATTTAAAAAAATATTGTACTCCTCGCATACAGTATTTTTCTTTAGTTTCACTCTGCATCCCGCACATGAAAAGGTAGGCAGAGGGAACATAGTGTTACGACACTCCGTTCCCATTAAGACACTACCGATCTCCACTTTCCGCCGAATTATTGAAACATTGCATGTTGAGGATACAGCATGAAATTAAAAAAAATTAAATCAGCTTCACGTTGTATCCCGCACACAGCAGGGTAGGCAGAGGGAACCTAGTGTTAAGACACTCCATTCCCCACTTTCTGCCAAATTCTGGAGGCATTGCGTGTTGAGTGGCAGAACTCAATGCCGCGCTTAGCCTCGACACCAGAGCGAAGAAATGGAAATATAAATTTAAGTAAATATTCCATCTCCTCGAGTGGGGATCGAACCCACAACCAGTCGGTTTTACAGTCACACTCTGTGCCGCTGCGCCACGACCGGCCTCAACGATACAGCATGAAGCTAAAAAAATATTTATATTTAATAATAATATTTTGAATGCTTTACTTTTTGCTTATTCAGGCAAAAGATTTGCTAGGCGATTTCGACGGGCGCGGTGTTTTAGGGTTCCACACTCTAACTGTAGTGCCCAATCAAAGAATTTGTATGGACTTGGACTTGTTGAATGATTTTGAGGTAAGTGTATTAAATAATAATGTTAATTTGATTAAAAACTATTATTTTTCAAATATTTTAATGTGTTATTTAGAAGAAATAATAAATTAAAGAATAATACTTAAATAAGTATCTAAATAGAAAATATGTAAAAAATTCGAATTGGCCACGTTAGGATACAGTAAAAACGAATTTCTCTAAGACTAGAATTAAATCCACAATTCGCTACCTTATTAATAAAACATGTTATTATTTATTTTTTATTGTTTATTCATATTATACATTTTTATTTCAGTTAAATTACATAAACGCGTATCATAGACGCGTCTTAAATACTCTAGGACCGATATTGAAGCAAAGGAATTTAAATGATGACTACGACTGGTTGGAAAAAGAATGTTCTTTGATAGAGAGGTGAGAAAATTACATTTATTTTAAATTTATTTTACATATAAAGTGGCTACAAATTGAAGCCAACCGCAGGGGCACAGTGAGCGGCCGTAAAAAAAACGGTTGTGGGTTCGATTTCATTTCGATGGAATGGGGCATGGGAAAGAAACGCTGCACTTTGCCACGTTACCAAAACGAGAAATTGAAAATTTTTCTTTTCCCACAATGGCAATCGAACCAACGATCAGTCGCGTAATAGTCTTAACCTGCACCTGCGCCACTGGACTCTATTTTTTTTAAATAAAGTTCATTGTCATGAAATTTTACTTTTTTACTAAACTTTTATACTTATTTAGAAAACGAGTTGTATTTTTTTGCAGATCCTGAGGTTTTTAGGAAAGAAGCAGTGAGTTTTGTTTTATATTTTATTAATTACAATTACATGTAAAATATATTATTAATAATATATAAATATATTATTGTATTATGGCAATTTTGAAGTTTTATTTATTAATAAAATCCCCTTCAATATAAATATTTGATATGTAATTTTTGGCTATTCATTATTTTTATTTAGTTCTTTTTTAATGTTACAGTAGAAGAGTGTTTGACATTAAAGGAAATGGTGGGGAGTTCAATTCCCGCTCGGGGAAATTATTACATTTGAAATATTTTCATTTTCCCGTTCTGGCAAGACGAAACGTGGCGTTCGTTGAGTTTCGCCATCCAACACAAAATGCCTTGAAATTTGTAAGGTGCACGTGGAAGGGATTGTTTTAACACTACGTTCCTTCCGCCTACTATGATGTATGGGCGAAACACTTAAAAAACCGGACAAGCGCGAGTTGCAAGCAAGACCACTTTCGTCTTATAACTCGCTTGAACTAGCGGCGTTTATGCCGAATTTTGCCTTTTAAGCATATCATATTTTATATTTATCTATTAGGATACCAAATTTCATAATTCTACATCAACTAGAAGCACCCTATTAGTTTTGATTTACGCGCTTTTTAATATATAAAGGTATCTTTTTTTTTAAGAAAATGTAGAAATAAGTTTTTTTTTTTCAGAAAATCTCCAAGCGTTCCTGAGTGTTCTTGCCAGACAGACAGGCAGACGAACAACAAATTGATCTTATATGGGTTCCTTTTTTCCTTAAAAAGTTACGGAACCCTAAACAAAGGAACTCATAAAATTGAAATAAATATAATAATTGATAGGAGATAAGAAAAGTTATGACAATATAATCTTTGTTTTATCTTTTATTAGAGCTATTATATTTTAGTTTTATCATTTTAATCCATTGATAAAGGACGTGACTTATAATTTTTTTATCTTTTAAATGTACAACATTCTGTTAGGTCAATAGAAAGAAATATTGGACTAATTTTGAGGTAATGTTATAAACTGAAAAAAAAATCTTTGTTAATATGAGATATGTGATGATTTGTTCATATCATTGTAAAGTATATAATCACGAAACGTAACGCCGTATCCAATGAGTAAATTGAGGAATCGAGCAGTAAAGAAAATATTTTTTTCTTTGTTATTAATGAGAAATTAGGTTCGATTCCTCCTTGAGGAAATGAAATATTTATTATTTCCATCTTCCTCGTTCTGGCAACGATGTAAAGCGCGGCTTTGAGTTCTGCAGCTCAGCACGCAATGCCATCAGAATTCGGCGGAGAGCGGGAACGGAAGTGTCTTAATGGGGAGGGAGTGTCTTAACATTAGGTTGGTAGGCAGAGGGAACCTCTTATCCTGCTATATGAGGGATACAGTGTGAAGCTCAAAATAATCAATCAAATGGCGTTAGTGTTAGTTAAGGCAGTGGGACAATGTCTAATGTCTCGAATTCGGGCGAAAAGAGCAGAACGGAGTGTCTTGATATTAGGATCTTTTTACCTACCCTGCTAAGTTAAGTACCCTTGTAAATTTCAATGACGACATATGATAAATCGAAGTAGCTTGTCAAAAAAGGGTGTTAAAATCCTCCCAAACGTAATTGCGGTCGTCTAGAAGAATAGGCAGAGCTGACACAAGGTTAAGTTTCTCCCTTCCCTACGTACCACTCAATTTCCGAGACGCTTTGTCCTGTTACTAGAGCAAGAAAATGAAGATAATGCTTTCCCACAATTTGGAATCGAACCCACAGCCGTGGGGTTTACAGCCACTCGCTGTGTCACTTCGAGACCGCCTGTAATAATAATTGTACAATGTTTGTTTTGTATAATTAATGTAAGGAACCTTTATAAATAAAAAATATTTTATCACTCATACATATTATATTGTTATCAGTTCAATAGATTTTGATAACAATAATCAATGGCTTACTAAAATTTATTTGTAAAATCGCAAGATGATAGGAAGGAGTGTTTTACTATTATTATTTATAATGTAAGTATTGAAATAATCAATATCTGTATAAAAAGACTATGTTTGGTTGAATGCGCCAACCTCAGGAAACATTGGTTCGAATTGAAGAATTCTTTTTGTGTTGGACAGTATGTCTATCAAGGAAGACATAGGCTATAAAGCGCGGTGTTGAGTTCCGCCATTCAACACACAATGCCTGAAGAATTCGGCGGAAAGTTTCCTAGGTTCCCTCTGCCCACTCTGTTAAGTGCGGGATATAGCGTCAGGCTTCAAAAAAACATTTGCTATATTACATGTAACTATTCTACATAGGGTCGAGCTATTTTCCTAATTTAGAATGTGTCCTGTGTCATACACAACAAATAGCATTACCATTTGATCACACAGACAGAACTGCTAATAAAAGCTGCTAGTCTTATATAGACAGATAGCAGTGTTAAGACACTCCGTTCTGCACTTTCCCCCCGAAGTCAAAACATTGCGTGTTGAGTGGCGGAACTTAACTCCGCTTTGACGTATGAGTGCGAGGCTATGAAAGTTTTTTTTTAATATGAATAAAGGTGTTGAACCTACAAAGCGTTAGTCAAATGTTTGACGATGACTACAAGTACGGTATAAATATTATTTAAAAAAAGACGTAAGTTTTTTTCTGTCAGAAAAAAGGTTTTAAAAAATACCTAGTAGTAGATAGTTTTGCTTTGTGCTTGAATTGCTTCTTCTATGTTAGTAAGAGGTCAAATCTCGATTTGTCTATTTCTGTAAAAAATCCATGTAATCTAAACGCCACCTTAAATTTCATCTCTCTACGTCGCTTAGTTTCTATTGTGCGTTGTCTGTCAGTCACTCAGTAACTCCATTAATTTAAAAATTCAGTTTTAGTATAGTTCGTGGCGACGTTCCCGCTATTTACGAAGAATATGCTGAACCCGATGGGCCCAGATATGGTATGGATATATCAATTAGTTTTGCATTCACTTCAACTTTTAATTTAAAAAAATACTAAAAGAGATGTTTTGCACGCCGTCTGACTAGTAAGCGAGACGGTTGTGAGTTCGATTTCCGGTTGGGAGAAATTATTATCATTTCCTCGCTCTGGTAACAAGATAAAACGCGACGCTCACATAAACATGGGTGGATAAGTGGCAAGTAGGTTCCCTGTGCCTACCCTGCCATAAGCTGGAAGCTAAAAAAACCTATTCTTACTATATTTAAAATAATACAAATAAACTATATTTAATAATATAACTATATTTAAAAGTACTATGTAAAATATTTTTATAACAATTTCAGTTGGACCTTCATCATATTCGAGACAGTCGAGTCAATTGAAAGTTGATACAATAAGAAGGATATTAGTAAATAGAAACATAGATGCATTCATAGTGCCCACAGCTGATGCCCATAATGTGAGTAATCTTCTACTTCTTCTTCTTAAGCCTTCTCTCACTCTTTTCCTTTTTGTTCTTTTTTTTTAGTCCCAATTACTACCTGACTGCCCTCGACATTTGATACGGGCTATAGAACAACAGTATGCCAACTCGTATTATTTTTTCGATTGTAATGTTATCAATAAACAATATTTTTAAATTATTTTAGTATTTCTATGATGTTTAAAATGTCATTATTTAGTAAAATATTGATATTGAATTATTCATTAATATCGTATAAGTTTTGTTTAGTCTCACTTTTTCCAGTACATGGAAAGGAGAACTTTTGAGTGTAATCATGATGGGATTGATTTCTATCCTTATTCGAGGTATTGATTAAATATAATTATTCGTCTTCCTCTTTTGTAAGTTAAAGTGTGGCGTTTAGTTGCGCCACTGAACACGCGATATCTCTAATCTGGAGGAAAAGTGTACAACGTAGTGTCATATCTTAGACTAGCCTGCTATACCACAATTATAACGCCGTTTCCTGATTCCCAACCTAACTAAATGAAAATAAAATATTTATTTGATATCTTTTTTTTCAGTCTCAATACATAGCACCATGCGATGCTCGGAGAGAATGGCTCTCCGGTCTGTCTGGGTCCTCAGGGACAGCCCTAGTGACTCAAAATCACGCGTTAGTATGGACAGATGGCAGATACTTTACGCAGTTTGAAATCGAAGTGGACACTAACGTGTGGAGTTTAATGAGACAAGGTCAGGGCAATCGGTGGTGAATCACCATATAATAATTTTTTAGCTTTACGCCGTATCCCGCACATAGCAGGGTAGGCAGAGAGAACCTGGGAATTTAGTGTAAGACACTTCGTTCCCATTAAGACTCTTCCGTTCCCCACTTTCCGCCGAATTCTGGAGTCATTGCGTGTTGAGTGGGAGAGCTCAACGCCGCACTTTATCTTATTACCAAAGTGAATAATATTTCTAAAATCGTATCTCTGCTCTCTGTTCAAGTTTTAATACGTTTGTTTACAAAAGTAAAAATATAATTTGCTTTCAGGTACTGATCTTTCAATACAAGCGTGGCTAGTTGCCAATATGTCACCAGGGTCAGTTGTCGGTATCGATCCCACTACCTACACACGTTCTTCTTGGAACTCTCTTGAGGTATATTATATTTTTTATACATATCATAGTCGCACATAGCGTCTCATACAATCCGCTCTCTACTTTCTGTTCTTTAGGACCTGTTATGTTATGTTTGTTTTCCGATATTTTAGTTGAATTATTCTTTCTGGTAAATAGATATTGATAATATTATATTGATGCCAACTTAAAGCGAATCATCCTCTAATATTAATTATTAATAATATTAATTGTAATTAACAATTAAAATAATATAATTTCGTATGTAAATCATATTATTTTAAATTTAAATATAAAAATCTATTTCAGGCAGCATTAAGACAAATCAACGTAACTTTAAAGGCAGAATTTAATAACATTGTCGATCAAACGAGGATCGATATTGGGGATCCCCCGCCGGCGCGACCCAACGAAGCGTTGATCGTTCTGAGTAAAAATTTTACAGGTATTTAAAAATTCTTAACACATCTCAAATTATTATTATTATTATTAAATAATGCTTATTTTTAACAAAATAAAAGATTTAATTGTTATTTTTTTTATTTATTTTATTATTCCAGGCAAAAGTTCAGGTGACAAAATATCAGAATTACTCTCACAGATAAGGGGTCGTAACGCGTCGGCATTAGTGTTAACTGCTTTGGACGATATTGCATGTGAGTTTACCTAGATAGTAAAAAAATCACATTTTTAAAAAGAAATTTGTTGAATTCGAAGCTAGTCATGGCACAGGGGCAATAGCGTGTGACTGTAATCGCGACAGATAGTAGTTTCAATTCGAACTCGAAGAAATGAAATATTTAATACTCTCTTGTTCTGGTAACGAGGTAAAGCGCGGCATTGAGCGCTATTACACTAATGTTTAACCACTCTGTTCTGTTCCCAGGTTCCCTCTAACTAACATGCTATGTGCATACAGCGATACAGCGGGGTAAAATGTTAAAATTAAAAAAAAAACTTACTTACCTGTTAGTAAGCAACATTTTAATAATATTATTGATGGTTTCTAAAAAAAATACCAATTTTTTAACATTTTTTAAAGTGTTATTCCACAGTTAGGAAAGAAAAATACTTATTTAGAAAACGTATAAAAATTTATCGAACCCGCGCCTCCTAGAAACCTCTGACCACTAAGCCATACATTCTCATCAAGCCACGTCGAAATAACTATTTTTAATGAGCCAATTTTTTTCAGATACTCTTAATATCAGAGGTTCTGATATTCCCTACAATCCTGTTTTCTTTTCTTATCTTGTTATTAGGGCTGATTTGGTAAGAAGTACTTTTTTTAATTCTTATTATTTAAGTATTATCAAAATAGGCTGAATAAAGTTGGATCTAAGTCAGTAACAGTTGAATCCTTTATTTTGGCTAACTTTCATACAATTTTTTGTTATAATGTGTATGATGTATATGAAAAAAAGGAATTTTTGTTCAAATTATATTTTAATGTTCTCAGTACCATATACGAATGCTTCAGCTAGTTTATATTTTTTTTTTCAATTTTATTTCACATTCCTACAGTATATTCTAATTATATTTTATTAAATTTAATTTATATAGTTCTATACGTATATTGCATATATTTAGTAAAATATGGCGCTTTGATTTATATGGCTTCACACTGTGTCCCGCATATAGCAGGGAAGCCAAAAGAAACCTAGTTCTAAGACACTTAGTTCTTCACGCATCGCCCAATTTTTGAGACATTGCGTATTGAGTGGCGGAAGTTTTCTCCTCTTCCAGAGCTGGTGAATGTTTTTTTTATTATGTGAAGTTGGAATCAAACCTATAAGCGTTGCGTTGGTGGGCGTATCTAAAGATATTTTCCAGAGGGCCTTGTCTTTTGAGCAAGCTTTAAGTGATCTTTTAGTGTATTTTTTTTCTTATATTTCCGTTTAAATCTTATTGAGTAATTCTTATTTTTCTTTAGGAAATAAACAATATTATCCTATTCTGGGGTGACGGACAGTTACCGGAGTACATTGAACAGCATTTACAATTTGAAGGGACACAGGTTCATTACCATCCGTATATTGAAATATTTGAATATATGACCAATTACAGTGTATGTGTTATTTTTATTTGTTTAAAATTTTTATGAAACAGACATGTGAATAAGTATATTGGGATCTTTTATAAAATTTCTCATTGGGAACCTGGCAACTTAGTGTTAAGTAAACCCGTTCCCATTAAGACACTTCCATTCTCCACTTTTCGCCGAATAATGGAAGCATTGCATGATGAGTGGCAAGAGCCCACGACATGTGTGGAGAAATTAAAATAATTCATTTCCTCGGGTAGGAAGTCACTTAACATGCATCTGGACACCTAGTGGAAAACGGAGAAAGGACGTTTTTCCTCGAATGCTACGACAAGTTTAATATATATTTTTAAACATTTTTTAAAGTGTTAAAATTATTCCACACTTAGGAATGAAAAATACTTATTAAGAAAACGTTTAAGAATTTGAACGTGGATTTGAACCCGCGCCTCTTTAGAAACCGTCCAAGTCCATCCAAAGAAATCACAACTAAACCAATCAGTCGAGTCCAAACAAATCCCGCTGCGTTAAAATTTTTAAATCTTAATGATTATCAGCTTCACACTGTATCCCGCCCACAGCAGGGTAGGCAGAGGGAACCCAGTGTTAAGACACTCCGTTCCCCACTTTCTGCCGAATTCTGGAGGCATTGCGTGTTCAGTGGCAGAACTCAACGCCGCGCTTAACCTCGACACCAGAGCGAAGAAATGGAAATATAAATTTAAGCAAATATTTCATCTCCTGGAGTGGGGATCGAATCCACAACCAGTCGATTTTACAGTCATACTTCGTGCCGCCATGTCTGGCCTCTAATTAATGAGTATTGCTTAATGAGTATTAATATATATTTCTTATATTTTATACTTTGTTTTATGTTACCTTAATTTTAAACATTATTTTTAGATATCACTTTCTCCTGGTAATGTTATTTGGTTATCGAGCGATGGAAGTCACGCCATACATATGGCCGCTGAGACGGTGAGACTTATTGTCATTATTATAAAAACAATATTTTAAGTATATAGAGTGTTTCATAAGAATAGGACTTAAAATAAACTTAAAAATCTCAACACTAAAATGAGATAAAATTGTTTATAATACCTTTTCTTAAAGGCAAACAATTCAACAGCAACATACAAAGCCCTCTTGTAGGGAGCCTCGGAAATAAATATATTTTTAATTATTCTGTGGTGGGCACGGACCTCCCAAATCTCACGACCCCCACCTCTCCCCAACCACATTTATTTGTGGATCTGTTATCATCTTCATCACAGATCCACATATGAAAACACCCACCCTTCTGTTAGCTCGCCGAATAAATGCCAAAGAACAATTTGTTGAACGCTGGTATTTTACTGGTGCAATGCGATTTAAATAGTTTTAAAGTGAAATAATAGTCACTTTTTTTTTATAATCATACCGGCGGCAACGTCACTTGTCATGCCAATCACACTTTTATGTAGGTAGTTGCGAAATAATCTAATAAAATAAAATAAAGTAACCTAATGAACATATAATAAACAAATAAGTAATAAATAGCTATCGCTTCGAACTCACAACCAATCGCGTGTACAGTCAGACGCTGTGCTGCTACACTACGACGGCCTCAAGTGAAGGTACTTGTCATTATCTGTTTTCATTTCTATTTTCAGAATTCAGACGTTAGAACACTGTCCACAGTCTCTCCGGTGGCGTTAATGAAGTGTGTTAAGAATGATGTAGAACTACAGGTATTTATAATATTGTAGACTGTATTTAGGAATAAAATATTTGAAGAGTTCAAGAGTTAAGTTTCGCAACTCAACAAACAACTCAAAAAATTCTTACATTTAAAATGTAGTCATGTTTTTGTTTATGACACTTGTTATATATAAACACACACATACATATATGTAAATTAAAAAAATGTAAATCTGTGCCACTTTGCACTTTAAATAAATAAAAAAAAAGACTTAAAACAAAAACAGAGAACATCTAAAATGTATATGTTAAATGTACATACCTTATTTTAGTACACTTCTAGTCCTTATTTGTGACTGTAAAATCGACTGGTTGTGGGTTCGATCCCCACTCAAGGAGATGAAATATTTACTTAATTTTTGATTGTCCAAATAACATTTCAACATTACTTATTTAATATTTTCATTTCCTTGCGGAGTTCTGCAGTACTTGGGGAAGTGTCTTAACATTAGGTTCCCTCTGCTTACCCTGCAACATGTGTGATACAGGGCGAAGCTATAATAAAACTGTAATTTTCAGGGTTTTAGAACATCTCACATTAAGGACGGTATAGCAGTGGTTCGATTCCTACGTTGGGTGCACGAGGAGGTTGACAGTGGACGTGTTGTCACAGAAATTAATGTTGTTGATAAATTGGATGAACTTAGAGGGTATTGTTTTTTTTAATAATGTGTATATAGAGATTTCTTTGTAAATTGGTTTTGTTTCCGCTTTTTGAAGTATTAAGAAGAAAACTACTTCGTTGTTCGTCTGTCCATGTGTTAAAACTATTTTTTTCGAGATCGCATGAAGGCATCAAGCTGAAATTAATATCAAATATTCAGGACTTCGGTCCTTGGGAGCCTTGAATAAAATCAAGCTTCTAAGTCAACAACATCAAAAAGTACGAGCATTTATACATCATGTTTGTTACATTTTGAAATTCGCCCTGTAATTAAAACCTATACATTGGGGCTTACCTGCTTAAAATTGGTACTAATCTGACAATAATATTTAAATATTGATAAACGTTATACTGAGACCGCCGTATCGCGGGGCCCAAGCGTGTCATTGTAAAGGCAACTATTTAAAAATGTATTTTATATTATTTTAATTATATATTCTATAGTCAAGAACAACACTACAAAGGCCCCTCGTTCTCAACAATAGCTGGTGCGGGAGAGAACGGAGCGATCATTCACTATAGACCTGTGAGGGAGGGAGATCAGAGAATTATAACTAAAGATGATATGCTTCTGGTGGATTCTGGAGGACAGTATATGTATGTCATTAAAATGCTTTCAAGTTTTATTTTTAGGATTTGGGATATCCACGAGGATATATCTATTTCTATAATGTTTTTTATTAGCTATTTAATTTATTAGAATAAACAGAAAGTATTATTAGTCGCGTTTTTTTTATTCTTTTAACTAATTTGTTATTTTTCGGCATTACATTTTGAATACATTTCATCACATCGGAATTTGAACTTGCATCTTTTTATAGAAAATAATTTTTATAATCATATAAATATAATCATATAATTTTTCTAATCATATATATAATTTTTCTAACATAAATCTTGCTATAATAAATCACAATTGTAAATAAATGTTATGATTGGCACCTAAGTATTGTTATGCTCAGCTTCACGTTAGATCCCTCCTATACCAGTATATATGTAATCGAGTTAATATCTGAGAAAACTTTGCAATATTATTTTGACCTTGTCGTTCTATTTACTTGAATACTTGAGTCCTTTTGTATCAAATTCATATTTGATCTCCTTACCAAGATAATAGGAAAATATTTTTTGGTGTTTTTTAAAGTATTTTATAATTATTTTCGTAATTCCTAGGGATGGTACAACTGATATAACAAGAACTCGACATATGAGCGGTTCTCCCACACCGGCTCAGAGACTTGCCTTTACCAGGGTGCTGAAGGGGCAGATTTTACTTGCCACAGCCGTTTTTCCTAGAGGGTCCACTGTAAGAACTAGATTTTTATATTTTGGTGAAACATAACTTTACAAAAAAATTGGTAATCGTACAAGCTTTTTTATATTGGAATATTTCTCAAAAGAAATAAAATTAACTGTGTTTATTTCACAGGGTAATCTCCTAGAAACCCTTGCTCGTAAAGCCTTATGGGATGTGGGTCTGAACTATGCACATGGTACTGGACATGGTGTCGGTCACTTCCTGAACGTACATGAAGGGCCCTCTGGAATCGGGACTTCTTTAGCTGTGAACGACCCTGGCATCGTTCCAGGAATGATCTTTAGTGATGGTAGGTATTTTATAGAATCTTAAGGAAGCAAATTTGGAACAACTGAATTTTATTATAATTGTTAAATAATTTTTACTCATCTTAATTACTTTTGTGTAACATGTCATTATTTTGAAGACAACATTCATACATTGAAAATTAAAGTTTTTGTCAATTCAGTAAGACTATTTGTTTGTAGAAATTTTGTCTAACAAAATAATTATATTGATATAACTTTTTTATTTATGAACCGATTTAAATGAAACAAACGCTAAATGTTACGCCGTTTTTGAGAATAGCATATGCAAACGTACATACATACAAACCGACAAAAAATTTAAAAACCGGTTCCAGTTTATTACATTGATAAGTGACCCCAATAATAAATTCTGTTATATATTTTCGATCTGTTAAATTTTATCATATATATGTATTGATTAGCATAGATATTTTAATTTTTATAATTTAGGTTAGTAAGATTTAAAAGTATAATTTTTCATTCATATACAGAACCTGGTTTCTACGAAGTTGGTGAATACGGTATTCGTCACGAAGACATTGTAGAAGTAATCGAAATGAATAATGAAGCTGATCATATTTTTGTAAGTGTCATTTCAAATATTATGAACATAACTAAAAATATATAACAACATATAAAAAGGAGAAATAAATTATCAACGAACATTCTAGTAACATATGTAGATCAAATTATTCACAATATACTAAAGGCCAGTCGTGGCGCAGCGGCACGAAGTGTTACTGTAAAATCGACTGGTTGTGGGTTCGATCCCCACTCGAGGAGATGAAATATTTACTTAAATTTATATTTTCATTTCTTCGCTCTGGTGTCGAGGTTAAGCGCGGCGTTGAGTTCTGCCACTCAACACGCAATGCCTCCAGAATTCGGCAAAGTGGGGAACGGAGTGTCTTAACACTAGGTTCCCTCTGCCTACCTTGCTGTGTGCGGGATACAGCGTGAAGCTGATTTACTTATTTATTTTTACTTATACTTACTTTATCATGGGACTTCGTCTGCATGGTTGGTTGAACATCAAGATTTTTGCCGCAATTTTAATTGTTACTCCGCTCCCTAAGGTCATGGTCTGATGTACTTAATATAAGATAAAGCTTTCTTTAACTATACAACACTAAAATATTTTTTCAATTGGTACCAGTAGTTGCTGAGATTAGTTTGTTCAACTGAATAAACACTTCACCTTTATAATATTAGTATAGAAATCTAATTATCTATATATATTAAAAGAATTTACTAAATTAATGAATTTCTTCAGGCTAAAGGTATGGTGGGTGACTTCAGTGGGCGAGGCGCGGTGGGTTTCCGCGCACTGTCACTCGCTCCACACCAGACTGTGTGTCTAGATGTTGATATACTTAGCGATTTTGAGGTAATTTTTGAATTTATAACCAATAATTTTTACTTTTAGCTTAAGAAGAATAGACAAATAAAATCTAGTTCTAGTTAAGACACTGTGTGCCTTACTTTCCATTTGAATTCGTGATAATGCGTTTTGAGTCTATTAACGGTGTATTAACTTTTTCTTTCATTTGCAAAATACTATGTTTAAATGGTGTTATCCAATGCCGCGTTTAGTCTTACGAAATAGGACATTAAAAAAGTTAAAAAAATTAAAAACATAAGCCAACTTCAAATACCTGATAATAATAGAATAATAGGTAGCTAAGTATTTTGTGCATGTCCGTTCCAGAAATACGTAGAGACTTATATATATTAAAAAAACAGCTTCACACTGTATCCCGCACACAGCAGGGTAGGCAGAGGGAACCTAGTGTTAAGAGACTCCGTTCCTCACTTTCCGCTGAGTTCTGGAGGCATTGCGTAAGTGAAAATATAAACGTAAATAATATTTTATTTCCTCTAGGGGGGATCGAACACATAACCAGTGGATTTTACAGTCACACTTTGTGCCCCTGCACCACGCCTGGCCTGTACGAATAAGAAGAATAATAAGAATAATTATATCTTAAAAACTTCTTTATCAATTTTGTTGAAGCTTTAACTGTACCGGAAGTTTTAAAAGGATCACCAACGTGACTTTCATTTTCCGATATAAATATTATGGACAAATAAGCTTATGAAACACATACATTTTTTTTAAACATATCTAAACCATGTTTCAGATTAAATACATAAATGATTACCACGCGAGAGTTTTATCAACTTTGGGGCCAATTCTAAAAGAAAGAAATCTACAAGAAGACTACGAGTGGTTAGAAAGAGAATGCGCGCCAATCGGTCGAAGTGCTGCCATTTTGTTTAAATCATCGCCATTTTTAATTTTTGCAACTCTCAGTTTATGGTTTGTTAAAATGTGATATATTTATACTAATAATTTTTAATGGTTTTTTGAATTAATAAAATATGTTTGTTTTTATTTATATTTGTTTTATTATTATTCCCTATATAATATTTTTTGCAGTTATAATATGCCTAAGATAGTGTTAAGAATTTACACTACTATTTTATGTGAACTGTTTTTCTTTCTATGATTTTGGTAAACGTGGCATTAAGTAGAATTAGAATATATTTAGGGATAAATAAAAACTTAAAATTTAAAAGCGCAAATATCTCCAGCCAATTGTTCGACGTCCGTCGTCCAACCAAATGTTCGACGACGATGCCATAAAAATTATGATAATGTTATTATATATTTTTTTTACAAAATCATATATTTATGTACCTATATTAAATCAAGGTTTACTTTTTAAAAATTATTTACGTACAAATCTTCCCGAAATATTTCCTTTTCAATTTCCTTTACTCTTAGAATACAATGCAAAAAGAGATTGAAATGGTCACAGTTGGAAATAAATATTTTATATTAATGGCAGCACTATTTGGCTGTTAAGCACTTACTACTTACTATGTCAGCTTTCTTTCGATGTATTTAAAAGATTATTTGATTTCAAGAAAATCAATAAGACTTTTTTTTCTTGCGATGTTTGGCAGAAAGTGAGGCTGGATAATGTTTGTCTCAACTTAGCGCTGTTTATTTTTTGTATCAAATGCTTTTCATATGTAGATTAATACTTGTTTTATTATCCAGAGCATCAGGTGTACTATAATCGTAATTTATTTAAGTTTTGAATGTTTTTACAAAAATACCAATTGGGACTTCTTATGTCGTTTTGTTTACCAATTTTACTGCGACTGCAATCACATTTTTTAGGTGTAAGCATCAATACAGTAATAAGCAAAACCAATAGTGAAATATTTTCCAAGTCCGGATAACAAAGGAAAGGCTGCCTAAAAAAGAATTGAACGATGTTGATCTGTATGTCATAAGATAAAAGGTTCTTATAGAAGAAACCTACAACATAGGTTATAAAAAAGTTGGCAAGTCGCAAACTGGTTCTATTTTTATTGTAAATTTTCATCTTATATTTAAATGGTTTTTATTTTTTGGGAACCTACTCTTCGAACCTCGCTTCACGCTACGCCTGAAGGAAGTCGAGAGCATTTAAAAACAATTCTAGAAGCAATTAATTTCTCTTGGAAGAATAAAAATTTATTCTAAAAATATAATACTTACTTAGATGAGAGTTACGTTTATTCGTCACTCAAACTTAAAAAGTGTTGGCAATGAATTGATGTCGCCAGATTAAAAGAAAATGTATCCAAAGGCCAAAAGGTACATGCTGATTAAAATTGGGTAGAAAATAAAATATTTTTACATGTTTGTGTTTTTCCTTCTTTTATTCAAAGTACCTAAAAAAAATCACAATAAAAAAGAAACAAAAAATCTAAATAAAAATGTTTTATCTCATTCCAAATAAACATATTTCGAATTGAGCAAAATAATATGTATCAAAATAATAGCAAGTATCATATGTATTCTTGTCGTACTGTAAGGTGTTGTTGTATACGGCGGCCTCAATTATTCCATATTCTTTTTTACCAAAAAGAGTATGGAATAATTGAGGCCATTACTTCAATTTGCCAAGCTCTAGGAACTCATCACTCATATACTAGACTACATTTAGAAAACAAATATTTTTATACGGCAACAAGACTTTTTCAAATGGCAACTCTCAAGCAATAATCAATTTTCCATCACAATTTGGTTTTGCAGTTTTTCATTAACTGCAGTTATTATATTGAGAAATTCTTCGTGAAATATTCTAAAATGTTAGCAATTAAAAGCCTTTTGAGACCAACTCAGGTATTCGCTAAAAATGCCGTTCAAGCGAGAAACATGAGCGGTATTGCTATTCCAGCAAGAAATAAGATTACTCGAGCTGTAAGTTAATGTTATATAAATAAACCATATTACAACTATATATTTAATTATATAAATAAAACATTTTATTTTATTTTTTTTGATATCGTTTTAAGTAGAGTTTTGAGCAAATTTGAATTGAAATTGAGGAAATAAGCGTAAAATGTTACGTAATGTTTTGAGAATATAGGTTATCTTTACTTGTCAATGGGGACTATATGAAATTATTTTTTTTATCTTGAGATTTGTGGTTTTATGTAAAAATTAGGACAAATTAACATTATTTGTTGATTTTTATAAAAAAATACTACTAACAGTTAATTTGTGACGTACCTATGTATTTTCTAAGAAACATTTTGTTTTTTGTTTTATTTATTTCCTTTTTTAAATAATTATTACTTTTTTTTATTTTTTTCTATATAAAACACTAAAGATAAAAGTAAATAAACTTGCGGCTTATTAAAATGTTTATTATTGATTTATATGACATTATAACATTTTTTCTCATGAATGTGATTGTAAATGACTGTGGTACCTATACTCATTTTCCATATAGCGGCTTGAGCGATAATGTGGATTCATGCCTACTCGGAGGAATAAATTATTTTCATGTTCTCATTCTTGACAACAAGATATAGAGTGCTGTCGAACAAGTATCTCGAAACCTGATTCACTCTCACACATTGTTACAAGTATTATATTATAAAAATTTTTTTTATTTATCCAGGCCAGTCGTGGCGCAGTGGCACAAAGTGTGACTGTAAAACCGATTGGTTATAGGTTCAATCCCCACTCGAGGAGATGAAATATTTACTTAAATTTATATTTCCATTTCTTCGCTCTGGTGTCGAGGTTAAGCATGACTTTGAGTTCTGCCACTAAACACGCAATGCCTCCAGAATTCGGCAGAAAGTGGAGAACGGAGTGTCTTAACACTAGGTTCCTTCTGCCTACCCAGCTGTATGTGGGATACAGCGTGAAGCTAATTTATTTCTTTTTTATTTCACCTGTATCAAAGTATTTTTACTATGGTATACATATTTTGGATATTTGGATTTTATATTAGATTCGATATTTCTTTATAATTTGACTAAGGTTTAGTATAACTTAGTATTTTTAAATAAATTATTTTTATTTTTTTTAATAAATTATTATTCATAGTTTCTATTTATTTTATAACTTTACATATATGACTTGAGGTGCCATGGTGTAGAGGCACAGGGATGTTACTGTAAATGGAACGGGGTTTTGGATTTGATTTCCACTAGGAAATAAATTATTTTAATTTCCCTACTCTGATAACAAGAGAAAACATGGCATTGGGTTCCCCCACTTTAAACATATTATGTTACCAAATTTGGGCAGATAGTGACATTCCCCAATAGTGGTTTAACCCGTTTTCCTCTCCCTACTCTGCTATATACATTTCATTTCTTACAGGAAACCATCATCCTAGCGGGATCTATGGTTGTCGCCTGGCTAACCATCCCCACCTGGGTCTTGGTCAACATCAAACACTACCGTGACAAGAATTAAATGTCTTTAACAATGTAGTATATTATAGTATTTGTTTTTAAGTAAATGGTTAATTTATCATTGTAAATTTTGTTTTATTTTGTGAAATAAGTGTGTCTGTGCATAATAAACACATATAAGAAAAATATTAAATAAAGTATATAATCATAATTTCATATCAAGCTATGAAGCCAGTTGTGGTGCAAGGGCAGAAGCATGTGACTGTATATGCAATGGGTTGTTTGTCTGATTCCCACTTGAGGAAATTAAATATTTAATATTTTCATTTCCTTGTTCTGGTAATGAGGCAAACCGCAGCATTGAGTTGAGTGGAGAAGTATCAGTGAACACTAGTTAATATGACACAAAAGTATAATATGTAACGTATGACAATGTATCTCTGCATGCTGTTATGTGAAGCTAAAAAAAAGTCAAGACTAATCTATACTATTTGATCCTTTATCCCTAGTCTGAGAGAACGAAGCGCCAAGTGCTACAGTCTCTACATACTTCTTTCGCCTCGTTCACTGTCATCAACCTCTTCATACATGCCTTCCGGGGGCTCCTCATGCTTTTTACGTGATCCTCCTTCAGTATCTTTGATACTGTGTTTCCGAAGGTCAATCAGGGTCTCCTCCCTACCTCTCTTACCTCTCACTTCCACCATAAATCTTTTTTGCCATTCTTTCATCACTCATACGTTCGACGTGCCCAAACCAGCTGATCTTCATTCTCACCGTGACATCCTCGCTAGTACCTGCCATTCTGTGTATCTCTTCATTGCGGATTCGATCAGCTAAGCTGACTCCGCATATCCTACGAAAAGATAGCATCTCCACGGCATTCATGTTTCTTTCATTCTTCTTCTGTAATACCCACGTTTCGCTGTCGTATAACAGCGTCGATAACAACACTGCATTGTGTACGGCCAAACGCGCAGCTGTGCTGACGTTTCGCCGTCTCATCAATGCAGCTAAGGCTCCGTTAACCTTGTTACCGGCAACAATACCCCTTTAAACATTCATCACGTATCTTCCATCTCTACTGAACATACTTCTCAAAAAAAAATTCAAGCTAAGTCAAAATTTTTACATATTACATTATTTTAAAAAATGCATCTTTGATTTTTTTTTTCATTGATTGTTTGCCTGCATGCCTACATGCTGATCTTTAAAACAGGTTATGAAGACTAATTTTGAATGCTGTAGCACCTAGTGTAGGGCCAAAATAGACATACTAATATTTTTCTTTATTTTTTTTATTTAGAATTAAATGACAACAGATATTCAGTTTGTATATAACAGATATATGGTTTGTAGTTGATACTCCATTTATATAGAATTATTTAAAAAATAAAATTACTTGTCATCTTTCATTTGTTTAATACTTGTCATCCTAACAATTAAAAAAGCACTGAAAATTCGAACTTACTATATTTTTGTAAATCCAAAGGATATGGAACAAAAAAATTACAATATATTTTTTTTAATTGGCTTTATTATCAAAAAATTATCTTAATTAAAGCATAACAGAAAGAACTTCTTTAAGGCCAGTGATAAATCCTTTAAATATAGTATAGATATTATAAAAGAACAAATTAGAAGTCAATATTCTAGTTTTTACTTTTCGGCTATCTCAAAGGCACTGCGTGTTCTTTCTGTATCCTGCACATGGCAGGGTAGGCAGAGGGAACATGGGAACCTAGTGTTAAAACATTCCATTGCTCACTTTCGTCGAGTGATGGAATTTAATGTTGCCTTTTGCCTTGTTACCTGGTGGAAGAAATACAAATATTATATTCCTCCGAGTCCCGGCTTCCAACTCTCAATAGTGTTGTTTACAGTCACACGCAGTGCCTCTGCGCCACAACAGCATTATTTATTATTCCGTCCTGTATCACCATGTCTACATAATGTCTCAAATTTGGGTAGAAATTATGGAATGGAGTGTCTTAACACTAGATTCACTCTGCGTATCGTGCTATATATGCATGATATAATTGAATCAAAATAATATTACATTAGTTTAGCCCAAGCGGGCGAAACCGCGAGCAAAACACTAGTTAATATGTCATAATTAATTTTCTTTACGAGTAAAAAGAGACAAATTACTAGATATATCCTATCTCTTTCATTAATTTCAATATATATACATATGTTATCCGTATTTAATATATTCAAAAAATGTATCACTGGCTTTGTACGAATATTCAAAATCAATTATTAGGAAATTTCTTGGTCATATAAACTAAAATACAATCTATTGTGTTACTTCCATCATTTGCGGCGCATCTGTGAAAGAAGAAAAAAATATATATTATAAAAGTACATTTGTAAGGTGAGAAAATAAATTATTTTTAGTTTACTACTATGGCAGACGAGCCTCGACGTTTGATTTTCGATATACATTTCACGAAAACAAATTGTTTTAACAATTCTAAGCCATATTTTGTTAACAAATATAGAAGGTTTTAAAATTATTAGGCAAAGACAAGAAACCAAATTTAAAATATAACAAAGAATCTATGATTTTTTATTTTCGTACGCCTGGTCCTATTTAAACACAGAAATAATAACATTTTATACCATATTATTTACACTACACAAAAACTGGCAGCACTATCCTCCTAAACGTTACGTCGAACGTAAACGTCGTTAAATATATCTTTTAAATATCTTTTATTACATACTAGCGGCTCGCCCACGGCTTTGCCCGCTTAAAATACATGATTATTGATTTAATAAGCAGAATTGATTGACAACTGTAATGACTTCTAATATGNCATATTGCTAATTATTTATTACACGTATATATTTTTGTAACTTTATGTTCTTATTTATAAAATATACATGAAGCTAATTATTTATTACACGGATATATTTTTGTATCTTTATGTTCTTTATACACATATAATATACTCTGTTAAATGTGCTGATGTCATAATATTCATTGTAAAATAACTGTAATAATTGCATATTAACTCCTGTACAGTTTTTAAATTAGTTACATATATTATATGAACGAACCAACCAAAAAATCTTTGTATTTACTTGATATTTCTTTCAAGATCGTTCTTTATCTCTGTGTTGAATTAATTACGACTTCTTTCAAATGACGATAACTTTTTTTTTAATGAACCGATTTTGATGAACTAAACTTTAGTATTTAAGTTGAGTTAAAACAAAGTAATTGGTGAAATTTTCAAGTAAATAGGTTTAGTACTTTCAGAGAAAAATGCGGACAAAAATATGTCGACAGAGAGACAGACAGACAGAGAGACAGACAAGAAATTCAAAAATAATCTTTTTGCTTTCTATTATTCTTTTTAAGTGTCCCTCTATCCATTTCAATCAAAATTACTAAATGTACAGACAACATATTTTTACTGTCTTATTATATATAGAAATATATATTAGAAATATAAGGAACATTATTTTCTACCAAACTCCCTAACCAAATATGATGGAAAAATAGAAAATTCTCAAAACTGTTAGTTAGTCTCTAATGTCTTATTTAAACAGAATTTCCTAAAAAATGTCCTAACAAAAAATGGGAGAAAATATGAATTCTGGCAACACTAACCTATAGAATTCGTACTAAATAAATGAGAAGATTTGGTCTTTTATTGTTAATTTAATTTAAAAATTTTGATTTTTTTCTACCAAATATACTACAATAATAGTATAATAGAAAACATGTAAATGACAATACCAACCTCCAGAGCCGTCGTTAAACATAAACTCATCTTGATATTCCTTCAAAAATTGCTCAGATCGATGCTCATCGAGAAATAGTGAATATACTTTCTTAACGTCTTCCATGCTCACCTGGAAAATATTTGTTTACAGTTAAATAAAAAAAAGAAAAATTAAAGAAACAGACGCCTTTTTTCATGAAATTAGATTATTTTTTTAATAATAGTAGAGATCAGAGTGTATTATTACAATTTTTTTTTGCCTTTTTATATGAAATATTAGTTTTAATATTCATGAGCTTTTTAAATCCATTTTTGTATAATATTTTAATCTCCTTTAACAAAGCATTAACGAAAAGAATTAATTAAGCCTTTAACACTCAATGTCTCCAGAACTCGGCGGATAGTGGGGGGTACAGAGTGTCTTGACACTGGGTTCCCTCTGCTTACTCTGTTGTGTGCGGGATACAGCGTGAAGCTGATTTATAATGTGAATGTGTAGGAGTGAGCGTGTGTCCTCACCTCGGTGGCCTTCCTCCGCTTGGCGACGAGCGAGGCGGTGGTGATGAGCTGTATGGCGTACCGCAGCGACGTCTCCGTGGCCACTCGCGTGAGCACCGTCAGCGCGTCGTTTGACATTTGGCAGTCTTCTTCTTCGCATCTTGTGTGGAAAAAATGTATCTTTAGTCATCAACTTAAATTTAGATTTGCTTCAGAAATTTAAACTGAGAAGTTTCATGTTTATTATAATAAATGCATGTCAAGGTAAAAACATTACATAAAAACAGACAATTTAAGTATTCTCACAGTTTCTCACATTCAATAAACTATATATATTTATTGTTTGAATTTATTTTTCCTTTTTTACCATAGTACATAAAATTACTTAAAATTAAAATATTTAATACTACCACAAATATTACTAAACTTAAATTTATTTAATGCCCACAAAACAATTAATATTACCAATTATTACCACAAAAATATTATCATCGATACAAACCCATCCAAGAATTCTTTCAATTCTCAATGAGTATACTAACGCCCAATATTAATAACCTATCTCCAACGTCAATCTTAGATTGTTTCATACATCTATCCAATCTCTAGATTGGATAGACGTATGTAACAATCTAAGATTGACGTTGGAGATAGGTTATTAATATTGGGCGTAAAATGATTTACCAAAATACCTAATACTACTATTATTACCACCACCGTAATATTCAATATCTCCTCTAAATATCGATGATTACACAAAAATATCAATAATCAGAAAGCATATACAATATAAATTACCAATATTACCATCGATTACCAACCTGATATTCAATATTTCCCTCAATTCTTGGTGACTGTACGGCGTTGTGGGCACAATGATCATTCTGTCTAACAAATCTAGCGGAATTCCATGCGGACTTTTGTAATTAGTTCCGCGGATGCGAGTAATTCCGCGATTGGTCGCCATTATCACTACGGGCGCTGTCTCCGATTCTAACGCTCGATTTAGAAATGAGAAACATTCAATGTCTAACATGTGCGCCTGGAAAGGAGAGATATATATATAGTAAGAAAAGAAAATCAGCTTTACATTGTGTCTTGCATATAGTAGAGGGAATCTAATGTTAAGACACTCCATTCTTCATTTCTTACAAAGTGTAACTAATACAAAAAAAACTTAATACAGTCTTTTCACTAATTCAAGGATTGCGTATTGAGTGGTGCAAAACAATGCCACGTTTTGCTTTGTCGGAGAGGGGAAATAAAAATAATTCATTACCCGAATGAGGCCAGTCGTGACGCAGCGGCACGAGGTGTGACTGTAAAACCGACTTGTTGTGGGTTCAATCCCCGCTGGAGGAGATGAAATATTTACTAAAAATTTTTATTTCCATATCTTCGCTCTGGTGTCGAGGTTAAGCGCGGTGTTGAGTTTTGCCACTCAACACGCAATGCGGCAGAAAGTGGGGAACGGAGTGTCTTAACATTAGGTTCCCTCTGCCTACCCTGCTGTGTGCGGGATACAGCGTGAAGCTGATTTATTTATTTTATTCATTACCCGAATGGGAATTAAACCCACAACCGTCGCATTTACAGTCAATACACTGTCAATTATTTTTTCTAACAAAAAAAATCTCTCATTTCTCACAAAATAAAAAAATTAGTTGTTTTTTCACAAAACACAAAAAAAACACCTCAAGTAATAAGCAACTAACCTCATCTATGAACAGCACTCCGGGAATCATCTCCGCCTTACCCTCCTCCCTCCACTCCGCCACTTTACTGTTTATCTGTTCGCGTATTTCTGATTTTATTTCACCTGTATCACCTAAAATGGAAAAATAATAATGTTAAAAATGTAAATAATATAATTTACTTGAGGCCTGTCGTGGCTACGGGCCACATGCGTGTAGCTGGTAGTAGTAAGTTACATTCCCACTTGAGGGATATTTAATATTTTTATTTCCTTGCTGTGGTAACGAGGCAAAGCGCAGCGTTGAGTTTCGCCACTCAATGCCTCCAGAATTCTGTGGAAAATGAGGAACGGAAATGTCTTAATGGGAACGCAGTGTTTTAACACTAGGTTCCCAGGTTCTCTCTCCCTACCTTGCTATGTGCGGGATACAGCGTAAAGCGCAAAAACAAACCTATACAAACAAATACAAAATTCTGCATACATACCAGAAAATAAAGCCAAAAACCCATGTGTTCGGGAATTAATGACATCCACCTCGTGCAATGTGACGGTGTGTACCACTTCTTTTCTCTTCTGCAGTTCTCCCTCGGGACATTGTACAAACCGGGCTTGTTGACCTAAAAACATGGAAAACAATTAAACAAATGAAAATAATAATTCCTAATTAAACAATTAGAATAAAACTATTATTAACGACTATTTTTTGAATCATGGTCAAGAATACTCTAATTTACCTAGCTTTCAAACAAAAAAAGTAAATAAAAATTAAATATCGGTTCACTCATTTGAGAGCTACGCTGCAACAGATAGACATACAGATCTCTCGCCATAGTGACTATAATTCATTTCATGAAAACAATGAACTCTCCCTCATGTGGGGCGATCCACAACATTCAACCATCTTTTACTATTACTTTACAAAAAACATTCTGAAGTAAAATTTTATACATAATAAAAATATGTATATTTTTAAAAGATTAACTGGAGTCATTTCAATATCATAGCACAGACTTGTGTACTCGCGATAGTTATGGGTTCAATTCCCACAATTATCGCGATAAGAGAAAACAGAGTGATTTATCATTAAGTTATACATGAAGCATACAAAAAGTATAAGAATAAAATAAAAAAATACCCGTAGCATCATAATCCCTTGCTCTTGCAAAACTGCGACCGAGTTTGTTAATTTTTCCAGTCGCTTTGTCTATAGTTATGACGTCACCGGCTTGTACCTGAAATTGAGAAATAATAGTTTGAAACTTGATTGATTTTCGTGAAACGAGCCAAGTTCAATATTGAATAATACGTCGTTCTGGACTTTATGGACAGGCGAATCGGAATTTTGTATATGTGCCAAGTTCAAAAGTAAATGGTTGCTTAACATTATTGTGCAATTCTGGTTCTTTAACTTATCTAGACATGCTTTCGTGTATGTTACTAGTACGAATTCGAGTCGTAAGTACTGACGGTGAAGTTGAACGTTGTTTAGGTTTATTATAGAAAATAGGTAATTGCGTAAAATAGAACGAGAGATATCTCTATCATGCTCTGGTATGTTTTTTGAGAATTGAACTGATCGATCAGCAACGTGCATTAGTATTTTTGTATTAGTATGCGTTTACGTTATTGGTATCTATGCGTAACTGCGTCACACGAAATACAGGTATGGATAAACATCGTGAAATGAAAAAAAATCTAGACGTTAGACGTCTAATTGTTGACGAATATTGACATTTTTTTTTGAGGTAAGGGTTTGAAATATTTTACCTTTATGCTGCTCCCGTAAAAGGAGCGCAGACGCTTCCACCCTGTATATACACGACATATACATACACATATACATATACATATACACGACACATACATATACATATACATATACATATTCTAAATATCTTGAAGTATAAATTAGAGTGTCTTAACACTAACTTTAATCTGATTTACTATACATAGTACACATGAACATAAAAAAAACTTTTTTCTCTGCTACCCATGTAATATAGGTGAACTTAAAAAGAAAAAATATTAAAAAAAAAACATTTTTATTCACCTTCTCCTTAAGCAATGAATCAATCATCTTAGTTCCCATATCGTAGTTGGTCTCCATGTCGGTTGTCTTCAACGTAAGTCGACCAGTTCTCGCTCCACCGCTGCCCGCCGCACGCTCTATTACAACTTCTACCACTTCACCCTCTATAATTTCTGATTCTTCTCTGAAAATTGAAAAAAAAAATTGTACAGTACGGTTGACAAGTCGTGGCTGAAAGTAAAATAATTTCGATGCGGCAGAAAAAATTTTTTGAACTTTTACCCATTGTTCACACGCGCTCAGCCAGAAAATAATCAAAGTAAAAAAAGTACTAAAATCAAATCTGAGCAGAAATCTACTCTCAGGGAAGCCACTCTTCCACCGTACTGTACATAGTGTCGATTATCCGAACGTCGATCTCATCGTCTTGTACACCCGATTAAAATCTGCTCGTAAACCTTCGCATTATGCTAGCATTTTGGTACTTAGTAAATTAGTAGCTAAACTTATTTGAACATCAAACATTTTGCTGAATAAGTTACTATGTAATTTAGTCGAGTTGATACATTTTATTATATTTTCGCACCGCCCGTTACCTTTCGGACATTTTCAAACTATCCCAATATTCTTTGGAATCTTCTAAAGCTTATTCCTTCAGAATACAATTATTAGATTCAAGTAAATATCGATACACTTTCTTATTTTTTTATCAGCTTCACAGTGTATCCTGTACACAGCAGGGTAGGCAGAGGGAACCTAGTGTTAAGACTTTCCGTTCCCCATTTTCCGCCGAATTCTGGAGGCATTGCGTGTTGAGTGGCGGAAATCAATGCCGCGATTTGCCTTAACACTAGAGCGAAGAAATGAAAATATAAATATAAATAAATATTTTATTTCCTCGAGTGGGAATAGAACCTACAACCAGTCGCGTTTACAGTTACACACTTGTACTCCTGCGCTACAACTGGCCATTTCATATCATATATTATTTTTATTGATCACACAAATTTCCCATACGCCTCTTCTAAAGAATTTGTTTAATTTATTGCATTAAGTACAGGCTGTTCTTCTTGTAAAACATCAATTTTGACAAAAGTGAGAACAATTTTTAGGCAGACGCGAGTATATTAGTAACTAAATTACTCATTAATAGATGTTGAGTGTCGGAACTCCCGACTCCTCGCCGCGCTTTACTTCCACACTAGAGCGAAGAAATTAAAAAAAAATGGGAAAAAAAATAAAACAAAGCAGCATTTGAACCCACACATCTTGTTTACAACTGCCATACATTGATCTATTAAGTAAATGAAAAATATTCTACAATGTTAACTTTAACTTACTTGATTCTAATGCCTATAGATTTCCTTATAGCTTGTGTTAGAGCTTCAGTTTTACTCATTTCTAAGGAATAAATTTCAGATCCTGAAAACAAATATATTATTGAGTAATTTAAATTTATTCAATTAAATTGTTTTTCCTTAGCTACATATTGTATCCAATCCACATCCACCAGGAACCAATTGTCAAGACACTCTGTTCCCATTAAAACACTTCTTCCCCATGCACTATAACAAGACTAGGTTGTTCTCTCTGGTTATCCTGCTACGTGCAGGATACAGTGTGAAATCTGCTGTTTTCGTACATTTGACTATCTGGATTTACAATTGTGTAAATGCCTTATACACCCTACAACAACTAGCATGTTAATCAAGTTCCTACTGTAATAACAAGCTAACATACCCGCCATGCTTGTAAAAGGAGTGTCCGGGCCCAATGCTTGTGCAAGACCCATTGCAATCGCTGTCTTTCCTGTACCGGGCTGACCTGCTAGCAAGACTGCTCGACCAGCTATTTTACCTATACAAAATTGGAATAAATATATATTTAAGTTTTAGTGTTATTTCACATTTAGAAAATAAAATATAATAGTGGGATTTGATTCCATGCCCATAGAAAGCCATTCAAGCACCTTCTTATGTTTCTCTTCTCTTTGGAAACTGATAAAAATCTCCCTACAGAGAGGCTAACAACATAAATAATATAAGAATTTCAATGCAGCCTGATGAGAATGAATACTTGGGTGGTAAAGAGGAGTAGGCTCAAATCCTGCTATATTAAAATCTTAATGAATTTTCGAAAAATGTATCAATAAAAATATATATTTCCTTATATATTAAAAAAATCTTAAATAAAGAATCAAAGTATTTATAATAATAAAAAAAAAAACCCACAAATAGCAATTTTTAAGACACTCTGTTCTCCACTTTCAGCCTAATTTTGAGAGCCTGCTAATGGAGTGCTTCACCTAACACTAATATTTAAGATTTAGATTAACCAAACAGCGGGGAAATGAAAACAAAATATATAATCATTACCCTAGCAGGGGATTGAATATGCTACTATCACACTTACAGTCAGATACTGCCTTACTGAATGTGTTCCATACTTTTTGAGATTTTTTTTACTATTTCATTTTATTTGTAATTAGTTACTTTTTCTTCATTATCATTGTTTGTAATTAAGTTTATAAGATTCATAAAAGAAAATGTATTTATGTATGCTATAGGAATTGTTAGCCTCATATAAATTATAATTTTCTCTAACAATCCTCATAAGATATTATAAGTATAAAGCTTAATTTACATTTTTTAACCTAAATAAATAATAATAATATGATTAAAAAAATATATTTTACGACACAATATTATTCAAGCATAAAAATAATTTTTTCTTAATAATTATAAGTCATAAACATAACCTAACAAGTTACCATGACAACAATTAAATCGTTACCTTCTCGAATCATCTGCAATATGACGCCAGCAGCCTTTCTGGCCATCTTCTGGCCCACCATACCCTGGGAAATGGCTCGAGGCTCCAAAGCATCATCTAAACCTAAACCGCGTATATGAGAATGGGCGCCTATACGCTCTATACGAGTTATTGAACGCACTTCCTGCACTTGAGCTGCAGCTAACGACTAAAAATAATTGAAAAATAATTAAATTTATTAATCAAGTAACAAAAGAAAGCAAGAATATCATAAAAATTACACATAATTTGAGGTTACTTTGCACTTAAGTACGTATTATCTATAACTACAAGTAAATATCGTTTCATATACGATATAAATGTGTTATTGTAATACTTACAGCCATTTTTAATGTATAAAACTAATCTAACTTGGAATTAATAGAGAAAACACGATATAAACTGCCGCCGAACGCGCTTGATACGAGGAATGTCAAACAATTAAATGTCAGTGATATATTTGACAGTTGTTGCTATGATTAGAAACTTTTTGGAAAAGAATTTCGTAAATAAATGAAATGTAATTTTTATCGCACCGTACGGAACGGTGTTATAATTATTTTATTTCAATTCAAAAAAGCTTGTAATAATTTGTATATAGTTTGAAGAACTCAGAGTTCAGAAGAATTGTTAAATATTCTCTCTAAATATTTAACAAATTAAAATTCTCAAAAGAAAGTGAAATTTTAAATTTCTGTCGTCGTATGCGTACGTAAAAAACATTTTAACGTAAAAGTTCACATTGATCTTTTTAGCCAAATCATAAATCTATTGATCGGCTGGACCAATTTCGATGAAATTTTGTATGCATGTTTCAATGAAAACCAATTATGTTTTGATTTTATAAGCAATCTGATTGTAAATATAATTGGTTTAAATTAAAAGAGCTCGAACAACTAGTGTGAACTATGGCATTTAAAGAGACCATGTTTATGTAGAGGTAAAAAGAATCATCTCATATGAGAGTTCAGCTGAAAAAAATGTCCATTACCTATTGATAATACAAACGAAGTTCAAAATCGTCCAAAATGGCGTTAAAATCGAAAAGGTTATGATATGAACTCGCTTCATGGTCTGATCAGTTTAAATACTTCATTTTCTAGTGTGGGAATCGAATCCACAACCTGTCGCGGTTACAGTCACTTCATGCACTGGTCCCGCAATGGCGTTATTAATTGTTTTATACAAATTAAAGGTCAGAAACATCTATTGTGCACCTCTTATAGACTAGCAATCAGCTTCACGCTGTATCCCGCACACAGCAGGGTAGGCAGAGGGAATCTAGTGTTAAGACACTCCGTTCTCCACTTTCTGCCGAATTCGGGAGGCATTGCGTGTTGAGGGGAGAACTCAACGCCGCGCTTAACCTCGACACCAGAGCGAAGAAATGGAAATATAATGGAATTATAAATCGAACCCACAACCAGTCGATTTTGCAGTCACACCTCGTGCCGCTGCGCCACGACCGGCCTCTTAGACTAGCAATATTATAATTATTAGAGATATGCCTATTGAAAAAGGTATTCAAGGCCGTCGTGGCGCAGCGGCATAGCATCTACGAGTAACTGCATATGCGACAGATTTGTCAGTTCGTTTCCTATTCCGGGGAATAATTTTCATTTTCTCGCTGTGGTAACAGGACAAAACGAAGCGTTGAGTTTCATGAAATTAAATGTGGAAAGCGGAGTATTTATAAAGGTATTAGGAATTGTCTTTAGAGATAAGCTTAAATACATACTTACTAATTACGTATTATAGAATAACTTAAATTCTCTTTGGCGTTAAACACAAAGTTTGCGCTTGTTACATACCTAAAGAAGTTTAACATCGTACTTACCGTTATGTTATTTAAGCACGCCACCTCATGAGCATGTGTACACCGTTGTGGCGCATTGGCGCGTATAGTGTGCGACTGTAAACGCGACAGGTTGTGGGTTCGATACCCATTCGAGGAAATAAAGCGTTTAATATTTTTATTTCGTCAAATAGCATTTACTCTTGAGAAATGATACTTCTAAGATAAATCAAATTTAAATCAAATCAGCTTCACACTGTATCTCGCGCAAGTTTTTTATTTTTTTAACTTGATGCTGTTAGGTCTACTTGGTTTTACAGCGACACCGAGTGGGTGGAGAAGAGGGTACTGTTCCTGAGAAAATTGCCAGCACTATGTGGCTGCTGTGAGGAGCTCCAAATTCTGCTACGTTTAAATTTTTATACGTTTTCTAAAGCAGTATCTACATTCTTGTATGCAATGAACCCACAACCATCGCAACCATCGCGTAGTATCTATTCAGTTGTAAGTAAAATGTAAATGCGGCAAGATCCCATTTTTTTTTGTTTTGTATTAAATAATTTACGTGAGTTTGCCTGCAAAATTAATTAACTTTAAACTACTTTCACAGTTCAAAATAGCGCCTATAATTTGACCTACTTTTTCCATTTCGAAGCAACTTAAGCTATTAGTTTTTTTTTTCTTTATTCGCTGAAACAGTCTATAAACGGTTAAGATCTCTTATAAGTTATGCTATATTCTTTTCTTTTTTTTTTTGTTTCACACTGTATCCCGACATAGCAGGGTGGGCAGAGGAAATGTAAAGACAAAACACTCTGATGCCCACGCGCCACCCAATTTCATTTTTTTTGTTTATAAGTACAAAAAAAATAAATAATTAAATTGGTTAAAATATAATAATAAGTTTAAGCGGGCGAAGCCGCATGTGGGCCGCTAGTTATATAATAAATGTGAAAGTCTGTGAGGTTGGACGTTTGTTCCACTCACGCTAACTACTGAACGAATTTAGATGTAACTTTACAGTAATATAGCTTATACATGAGAATAACACACAGAATACGATTTATGTAAACATTTTGTAGTTTGGCATAATATAACAATAAGTTTGAGCGGGTGCAGCGCGAGTGGGTCGGTAGTTTTATGTACCTGGAGATGAACAGATCTTCACAGCATCCCTAAACAAGCCCACTGCTCTAGTTATCTAGTACTTAGTAGCGAGGAAAACAGTTTTGTTACGTACGCTAGGTTCTCGTTTTTTTTATTAGGTTTTTTTTTCTTTACTGTTTTGGTGATGGAGGTAAAGGCAATTCTATTGAGACACGGTGTTTGAAGCTTTTTGTTTATTTTAGAGACATTATGGTGGAACCTAACACCTTGTTCTGTCTTACATGCTTTAAAATAAATATACATTTGTACAATACAGTACGTACATGTTTCAGTAGAAGTTTTTATTGTAACCAACGACATGTTTTTAAAGTTAAACAAATTTGGCAAGAAATTGGAGGAGGAGACAATTATTTGTATTTTATTATTAACATTTCAATATTTTTTAAATATTCCGCGTAATAACATTAAAATGTCTGTATAAACACTACTCAATGCAGTTTCTGTTAGATAATATTTAAGTGAATTTATCGAAATATGTGTAGTCGCAGCGCAGAGAGACAGCTTCTGAATGTAAACGTGATGATAGTAGGTTTGATTTCCGATTGGAGGAATAAATTTTCATTTCCTCCCTCTGGTAATTAGACAAAGCGCGACGTTGAGTTGCGTAACACAATTTCTCGAAAATTAGACAGTACGTGGAGGAACAGAAAGTCTTAACAGTAGGTTCCTTCTGCCTATCCTGCTGCATGTGGGATACAGTGTTAAAATTAAAATAGAAACCATTCATTTAATATAATAATAAAAAATATACAGTACTAATATAAAAAAAATCTCGGATCGAGAAAAAATAGTAAGGTATCAAAATCAACCCCGTTTCCGAGGGTTCAACGTAACGCACACATATGTATTTGCTGTCTCTTTCTATCATAGAACATTTTTCATATACCCATCACTGTCTAGGCCGGCTTGAGCTCGGAAAATCGATTTTAGTTGGCATTTTCCTATAAACGTGGTCGAAAGTGGACGTATTTTTTGTGATTTCGTGTAAAAATTGTGTTTACTTTGATATTATAATTTACGATAAATATAAATATATTTTGTTAAAATTATCCGTGAAATGGTGAGTCGTTTTCAATGGTTCATTGGTTAAAAAAAGGCAAGCTTCACGCTGTATCTCTCATGGCATGGTAGGCAGTGGGAACCTAGTGTTCGAACACTCTCTTCCCTACGTACCGCGCAATTTCGAGGCAATTTGAAATAGGGGAATTCAATGTCATGTTTTGTGTACCAGAGTGGAGAAATAAAAATAATTTAAATATAATCTTTCTAGTAACGATAGGCAAGTCTCCTCATGTTTATTAATAATAAATTAACTATGTGTTTTGTTTTTTTAAGTAATGGTTCAATGCAAATTTAGCCAATTTTGCCATAAGAAGCTAGGTATTAAGATAAAAAAAATGGGTGTAAAACTTTAAGCTGAATTAATAATTTAAGCTGAATTAATAAATATTCCGCTGCTGTTTCCCGTACACAGCAGGGTATGCAGAGAGAACCTAGTGTTAAGACACTCCGTTCTCCACTTTCCGCCGAATTCTGGAGTTGTTGAGTGATGTTGAGTGGCGAAATTCAACGCCTCGCTTCACCTCGACACCACAGCTAGAAAATGGAAAGATAAATTTGAATAAATATTACATTTCCTCGAGTGGGGATCGAACCCACAACCAGTCGCTTTTACAGATGCATTTTGTGTCTTTCTGCCACGACTGGCCTCAATCTTATCTTTTTTATATTATTTAACATTAAATTATAGAGACCAGTCATGGCTGCGATGCGACTATGCACAAGCATATTAACGCGACAGGTTGCGAGTTCGATTCCCACTCGGGAAAATGATCATATTAAAACGGCGTTGAGTTCCGCTACTCAATAATGCAGTATCTCGAAAATTAGATAGTGCGTAAGGAACGGAATGGCCTAACACGAATTTCCGCCTGTCTACCCTGGTATATGCGGGATACAGCGTGAAACAAAACACGAACCTTTCGTCCTGTGCAATATTTCAATAAGGCTATAGGAAATTGGCAATATCATAGTAATTTTACATTAATTTTTTTAGTAGGTTTTCAAATTTAGTTGTGGGTTCGATTCCTACTCGGAGAAATAGAAAAAACACAAATTATTTTCATTTTTTTTACTCTCATAGCAAAGCGCGTAGTGAAACAAATTTGGAATGGAAAATTGTCGTATTGATTTATATTGTCAATTTTCTAAAGTCTTATTGAAATGTTGCGCAGGACGAGGGGCTAGTGTTTTTTTATTATTTTTGCACAACCGCCCCGTTTTTTTATACGTCTTTGGGGTCCTCCCCACGAAAGAAATAATTTTGAAAAATGGAGAACTGTTACTTTATTTTGTTTGTAATGAGCTGTTACTTTGATATTTAAAAAAAGAATGATATTTTTTTGAAAAATTAAAAAAAATTAAAAGTAGCGCGAACGGAGGATTGAACCCACACCTCTTGAAAACCGTCCAAACTCAATTTGTTTTATGAGGTATTTGGTTCTTAATATAATATGTTACTTGCATTCGTTTGAATGGTGGAACCCAACGCTGCAAATCTGTCTATCAGACCTAAAAATTTTAATAAATTAAGTATCACTATTTCCCCGAATGGTAATCAGATCCACAATTTATTTTATTTTATTAATGGAAACTGGATGATGCTCATTGAAATATTACGCAGGACGAAGAGTTAGTGTTTTGCTTGAAGCTTCATTCCGCACATTGCAGTATAGGCAGAGGGAACTTAGTGTTAAGACACTCCGTTACCCATTAATATATTTACGTTCCCCATTTACCGCCGTATTCTTGAGGCATTGCGTGTTGACTACTGAATGGCGGAATTCAACGCCGCGCTTTGCCTCGTTATCAAAGCGAGAAATCATTCCGTTTAGTGGGGATCGAACCCACAACCGTAGCTATTACAGTCACACACTAGTCCTTCTGTGTCACGACTGGCTCACAGTCACGGTTTAAGTATAACCATTTCGCCATTCATCGAACCCACAACAATCACTTTCACAGGCAGGTACTGTTCCACTGTGATGCGATAGGCGGAAATATTTTCTATAACAATAATATTTACAAAAACTGCAGTTACCTACACCATTACACGAAATACTTTATTTTTTTTATTAGCTTAAAGACATAAAGGTATAATTACAGAGCGAGTAGGGAGCGTCCCCTCCATTATTAGGGTTGTCACTTCAGAGTGCTTAAACTATACACAAGGGGTGGGAGTTCAAATCATGCGTTTTTTGTCCATCCAATACTATATTAAAATATTATAAAAAAGATTTTTGAATAATTTGTGAGCAGGCGCGTGTCATACTTTTTACGATAGTTTAGCAAAATATATTGCCTCAGTTGATGTTTACTGACCAACTGGGAAATGAACGGAAGGCGAAAAAACTTGTATTTGTTTTTTAAAAAATGAACAATAATTGAAAAAATTGCAATAGAATCATCTGATGCTGAATTTGAAGAACTCCAAATAATTTCTTACGTTTTTTCAAAATTTTGTACGTTATAGAATCTCATTTACACGTAAAATAATAAAAGTTGCAGGCCACGACTAGTTAGTTACAAACATAGTTATTCTTATTAATGGGAATAGAAGCTAAAACCATGACGTGTACATTCGTACACGAACTATTCGGATCCCGAATATACTCGTACAGGTAAGCCAAAAGAACATAATGCATTTTCCACTGATTTTTCGAGACATTGAGTGCTGAGCGTCGAAACTCAACGCCGCGCTATGTTCTTGCGCGCCAGAGCGAGAAAATTACAGTAATTCGTGCCTGCGAGTGGTAATCGAACTCACAACCATCCGTTGATTGTCACGACAGCCTAAGCCTATAAGGAATTTAAGCAAAAATTACAAAAAAGAAAATTCTTCCCCAGTCATTAAAACACGTTAATTGCGTGTGCAATTACATCTTACGCTTTGACGCTTTTGACTTTGAGCTTAGTGCTAGGAGCTATTCGCACTTTTGAGTATATTAATATTAGTACCTTCTGACTGCCTTTTGGTTTAGCTAGTGGGATGTTAAAACGGGGGTCTTGGGTTCAATAGGGAACTGATTTTTATGTAATACTAGTTGCCCCTTGTAACTTATTTTGCGTGGGCTTTATGGCCCTCTTTCATTTACCACGAGTTGTCCCTGTAGTATAGTTATTATTTTCAACACTTAGTGGGTATGTTAATAGACAGCGGTCTGAAAATCCAGTCCAACAATTTTTTTCTAGGTTCTGGAATTTCTGATAAACTTTTCTTTTCTTGATCTTAAATTTTCTGACATTTTCAGAAATTATTACCTACTAAACTACATCCGACACATTGTCTCGAAAATGAAGTGGAAATTGGGAGTGGAGTGTCTTAACGTTAGGTTCCTTCTGCTTAAAGTGCCATACAAAAACCATAACAAGGTTTTATTTAAATAAACTAAAATAAAAATAAGCACTATGTTCGACCCTAGATCCCATGAATAGATGTTTTCTTTCCATTTCCGTTATGAAGGGGTTGTCTTTGTTTTTTCCCTGCGGAGTCTTTTTCAGTTTTATCACGTATTGCGCTTTTGTAGCTATAGAAACCTTAACAACTAAAGTTAGGGTTCGGATTCGAATCCCTGAGGTGTTGTTTTAAGCTTATAAATCTTACTAAAGTATTCATTGATACGTATATTCAAAGCATTGAATAAAATCAGTGGCGCAGCGTCAGTTCGAGCTTTCTCGGGGGAATGCATTATGTAATATTTGCATTTCATGGGTCTGGTAACAAAACAAAGGGAATCGTTGAATTTCGGTAGGTACGCAACACGCAATCGGAAATTGGCCGGTGCGTTGGTAACGGAGTGTCTTAACACTATGCGGAATATGATGTGAAGCAAAAAAAAACTTTTTTAACGTCACGATGTATCCCGCACTCAGCAGAATGACAATAGGAAACTTAGTGGTAAGACACTACCAATTCCCCATTTCCCGCAGAATTCTAAAGGCAATTAAAAAAATACTCTTGGCACGCTTATTAATTCTACCTGTGTACAACGTACAAGCCATAAAGAAAAGTTACAGTGTTCATTTATTATAATAAGTCAATTCTTGGGGTTAGACTTGTTTGAAATTTGTATACCTAGTGTTGAAACACTACTACATCTAGTGACTACTACTAGTGAGTAACGAATAACCTAATACTAAATTTTGTTGTGCTAGATCAGAAAAAAAACGTTTTAAATATAATATAATTCCAGTGGCGAAGCTAGGGTATTTGCTGCCTGGTGCAGCTTAGGACTTGATGCCCTTTAAAATGGTCAAAACAATTTCAGATTTCAAAATACAGTAGAGTAGATATATCATTTTTTATTGCTTCAAAACTATAATAACTATATATAAGTTATAACATTGGATTTTGGTAAAAAATATTGCAAACATTTAAAAAAGGACATTACGCGCTTTTTGACTAGCAGTCATTATTCACATTTTCAAAATATATATTATAGTATCACCTAGTTTATGTTCGATTGACGTGATAGCGAGATTGTATCTTCCATTTTCATTCTCTCATTTTTCTTGTACATTTCTTGTTTTTTGATTGAAAAAAAATTAGAAGAATTGATCGTAGACTTTGATGCCCCTTTCCTTTTGATGCCCAGTGCGACTGCACCGCTCGCACTCCCCCCGCTTCGCCACTGTTTAATTCCACTGAATGAGATAATTATGGGTTCTAAAACTTTCTCTTTCAGATAATCGGCATGCCGTGGCCGTGAAATGGATGGCATTCAAATGGAACCTATCGGCAAATATAAGGCCGATCGTAACGGATCCGCTAAGGGTAAGACATCAGACTCAGACTTCATATCCTCCCTTCTCTTTCACTGTCCTCCTCCTATTTTGTAGGGTAGGCGAAAGGAGTCTAGTTATGTGTAAATTAGAATAAAGAGAGATTAAAAAGAAACAGTATAAGTTATAATACAAAAGCACCAAACGAAAGTACTGATAAAGACGAAACGTGAAAAGTCAGAGAATGAAAGAGATGAAAGGTTAACGAACAACTTCAGGAAAAACACGAAGCTTTGCTAATTTAATCAGGGGACATCCCAGACGTTTAGCAAGGTGCAGTCATCGTGCTTTTGTATAAAGTTTAAAGTTCACAGATAGACTGCGCAAGCCACAGGGCTATCAGTTTGGTTAGCTTGGGTAGTGAAGTTTATGCTGAAATATTAGCGAGAAGAATGAAAGAGAGGTCCGAAAGGATGTTGTAGGAGGCTCAGGGAGGCTTTAGACCTAGAAGAGGATGTATGGATCAGATCTTTTCTCTACGCATGATCGCACAAAAATTCTTAGCGATGTCAAAGTAAAAAAATGTCAAAGTGTTTTGACATTAGTTTCTCTCATTATAGCCTTTATAGACTGGCCTTTATAGACATCTGATAGGACCTCAATCCCGGAGAAGTTCAAAAAAGGCTAAAGTTGAAAAAATATTAATTTTAATTGTTGTTTCATTTTGTTATAGCGGCCGCCTGGCGTAACATGGTTGACCAAGATCTAGACGATGTCGCATTTTTAGCTGGTGAGTTTTTTTTAATTATCACATCTTTTTTTAATGAGCACGTCTCGGCTAAAGTATCACACACCGCTGACCAGCTATGTAGACTGAAGACCTGAAAAAGAAAATCGGTAGCCTGGATTGAAAGGGTCATTAGAGGCCTATTTCCAGGTATCTTTAAAGGTAATGGATAGATGAATGTATGTTTTTTAATTATATATTATTACTTCCATATTATTATTTTTAGTTTTTAAATTTAAAGTAAGGAGGGTATGGAGACCCTTCTCACCCCACCTCACATTTTTTTGTAAAACATATATGTACCTATTCCATGCGTAGGATCTCACAAACCGGAAGCTTCGTTACGCTAAAAATATATACAGTACTCTCTATTATTATAAAAGTAAATTATTGAATTACTATAAATTTACAATTCATCGATCTTGTACACTATGGCGATAATACAAAACACTTAAATTAGAAATGTTGATTTTAAAATATTTACAATGAAACCATTAGTTCCTGAGATTATCGCGCTCAGTGTTAATTTTTAGGTATATGTTAGTATAGAGATTATGTATGTAGCATCAATCGAAGTTATTTGTATACATTTTATAGAAATAAGGCCATATAGTTGAGGCCAGTGCCGGAATAACATATTGAATATTTTTCTTTTCTTCTCTCTACTAACGAGGATTGCCTCGTGCACCTCGAGTTCCGCTACTCAACACGCAATGCTTCCAGAATTCAGCGGAAAGTGGGGAACGGAGTGTCTTCAAACTAGATCCCCATGCTCCCTCTGTCTCGTGCACCTCACTGAATTTTTAGTGTTATGTGCGGGATACAGCGTGAAGCTTAAAAAAAAACATTAATCATGATTTAAATTTATCCCCGAGTAAATTTTGAATTGGAAACTATTATATATATATAAGACTGTCCCCCTGTACCATGATAGCCTCCGGCATATTTTCGTAGCAAAAAATGAGCATTATCCATACATCTCGTGGAGTGCTCTCAGAAGATTGAAGTGTACTTAGATCTCACCTTGAGATTTAAGTGTCGGGAGAACGCAAGTCAGTTATTTTGTTAAATGGATAAAGTTAAAAGCATTTTGTGTTATAGTACTTAAGAAGTAGCTTGTTTCAAATTTGGTTTTGATAATTAGACATTAAAATAATTAAGAAAAGAGCCAGTCGTGACAATCTTGCGAGGGTAAACGCGGGAGGTTGGGAGTTCGCTTTCCACTCGGGGGAATGACATATATAATATTTTCATTTCCTCGCTCTGGTAACGAGGCAAAGCGCGGCGTTGTGTTTCGCCACTCAACTCGCGTCCAGAAATTCAGTGAAAAGTGGGGAACGGAAGAGTGTTAATAAAGTGTCTTGACACTATGTTCTCACTGCTTGCCCAGTGTTTGGGATACGGCGTGAAGCTAATATTTATATATAAAAATGAATGTTTGTACAGACAAAACATACAGATGTTCCTTATAGAATCGTAAACTATGCATTAGATCATGTGATGATCTTTAGCAAAGTTGTTGTGCTTGAGACGGTTAATTTTTTTGCTGGGTACAGCTAGTAAAAATATAAAAATTATGTTGGGTTACACTTACAAGTATAGTAGAGTAGACTGGATAAGGACAGGAAATCGCCACACTATTTACATTACATTGCAAATTAAGAGGGAGAATTCAACGCCGTGGTTGGTCTACCAGTGAGGAATAAAGAATTTTTGTATAAATATGGAGGAAATATTTATATACGGTGGGTTCGATCCAAACTCGCAGAAATAAGTATATTTATATTATTTTCTTTTCCTTGTACTGTCAGACAAAATGTCTCTAAAATCGAATGGAAGATGGGAGTGTCTTAACAGTCAGTACATGCCTACCCTGTTATTTAATGTAGGATACAGCGTGAAGTTATAAAAAACAAAAATGTTCCTAATTTTATTTTTTTTCTATCCCCACCAGACACAGATAAAGCAAGAGAAGCGAGGGAGCTGGGCGATGCGCCGGTAGCTGTGTGCTCACAGCGGCGGGCACTATGTCTGGCGGCACTGGTCTTCTCCGCCATGTTCGCGACAGCACTATTAGTAGTCTATGCTACGCCACAACCTGGTCAGTTGTTCTATGTATACAGGTTGGATAATAATAATTATATTATGTAATGCCATGTGGGATGTTAATGCGACTATCATTTTGCTATACTATCATTGGAGCAGACTCTAGTTAGTCAATTTTTATAAATATTTATTTCTGTTGACCTAATTAAAAACCATAAAAATTGGTATCGGACACAGATCGCGTGAAAAATTATCAAATAATCTCAGAGCATAATCATTATCAAGTTAGAAATTAAGTGGTAACAATCTCACTATTTTCTTTATTTATTAAGTGTGCATATTTATTATTCAGTCTCCTGCAACTTTATTTCTGCGGATTTTTATTTTAGACTTGAAATGGAAAAACTTTTTTCTCTCAGTTTCCGTAAGAATTTTAAGATATCCTTTCTTAGTGATCCACCTCCCAATCTACCTACATTACAAACTTCTAGCTTCTAATTACAGTGGTTTGTCTGTCAGTCACTAAGTAACGGCAGAGTTATATATATTATGTAGAAGATTACTACTTTTACTTTACAAAACTTAAAATAAAATCCGTTCTGGTGTTGCCAATATAAATGTACCTTATATACTCATAACATATTTTCTTTGTTTAGAATGCCCTTGCGCAGTGGAAACAGAACTGCTCCCTGGTCAACCACCGACCGGAGCCGAAGAGAATGCGACAGCTGCTAATAAGTATACACAAAAATATACCTATACATTTATAATCAAAAAGGAAAAAAATACATTTTTAAATATAAATTAAGCCCATTGATAAGACACTCTATTATCAATTTTCCAAGTAAATTTTACACTCGAGGGAATAAATTATTTTCATTTATATTTTTTTCTGGTAGAAAAAACTCATTCTCTTATCAACACTAGGTTCCTCTGGCAAAAAAGTATTTTTGTTTTACAGAGAACGTATAGCAAGCAACGGTATGGTGTTTCCATGGCGTGGCGCGAGATTGCCGACTTTTTTAATACCGAAACACTATAGCTTGTGGTTACATCCTAATCTGACTACTGGAGAATTAAGAGGTACAATTTTTTTATTTATGTTCATCTATATCTTTCTTTCTTCTTTATCTATATTTTTCTTTCTTATAATAAAAGGATTGTGACCTAAATTTCTTTCAATTTGTTAGAAAAACATTACATATATTAATAACATAATTTAATTTATATGATAGTAAGATGACTGAAAAAACTAATTTATAATCTTTAAGGAACTTAAATATCGTTAAGTAAAATTTTATAATTACAAAAAAAATCCAACCGACAAAAAATAAGGCCATAATAGCTCATTAGGATTGTTTAAAAATTATTCGTTAAGTTAGCGGGTATTATATGCGGGATTCAGCGTGAACCTAACAAATTAATAAATAAAATCTATATTTCCAGGTGAAGTCTCAATAGATTTCAAAGTTGATCGAGATACAACATTTGTAGTATTAAACGTCCGTGACATGAATGTGACGGAACGAGCTTTGTTCAAAACCGGGGGGTCTTTAGGACCTAAAGTGGTGAAGTCTCTGGACTATCCCCCAGCTGACCAAACTTATATTGAGTTTAAGGTAAGTTACGTAAATTGGGTAAGTTTAGGGAAGTTTGGTTAATTGGGTAAAAGTAATAAACTAAATAATAATTAATATCCAAAGTGGCGTATGGGGCACAATATTTAATATTTATTTCTTCACTCTGGTAATCAGGCAAAGGGCGACATTGACATCCTCCGCTAAACGCAATGTCTCAAGAATTCGGCGGAAAGTGGAGAACGGAAGTGCCCGAATAAAGAAGTGTCTTAACACTAAATTTCCAACCTCCCACTGCCTACCGGTGGGTAGGATATGCGCATGTGCAGAATTCTTCGTTAAGCTGAAAAAAAAAATAGTATTTTTGTGTTGTTATATTTTTGATTTAGTTGTTATATATTCCATTAATGGTTGTGGGTTCAATTTCTACACGGAGATTATATTTTCATTTCGCTTCTTTGGTACCACAACTTGTGCCTACGAGTTTCACGATGCAACAATCAGTTTTTCGAATTCAGACGAAAACTGTAGGACATTACTCTTTCTACTTGAGAATGTACGTTTTGTATTATAAAATATAAGTTTTTTTTTAGGAAAAGCTCCGACGCAGATACAATTACACACTGAGTCTCAGATTTATAACGAAATTAGATCGTAGTGATAAACAACGGGGATTCTTCTTGACGGGAACACATAGACAGTAAGTTTTCCCTTTTTGAGTTATATTTATTAAAGTAAGAAATAAAATTGTTATTCTAATATTAAATCATAGGTTATATTTTTGTACGAGTGGAAGGTGAAGTGATGTTTCATCGATTTCTCTCTGCCTACTTCACAAAATGTATAAGATATATAAATATAAATAAATAAAAATCGGTTACTATAGATTATTAGTAACCCTTTACATTATTTTATACCTATGTAACTTGTGAACAACTTAATTTTTTTTTCTAGTCGTTGCGCTGTGTCAAGATTTTGGTTGACTCACGCTCGTTCAGCTTTCCCCTGTCTTGATGAACCACACTTAAGAGCGACATTTAAACTAACTATTGTTAGAGATCGGTAAGTATCAATAAAATAATAACAACAAAAAAATATATAAAATGATATATATAATATTAAGTAAATTATACATATATGGCAAGGAACTCCGTTGTCTGAAATTGCGTGTCGAATGGCAGAACTCAACACCGCATTTTGTCTAAAGTATAGAAATACATTAATCTTAAAATAACCCTGTACAAACATACTTTGTGGTCCTTCGAGCAAGATACTATATATTTTTTAATATTTCTTAAAGTGTTATTCCACACTTAGAAAAGAAAAATACTTATTAAGAAAACGTATGAAAATTTGAACATAGCGGGATTTGAACCCGCGCCTCTTAGGTCCAAGATCCAACCGTCCGTTCTTTATAACATAACATTTGTAGTACATAACAATTTTCAAATTAGATACAAAAACGATAGTAAGTTTATTTGTTTACATGTATATACTTAGTTTCATTTTGTATTTCAGGTTTCATGTCTCTTTGACTAACATGCCGATAGTAGCTACTGAAGAAGCTGGCTTTTACTTAGGACATAGACTGGTAAGTACTACTTAATGCTAAATTCTGATTTAAAATTTGGTTTTCGAGTTTCATTCTTGATGAATTTGTGAATAGCAGGATTTCCACTTTTTCAAAGCCATGGTTGCTTATTCGATTGTAACTCGAGATAATGATTACATTAACAATATTTTTACTTTCCCGTTTTGATAAGACACGTCGTTGAGTCCCGCCACTTAAAAAGCTATGTCTCGGATTGTAGAACGGAGTGATTTACCACTAAGTTCTCTCTACCAATTTTTTTTTTTATTTCAAGCTGCAAGACGAATTTGCAACTTCACCTCCTATGGCCCCACATATGATGGCACTCGCTGTATGTCGTCTACAACGTAGATCAGTGACTAGTGAAGTCACTGCCACTGCGCCACCGGCGTCGTTGGCCACTGAGTCACCAGACGTAGTGACTCCGCCACTGGAAGTGAGCTTGTATAGCGATAAACAAGTGATTTTAGATGAATCTGGGTAGGTTTCATGTTTTTTTTTGTATAGTTTTAATCACACACATACTAAGGGAAAATATTTAAAATTGTAACGTAGAGGAACTCGAACCCACGCCTTTTGTTCAAGCGCTTTGACCACTAAGCCATACGTTCTCATCAAGTTACGTCGACATATTTTTACACACCCGCGATCACAACTTTATTTATGTAACAAGCGTACAAAAGGTACAGAAGGTGCAAAAGGTTCAAGTTTGTTTATGTTCAAATTTTTATACGTTCTGTAAACATATTTTCCTATCTTCAAAGTAGTGTAAATTTCATTCTAGAAATGTAAAAAAAAAAAATCTAAATAAGGAATTATTTACTTTTTTTTTGTTAATATAATAGTATTATATTATTGTAACAACTGCCGGTAAACATAGTACAAGTAAATAAATAAAAAATAAAATACAATAGTTCTGATATTTAATATAATTTCATGGTAAATACTCGTACTGTTTTTTTTACACTATAGACATAAGAAAAATAATAAACGTAAAGTCATACTTTATAAATATAAAAAATTGAGAAAAACTAAAATTTCCCTCTCATCCTTTTAATCTATATTAAACTTATAGTTTAACATTTACAAACTATTGGTATTGGTATTGTATTGGCATAATTCAATTATTATTATTGTTATTTATATTTCTAGGCCATTATTAGAGTGGGTGCAAAAAACTATCCAGCTTTTTGCCTTCGAGTTGAACACTTCTTACCCGTTACCTAAATTTGGTAAGTTTACTTACCCTCTTACAGGTAAGTTACGTTAATTATGATTAATTTTTAAGGAAATTCATTTTAAAAGTTGTATTATTTTTGTGACATTGATGACAATAAAAACCTAGTGATGCTACTCGTTAAGACATTACGTAGTGTGTAACGGAACATAACTCCGCCTTATAAACAACAGACAGTGGAAATATCTATATCTCGTGTAAATGTTATTTTTAAATTTTTCGAGGCAAACTTTTTGTTAGTAAAATTTCTGGAGTGGACACCAGACTATTCTGAGCACGGCCCACGCGGCTACCCTCCTCCTACGCCCATGCTTATATAACATCTATTGATTTATTGGCTTCGCGCTGTATCCTGCACGTAACAGGGTCGGCTGACGGAACCTAGTGTCAAGATACTCCTATTAAGACATTTCCTTTTTCCACTTGTTCCCGAATTCTGAAGGCATTGCGTGTTGAGTGACGGAACTCAACGTCTCGCGTGTTGTTAATAAAAATTTTAACTATGTGATAATTATAATTGCTACAGGTAATTCAGTAATTTCGTAGATCTACAATGATGAAGTTAATGATCCTAAAAAATTTTAAAACTTATGTTATTCATAAAAATATTTATTTTAATGCTTTACTTTCCAGACATAGTAGTGGTGGAAGGAGGGTCTCAGTACTCAGAAGGATGGGGACTGATCACGCTAGCGCCCTCTATGCTGAGTGACACCAAAATTATTGCTAGACTTTTGGCACAACAGGTATTGTATTTTTTAATTTTTTAGGATAGTAACGTATTAAATTAAGTTTGGAGTGGCGGAATTTAACGCCACACAAAGTCTTTTTATTAGAGCGAAAAATAAGAGTAATAATCTATTCCCTTGACTAGAAATCGAACCCACAACCGTCCGGTATACAGTCAGGCGCTGTTTTACTGTACTGCCGCGTCTGTTTATATAAATATTTATGTAAATGCATATAAAATATTAAAGACATTAAAAATTAAAATATTTTTTTCCAACTAGTGGTTCGGAGGTCTAGTATCCCCGCGATGGTGGAGCTCCCAGTGGTTACTCGAAGCCCTAACTTCCGTCTTAGGAGAGAAGGCGCCCGCCATCAGCGGAGCACCCGCTGAGCGACAACAGGACGCGCTGTTGTTGGATCATGTGCTACCTGCTTTGAGGTGAGTGGAGAAATAGAGAATAAATGAAAAAAAAAATGAGGCACAAGCGTGCGACTGTAAACATGATGATGGGTTCGATTCCCACTCGGAGGAATGTAATATTTAATATTTTCATTTTCTAGCTCTTATAACGGGCCAAAACGCAACTCTTAAGTGCTGCCACTCAACACTCAACACTCAATACCTTGAGAATTCAGCGGAAAGTGAGGAACGGAAAAGTCTTAACACTAGGTCCCCAGGTTCTCTCTATGTATGGGATACTGCGTGAAGCTAAAAAACATTTTATTTTTTAAATATATTAACATTTTATTTTTTAAATTAATATAAATTTACCGTAGAAACGTTAAATTTTATTAATATTTGTTTTTCTTTTGTAGATTGGATTCAAGCTATTCAGTCCGAGCAGTCGCATCTCCGAGACTGGAAAAAGCGGATATTGAATCTGCTACTGATGAACTTTCACTACACAAGGTAATATTGCAAATAACATAAATTTTGAGGCCGGTCGTGGCGCAGCGGCACGAGGTGTGACTGCAAAACCGACTGGTTGTGGGTTCGATCCCCACTCGAGGAGATGAAATATTTACTTAAATTTATATTTCCATTTCTTCGCTCTGGTGTCGAGGTTAAGCGCGGCGTTGAGTTCTGCCACTCAACACGCAATGCCTCCAGAATTCGGCAGAAAGTGGGGAACGGAGTGTCTTAACACTAGGTTCCCTCTGCCTACCCTGCTGTGTGCGGGATACAGCGTGAAGCTAATTTAATTTTTTTTTTATAAATTTTGAATACTTCCCGTAGGACTGACACTATTGACATGTTTATGTATTCTGACAATTCAAAAGTGTTTGCAATAATCGAATTATATAATATCGTAAAGAAATCAAACACCTCTTAGCCTTAACAATTCTTTATTATTATTCAAGAAAATCTGTTATACAATTTTAGGGTCTTAAGTCCAAGGACCTCTCTCTCTGGCTCAGAAAGTCCGTATCAAAATTTTGATCATATCAAGCGTCCTTTATAATTTGACAATTCGTGCTAATTCTATGTATTAACTTTTAAAATATATTTTTAAGCTAGAAAAAGAGATCGATTACAATTTTTATAGTAAAATTATGTACTATAAACATAAAATCAAAAGATTTACAATATTTTGTTATTTTATAATATTTAGGGCGCAGCGATAGTAAGCATGGCGATAGAAGCGGCTGGACAAGAGGCTGGTCGAGCTGCGCTTTCGCGTTTACTGAGAGACCACCACGCTGCTAGCGCTGATGCTAGGTGAGTTTTTATAAAATAATTATATTTTATGTAAAAATATTTAAAAATTATACCGTATACACTTTAGTATTTGATATTATGAGAATTAAATCTAGTTTAAAGTTATTAGAACTAAAGATTATTCGTAACTACAAATACAAAGTACAAATACAAAGAAAATCTTATTTTCTAGAAGTATATGATTATAGTATTGAGGTCAGTCGTGGCGCATTGGCACAAAGTGTGACTGTAAACGCGAGTGGCTGTAGGTTCGATCCCCAGCCGAAGAGATGAAATGATTATTTAAATTTATATTTTAACTTTTTCACTCTGTCGTCGAGGCAAATGGCGGCGTTGAGTTAACACCACTTAACACGCAATGCCTTTAGAATGCGGCGGAAAGTGGGGAACGGAGTGTCTTAACTTTAGGTTCCCTCTGCCTACTCTGCTGACTGCGGGATACAGCGTGAAGCTGATTTAATATAGTTATATACCAAAAACCATTATCTTAATATTGTAATTTTTCAGTAAGTATTATGTTTAGTATTATATTTTATGTTTAAATTGTTAATTAATAAATTTCGTTCTTTATTTTATACTTCGTCAATAATGTATATTACACAAAATTAATTTTCAAAATCATTACTTCATAATGAAATCATTAATTTTATAAACCTCTATGTGTACCTGCAGGGACCTGTGGCGCGCCCTGCAGCGCGACGGCGACGAGGCGCCGCCGCACGCGTGGGACGGCTGGTGCGAGCGCGCCGGCTACCCGCTGCTGTGCGCGCGCGCCGTCGGCGACGACGTCGTGCTGAGGCAGGAGAGGTTAATATCATATTATTCATCTTTATGTATGGAATCTTTTTTTTTCTACTCTACGCTATTCTCTTACTATACTCGACGACGTATATTCACCTATATTTACACCTTACTTTTCAGATTCGTGATGACTGCAGATCCGCCGGATCCAGAACCAGTGATTTCAAACCACCTCCTAACGTTCGATCTTCGAGCTGAACTCGAAGATCTATTCTTTGAGCCTGGTAGATATATATTTTTTCTTTTTTTCCTTCACGCTAAAATCCACATGTAGCAAAGTAGCCAAAATTTAGATTTTAGACACTTCGCTCTCCACTTTCCGCTGAATTTCGGAGGCATTGTGTGTTTTGGTGGCGGAATTTAACACTGCGCTGAAATGAAAATATTAAATATTTCATTTCCTCGAGTGGGAATCGAACCCACTACTGATCGTGTTTACAGTTACACCCTTGACCCCTGCGCCACAACTATCCTTTAACTGGTAGATATAATATAGCTTATATATTTATTTAACTGCCTCCCACAATTTGTTAACATGGATTTATAAGCCCTTGCTTCAATAATTTCAACTTTAAATGATTCACCAGAGCATTGAACAGTTTTATTAAGTATTCAGCTTCACGCTGTATCCCGCATACAGCAGGGTAGGCAGAGTTTCGCTTCCCACTTTCCGCTATATTGAGTGGAGGAACTCAATGCGGGGCTTTTTGGATTGGTGCCAGAGCGAAGAAATGAAAATATTAATAAATTCGATCGAACCCACAACAGTCACACCCTTGTGCCCTTGCGCCACGACGGACGGTATTATTAAGAAATCTTCCTAATAATACCAAATTTAGTTGCTAAGCCACTCTTTTCGTTGGTTTTGTCTACCAGACGTGGAAAATAACAATAATTAAAATATTCATTTAACTTACAATAAATGTGTAAAATTTTGTAATATATTATTTGTTTGTCTATTGATATCGGCCGGCCTCGACCTAATAAAAAAAAAAAATTATATATATATTTTCCACAGAAAATTTCACCCAAATAACTGAAGAGGATTTAAACGCAACAACTACAACAACGCCCGTCCCAACCACGACAACAACTATAAAGACAACAAAACCTCCGCCCATGCCCAAATGGGTTATTCCCGTAACTTTCTCAGTGGGACCCATCGTCGAGGAAGAAATGGAAAATATTACTAAATTGTGGAAAAATAGTACGGAAAGCTTGCAAAATGGGACTTGGTAAGAATTTATTTTTTATTATTTTTAATATTATGCATTGGTTTTTCTCATAGATGCGGAAACACGTATTACTGTCGGTAACAAGGTTAACGGAGCCTTAGCTGCATTAATGAGACGGCGAAACGTCAGCACAGCTGCGCGTTTGGCCGTACATAATGCAGTGTTGGTACCGACGCTGTTATACGGCAGCGAAACGTGGGTATTACAGAAGGAGAGTGAAAGAATGGATATGCGGAGTCAGCTTAGCTAATTAGAGCGGTGAGCGGTAAGAGAGGTAGGGGAGAACTCAGTTGACCTTCGAAAACACAGTATCAAAGATACTGGAGGAAGGTCACGTAAAAAGCGTGAGGACTTCCCGGAGCGCATGTATGAAGAGGTTGCAGGACAGTGGACGAGACGAAAGAGGTATGCAGAAACCGTAGCGTTTGGCGCCCCGTTCTGTCTGAGTACCCCGCTAGGGATACAAAGTGAAGCTAGTTTAGTTTTTATAATTGATTTATGTGGAAATATTTAGTGGTTTTTTCAGCTGCCGAGTAGGCAGATAGAAAACAAGATTCAAACACTCCGTTCTGTTACTCTTATTCGACATACTGTATGTTGTGAGGTGGAATACACTTGGTTTTAGCAAACGAATTATAAATCTATATTCTTATTTTTTTTTTCAGCTTCACTCTGTATCCCGCACATAGCAGGATAGGTAGAGGGAACCTAGTGTTAAGACACTCCGTTCCCCACTTTCCGCCAATTTCTAGGGGCATTGCGTGTTGAATGGCCGAACTCGACGCCGCGCTTTCCCCTCGACACCAGAGCGAAGAAATGAAAATATAAATGTAAATAAATATTATATCTCCTCAAGTCGGGATCGAACCCACAACCAGTCGATTTACAGGCACACTTTGTGCCGCTGCGCCACGACTATCCTCAGTCTCTTATTTATTCATACTTATTTATTTTTCACTGTCCATATTGTTTTTTGTTTAGGTATGACATTGTGAACGATACGAAACACGCATCGAGGTGGTTGGAGAACGTCACCTATTTGATTTGGATGAATGATACAGAGAGTATGCAATTATACTTTTATAAATTAACTTCTTTGAATTATGATTAATAAATGACATATATTTTTTTATAATATAACAACTAATAATATAATTCTAACGTTTATAATTTTCTAGCTCAGTATTTATATTGATAGAATTGTAGTAATATTAATTCTACCATATACTGCTACTACTACTACTATTTACTACCATTTCCTACTATTCACAGTGGTCATACCGGAGCTCGGGAAACATAAATGGGTTCGATATAACGTTGGAGCGAGAGGACTGTATCGGGTCGCACCTCAAGATAGAAATATTGGGGAGGTATATAAATAGAAATTACGTTTCACAATGTACATAGCAGGATAGGAAATGGGAGTGTAGTGTTCTCCGTTCCCATTAAAACACTTCCGTTTTCCACTTTGCGCCAAACAGAAATAAATTTAGTATTTATGTATTTATAGCGACCCAAACGCGGCTTCGCTCTCTTAAACTTTTTGAACAAATAATGCAAAATGTTTACATAAATTGTAGGATATGTATAACACATATGCTACAATTTATATTATATAAACATTTAAATTTATATTTCCATTTTTTCGCTCTGGTGTCGAGGTTAAGCGCGGCGTTGAGTTTTGCCCCTCAACACGCAATGCCTCCAGAATTCGGCAGAAAGTGGGGAACGGAGTGCCTTAACACTAGGTTCCCTCTGCCTACCCTGCTGTGTGCGGGATACAACGTGAAGCTGATTTTTTTAAACATTTAAAAATGTAAACAACAACACACTGATGTATAAGCTATATTACTGTAAAGTTTTATCTAAGCCCGCGAGTAGTTTTTGCGTGAAAATGATACCAACAATCATTCTTACAAACTTATAATATTAGTAGGATAGGAATAAATAACATCTTTTTTAATATAAATTGTTAATTTATTTGTTATTGTGTTTTAACTATAAATAATTTATTTATAATCTTTGAACGTACAATTTTTGCGTATAGTTCTATACATGTTACGAGATAAAGAACACAGCAACTTCACGCTTACAGCAGGGTCGGCAGCGGAAATTTAATATTACTCATTTATTAGAATGGCGACAGGCGTGAAATGCAGAAAAAACTGTTTGATCTTTGTAATAAACTAGTATGTTTGTCAGTCGCCATTGTGTGTGGGCCAGTCGTGGCGCACAAGTCGTGGGGCACAGAGTGTGACTGTAAAATCGACTGGTTGTGGGTTCGATCCCCACTCGAGGAAATGAAATATTTACATTTTATATTTTCATTTCTTCTCTCTGGTGTCGAGGCAAAGCGCGGCATTGAGTTCCACCACTTAACACGGAATGCCTGCAAAACTCGGTGGAGAGTGGCGAACGCTGTGTCTTAAGCGTGAACTGATTTATTTATGTTTGTAAAAAATGGCTGGTTTTCTTACACAGTCAGCGGAATCAGCAGCTAAGAGAGCAGAGGAACTATACGAAAGTGGAGAACCGGCAGAAAGAGCTCTTTTACTAGACGATGCTTTTGTTTTGAGTCGAGCTGGGAGATTATCAGCCAGTCGAGCTATCGCAGCAGCTGGTTAGTTAGCTAGCTTTCTTTTATTATTTCCTTACTTTTACAGATACCTATTTGTCTATAGAAGAGTAAACAGATGAGCTAAAGTTAAAAAAGATATGTAACTATTCATTTATTTTTAGAAACATAAAATATGGCCATCTAGGCCATCTAGGCCAGTTGGAACACTGGAAGCACAAGCGCGCGAGTGTAGACACGTCAGGTTTTGGGTTTGATCCTTTTTCGAGGAAATTTAATTATTTTACATTTTAATTTCTTAGCTCTGGTAACGAGGTAAAGCTCGGCGTTGATTTCCGCCGTTTCATTCCCCAGGTAGAGTAAACTCTCTCTGCTCTACTATGAGCGGGATAAAGCGTTAAGCTAAACAAAATAAAACACTGAATCTTTTCCCTAAATTAATATCAAATCGCTTATAGTCACATTTCTTTTAATACACCGACACCATGCACCATCATGGGCGTATACCTGCTCGTGTAAAGGTTTTTTTATTTTAATATTTATAACTTTTGTTGTTAAAATATCTAGGACGTACGCTAGACTATTCTAGGGTGTACGCGGACCAACCGGTCCCCCCTATTCCTATCCACATTAACACTAATCCTTGGATTATTATATGATTCGTTCCTTAATAACTATTTTCATTTATATAATATTTACAGAAATATGGAATACATTTTTATATTAAATATTCATTCTCAAACGGTTTTAAATTCAATTTAATTATTAGGTTTAATTTAATAAAAACAATATCGCAAAATTTCATCAATAAAAAATGAGATTAATATTATCTTGTTTACTTTAAAAAAAAGTAAACATCATATATTTTTTCTAAATTCCAGCCCATCTAACAACAGAACGTCACTGGGCGGTATGGAGAGTGGTAGTGACACATCTCTCCTGGTGGAGGGAACTGCTCAGAGTGTCAGCATCAGGTCCTCATCTCCAGCAGTTATTGAGCACTCTTCCTCCAACCCTGGCTCTATATTCTAATCAGGAGTTGTTAGATCCTGGGATTGATGAGGATCAGCTGTAAGTATAGCAAAAAGGAAAAATAGTGCTTAAAAGGAAAAATAGTAATTGAAATGCAAAAAATTTTAAATGCTTGAAAGTTGAAAATATATTACTTTAAGTTTCAAATTTGACTAATGCTTTAGTTTCGACTGTGGCGCAGAAATTCCAAAAAAAAATTGATATTCTAGCCAATCGTTTATTTTCTTTTTTTACCTTCACGCTGCATATAGTAGGGTAGGCAGATGAAACCTAGTGCTAACACATTCTGTTCCCCACTTTTCACCGAATTTTCGAGGCACCGCGAGTTGAATAGCGGAACTTAACGCCGCAGTTTTGCCTTGGTAGGCTAGAGCGAAGAAATGAATATAATAAATAATAATCCATTCTCCTGAGTGAGAATAAAACCCACAACCGTCGCAATGGGGTCAGATGCTTATGCCTCTACACGACACATGCCTTATATAGACTCACTAATATTACAATATTTATAATTCAATACTTCTTTACTGCAGCTGGTTAAGTGGAGCTCTTCTAACAGCAGGAGTGGAGTGGGGAAATGAGAATGTGACCAATCAGGCTTTGGAACTATTTGAAGCTTGGATGAACGTAAATGAAACGATACCGGATATATACCAAGAGGTTAGCATTTTCGTACTATTTTAAAGGTTTACCCTATTGTTATTTATTCATCTCATTCTTTTACTCATCTTTAGTATTATTTTAATTAGAAAAATTAAAAAAAAATTAAATTAGCTTCACGCTGTATCCCGCACACAGCAGGGTAGGCAGAGGGAACCTAGTGTTAAGACACTCCGTTCCCCACTTTCTGCCGAATTCTGGAGGCATTGCGTGTTGAGTGGCAGGTTCTTTTACTCATCTTTAGTATTATTTCAATTAGACTAAAATATTATTCTAACTTTGCGTGTTGAGCAGCAATTGATGTCTATATAAAATAAGTAATAGAAACTTACAATTGATTGCTTAATTTGTGACGAAATGTTACAGGACGAAAATTATGTATATGGACAGCGTAAGCGTATAAAAATTGCGACGTAGCTTGATGAGAACGTATGGCTTAGTGGTGAGAGCGCCTGGTCGGTTTACAAGTTAAGCTACAAACAATGTACAAAGTTCTTTTATACGTTTTTATAAAATATACAACCTGACAGAGGAGATTAAGTCGGGGAGTGTTTCTCGTCAATTAATACGAATTATAAGAAAGGCCGTCCATTAATCACGTGATGTTTTTGAACTTTTTTGTGAACACATTTTCTTGAATCGTGGCTTTCTATTAAGTCACTTTTGAAACAAAAAAAGGTAAATCAAAATCGGTTCATCCGCTTTGATGAGATATGATGCTACAGACAACATACTACATACACAGACACGTCTAACTTATAACACCCCTCTGTTTTCGTCGGGGGCTAATAACAAATTGGTTTCTTCCAGGCAGCCTTCACAGCAGGTATTCGTCATCACGGAGAAACAGCGTGGCGTGCTTGCTGGAGGACACTACTAGCTTCTTATAGAGCTCCGAGACCAGTATTGAAACACTCCGCGTTACTCTCCGCTCTGTCGTCAGCTGAGGATGATTGGTTGTTATATAGGTTAGTGATTTACGCTGTATTCCGCACATTGCAGACACAAGGATCAACGCGCTAATGGCACTGCATCTGACTGTAAACCACACGGTTATGGGTTGAATATCCACTCGAAGACGTGAATTCTTTGGGTGGAAAGAATATAAATATTTTCAGTAAAATCCGACCTATATATTAAGATCACAAATATAGTATAAAAAAGAAAATCGATCTTGCTCTGTAAAAGTGACTTAACCCAAAATGTTATTGTTTTTTGCTTTACTAAAACCTAATTTAAAAAACCAACTTTGACTATTAAGTTTTTATAGTTGATTTCCACAAGTGATTTCTTTATGTTAGCTCACCTTTATTCTGAGGTTATTTAATATTATTTTTTGTTTTTTTTTTTCGTTTAGATTCGCTTACACGGTGTTATCGAGCGAGGCACAGAGAGGACGTGAGTGGAAAATGTGGGTGACCGCGTTGTGTGCAGGAGTTTGTAGGTTTGTATAATACATATTATACATACATACATATTGTCTTATTGGCACAGCGTTTAAGAGTAAATTTGACGGTACGATCCTCATGAGGGTAAATGAATTATTTTTCAAAACATTTTTTTATAAATATCAAATAAATCATTATTTTCGTCTTTCTTTTTTATATTATATATTATTATTAATTAGTTAAAATTTTAGCGCCTTAGCTTCATTTTAAAATATTTTATTGCTATTTGTAAACAGTTTTAGCCTTAAAATAAGTACAAAAGTTTTAAAATTTCCAATATTTCAAGATGGCGCGGCGCAGCGGGAATATGGCGGATATTGAACATAACATCGTTACCGTCGGAAGCGTTACAAGCGGCCGCACGATGCTTACACCAACCAGGAGATTATTATAGAGTAAATATTTTATTAATTGATTTCTAGAGTAAGAGAAGTAAAGAATAACAGATAGGTTTGATTTAAAAAAATCCACAGGCCCCTCTCTTTTAAAGGGCTCCCTCGTTTAATTTGTTATGTAGCTTAACGTAAAATAAATAAAATTATTTAGTACAATATAAATATAATATATATAATATATAATAAATACATTACGATACCTTATTAAGTATCGTTTTACTCGTATTTGCGTATCCTTGTGACTGCAGAGGATGTAGTTGTAGTAAAGAATATTTAATATGAGGCCGGCCGTGGCGCAGCGGCACGAGGTGTGACTGCAAAACCGACTGGTTGTGGGTTCGATCCCCACTCGAGGAGATGAAATATTTACTTAAATTTATATTTCCATTTCTTCGCTCTGGTGTCGAGTTTAAGCCCGGCGTTGAGTTCTGCCACTCAACACGCAATGCCTCCAGAATTCGGCAGAAAGTGGGGAACGGAGTGTCTTAACACTAGGTTCCCACTGCCTACCCTGCTGTGTGCGGGATACAGCATGAAGCTAAAGAATATTTAAAAGAAATATTAATAATTAATTAGAAATATCCTACTAAATATATAATAAATATGTATATACAGATTGACAAGTTCTCAGTAGAACTGCCTTCTGAGTCGATAGTAGCTATTTTCATTCAAATAAACAATATTTTTAATTCAAATTAATATTTTTTACTAATCTACTTTCAGTTCAAAGAGCTATTTGGAGATCAGCACGGGGCCTCGTTAGCGTTAGATACCATAGCGTTAAACGCGGCGTGGGTGTCCAGAGCGGATGCCGACTTGCTAGCGTACTTTAACGCTGTCAACAGACGAGGGGATTAAATTTATTTATTTTTATGTATGTACTGCAAAATTAAAATTAATTTTCTTTTCTTTTGAGTTTCAAATTTATGCTTCTGAACTTCAAATTCATCTTTTTCATTAAGATTTCATTCACTTTTAAGCTGAATTTAATGTATAAATATGATTGAATTTCAAATGGATAATCCATATATGTGAAATTGAAATGAAATTTTAGACTTACAGTTCAAGTGGTATAGCTATAAATTTTTATTATATTGTTATAGCTATCACTATAAACAGCTAATGGAAAATAAATCGGTGTAAATTTTTATTACAAAGATTTTTTTTTCAGTTAATAAATGTTGATTCATATAACAAATATATAAAATTTCATAAAAATAATTTTGCATTATTAATTAATATTAACAAAATATATATTCTAAGATTTATTTTTGTTTTAAAGGTATATTTTTTTAAATTAATTTAAAAGATATATTAATTTATATACAATATTTTTTTTGATGTCAATGTCATTATACTTAACAGTTGTAGTTAAACGTTTGTCGTTTTTATTTATCTATTTACATATGTCACGTATTATATCTGTATTTCATTTGATATTTCAATTAAAAAAGACAAAAGTATCAAATATTCTGTAGTATACAGCGGCCTGTACACGCTTAATGTTATACGACTATACGTAGACGACCACTATAAATATATAAAAACCTTCTTGTTGAATGCGACCTTCTTGTTGAATTAAGATAAAATTTAAATGCAAAAATTTTGAAAAATACTGTTTTAGTTCCACTATTCAACTGTCTACACTTACAGAAAATCATTAAATATATAATATTCTTAAGCGTGTCTAGGCCTTTTTAACTTATATTAGTTATATCGCTGCCTTCGTAGAATAAATGTATGAACATTCGTTACCATTAACTCACTATAACATCACAGTTATTCACGCACTAATATATATTTATTATTAATTATTGGATTTTTATAATAAAATACAATATTAAACTCAGTCACACAAAAATAAAATAAACAAACCGCTAACAGTCGATGGGTGAGACCGACTCGCACTTGACCGGTTTTATTATATGAATCCAATATTTACCTCATTCTAATATAAACATATACTTAGTGATTAATCTTAAAGCGCTCATACAATTCCTATACATATATAAATAAATAGTCTAAGAGACAGTTGCATTTTAATTTAGATATTGTATATTATTTTTTAATTTAATGTTACGAATTACAATTTAAATTTTAAAAAATAATCAAAAAATTCTAGTATTTTAAACACAGGTAAAAAACTGTCTCTTAGATTACTTTCTAAATAATTTATTATTTAGCTTCATTTATCATATCTTTAATGTAAGAATAAATAAACTTTACTTAGTTTTATTAAAGAGAATTGATTAAAATTTAAGTATTTCTAGTACAAAATCGATTTTAATAAATATCAATTTTAATCGATTTTCTACATAACACTAAAAACATTTTTATAAAAACTCAAATCTACATATAAACATACGTAAAATGATTTTTAGTCAATTTTAGTCCATTTTTAATCTAGATTTTAGTTTTAATTAAGGTAAATTGCGAAATTATTTAAATTTTTGACGTATTTAAAAATAAATACGTAAATATTTGATGTACAATTGAAAAATGAATATTGAAATTAACGTTATGTGACATATTTCTCCGTTCTCTTTACTAATATTAATTAAAAAGCTTTAATTATAAACATTTGAAACATTCAAAAGTTAATTGTAAAATTCAGTCATTTTTAAATAATTATTTAAATTTTCATATAAAATATCAATTGTATGATCAATACACTTCTTAAAACTAGTTCAGCGTAAGTGTTCACTTAAAAATACATACTTTAGCAAAATATATGTGTTTACAGAATTTATTACTAATATGTGAATTAGATTTATATTTAGTCTAAAAATGTATGGTTCATCAAAGAAACTTTTTTAGATATGATCAAAATTTAGATGGAAATGTAACTTTTGTATATTTTTTTAATATTATATATATCATGAAATTTTTATATGTATGTATATGAATAGATTTTTCTAACTTTGTACTTTTGGTCGTGGTTAACTAAATTAAATCTGGATTTGAGTCCAATCTAATCTAGTTTGATTTGCAGTCTAATCTAGTTAGATTTAGGTCTAATCTAATTGAACTAAGGGTGTACCTAGTTATATTTGGGCTCTAATCTAGTTAGTTTAGTTAACCAAACTAAAATTAGAATAATACTCCGACCATTTAATTCGTAATGTATCAAAACTCGGTTGTGTAATCGACGTTGCTGATTAGACTTGCCATTCGAAATATTTAATTTAGATTCTAACTCTAGATGGACTTGACTCTATACTTTCGTTTAGTGTAAATTAGATTTAGTTATTTTTGCTTACATGTTGGAGATTTTATGAATAATTAACTTTTTTGTCAGCTTCACGCTGTATCCCGCATATAGCAGGGTAGGCGGGGGGAACCGTTCGCCACTATCCGTCGAATTTCCGAGGTATTGCTTATTGAGTGACGAAACTCAATATCGGGGTACCTGAGCGAAGAAATGAAAATATGAATAAAATCTTATTTCAATAACTCGTGATAATTAAATATTTAATATTTTTATTTCTTCGTTCTGGTGTCGAGGCAAAGCGCAGTGTTGAATTCCGCTACTCAACACGTAATGCGCCCATAATTCGGCAGAAAATGGAGAAAGGAGTGTAAGATGCCTACCCATGTTGTGTACGGGATACAGCGTGAAGCTAAATTCTAAATTTATTAATAATATAAGTGAGCTGTTATGTGTTGTTTTTAAATAGACAAAGAGGAATTCGTTCTCTTGTAACACTCTTTTCTCTGTTTAAGCAGAGCGGGGAGCAGGGCCTCATCGAGAACTTAGCGATTGGTTTTTTTCTTGCTTTAAAAAGCATATCTTATCTTATCAATAAAACTCATTTCATTTAAATAAGTTGCCAATTTCTTTTTAAATTATTTTAATAGAAGTTTTTTTAAATATTTTTTTATCAAAAATCTTTAACATGTAAACAATTTCGTGTTTCTTTAGAGAAGTGTCCATAGAATATATTTGTATGTAGTTGTATGTTAGTTAAGTGATTAGTCTTGAGATTTTGTATCGGCTTTTGTAATAAACTTTCCTGATGTATAAACAATTTTCTTTGTTGTTACTCCTCATTTTTAGGGTGCCGTACGTGAAAAGAAGAAACGGAGTCCTTATAGATTTTTTAGTTTTTTTAGTTTTGTCTTGTTGCTGTAGTTTTGTTCTGTCCGTTTGATAAGACCATTTTTCTCAAGAATTCGTAGAAGTATCAAATTGAAACATATATCAAATATCCAGTTTCACAGTTTCTTAGAGCAAAGAAAAAATCGAACTTCTCAGTCAACACAATCAAAAGATACTAATTTTTGTGCCGCAAATAATGAAAATCGCTTCATAATCAAAACCTGTAGTTACTTCTCGGTAATCTAAAATTATGAAATTTTGCAAAAAGTGAGAACTAACTTAAGCTTTAACTTTACAGGGAGGTATATCACAAAAAAAACTTGTTACAATTACAAACTTATATTTGTAGTTTGCTTGTCCATTGCACGTTAAGTTTGTCAACTTTTTCCTTCTTTTGTTGACAAGTTATAGTTCCCTTCCCGTTGTAAAAAACGGATGTTTTTATGAAATCTGTACGAATAATCGACATCAGTGGGTGACGCTGGTGCACAAACATGTGACTTTAATCGCAACAGGTTGTGGGTTCGATTTCTACTCGAGGAAATTAATTATTTTCAATTCCTCTCTCTGGTAACGAGCCAAAGCGCGGCATTGAGTTCCGCCACTCAACACACAGTGCCTGCAGGATTTAGCGGAAAGTGGGCAACAAATATTAGGTTTCTAAGTGCGCGATACAGCGTGAAGTTATTGGTGCTTCGCATAACTATAGCTAGTCGAAGGTAGGTATAGAGACTTCAGCTAGCGAATTCGTCTCGCACTTGACCAATTTTTGTGGGTAAACGGAGACTTTTCCGCGTTTTATAAGTATTTAGATTTTTTGTATAGTATTAATAAAATGAAAAATAAAAACAAAAATCTTTTATTGTCAAGCAACGTAGGCTCATAGTTGGTTATTATAATAGAATTACTTACGATCTATGTTCTATATATTTAAATTATTTGGACGTCCTCGCAATGGTGAAGTGCAATACAGTTAAAATGGCCGGAAAAGTAGAGAACGGATATGGGCGTAGGAATAGAGGGCGGGTGTTGTTGCTGAGGGGTCAGGGGTCAGTGACCAACGTTAGAAGAAAATTAAAAAATTACCTTTACACAAACAGATCGGCTCAAGTCTTAAGTCCAGGCCTCCTCTGAAAAAAACTTCTAGATGGGTCCGTAAGAAAGGTTTTCTACCCTTGCTATATGCACGAAAATATTTACAAAAAAATGCTATAAAAAAAGAAATTTAAATACTCAGTCAATTTTTTTACTATAAATTGATTGAGCAATTATAAAACATAATTGCATTTCAATGAGGCGTTTCAAAGATTTTCTTGTATTATTAACAACAGATTTTTAGACATTTTGTTTACTTTGACTCAATTTTTTAATTATAGATTATATTTAAAAACTGGAAAACATAAAAATTCAAAATTATAATTAATTCTAAAGTTCTGAGCGAAGAGTTTAGGAGACTTCGGTCTCGGTCGACGCTCGTATCGATGTTACTGAAGAAAGGTCATTTAAAAAACATGACGACTCCCCAAGGGCATGTATGAAGAGGTTGATGATGATGGACGAGGCGGAAAGGGTATGGAGAGACCGTAGAGTTTGGTGCTTCGTTCTCTCTGGCTACCTCGCTAGCGATACAGCGTGAAGCTGAGTGAAATAAAAAGTTCTATTACATTTATCTTAATAACTTTTGTTTCCAATACCTGGTGGTAACGTATTGTTAAAGAGCTCCGTCCCATGTGCACTGCTCGAAGTCGAATCACTCTGACGGAACTCAGCTCCGCGCTTTGTCTGCAAAACGACGAATTGAAAATATTTTTTTATATAATCTTTTTTATTTAATTTTTTCTATTATATATTTTTAATATATTCATCAGCGATTGGTGATCCAACTCACAAACATCGCATTGACAGTAGAATAAATTAATTGTAATATTCTAAGATTGAAGATCAATAAAATCATTAATTTTGTTTCCTACTAGCGAACTCTTCGCGGCTTAAATTGTTTGTTATATTAATATTTTGTTATATATTAATAAATCGCCAAAATATATTAAATCTTTACATAAGTTGTAACGATTTAGTATTATCTGGTCTATATGCTATTATGATGTATAAGCTATATCACTGTAAAGTTTCATCTAAATCCGTTCAGTACTTTTTGTGTGAAAGTGGAACAAATATTCACAAACTTTCATATTTAAAATATTAGTAGGGAGTAGGATAGGTTTGTCTTTGATCTCATCTTCTTCTTCTCCCAATGAACAAACAAACTGACAAACAAACAAATAGACGAATGTATTTCAATATATATAAAGAAATAAAACAACACCATGAATAAATCTACTTACATTATAGCTTTAGATGTAGATAGATAAGTAGTAATTTTTAGTTACTTTTTATAAAATGTTTAAACAAATGATTGTGGCTGTATTTATTATTTACTTCAATTGTACGTATTTCGATTATAAGATTTTTATTAGGTATATGTTTTTTTCTATTATATGGCTAGTTTTTACCTGCGGCTTCGCCGGCGTCATATAGAAACTACGTCATACATTCATAATCTTATTATTTTTCTCAAAAATGATATAGATATTGATACACATATTGCTTTTGGTTATTTTTACTTTTGAGTTTGAAATATATATATTTTTGTAAGAGGGCACATGGCACATTCTAAGCGCTCTGACCACATGTATAGCCCACACTTAGGAAAGATAAATACTTATTTAGAAAACGTATAAAAATTTGAAAGCACCTGGTCCGTTTCCAGGAGGCACGGGTTCGAGTCCCGCTACGTTCAAATTTTTATATGTTTTCTAAATAAGTATCTATGAACGTTACTTTATAGAGGCAAGTCGCGACGCAAGATCACTAGTGTGCGAACAGGAGTATTATAATTAAAGGCCTATCCAATACAATTTATTCTTTTTTTAAATTCCAACCACCAGATTCTGGTTCAACCAAGCAAACTCTTAAAGCTTTATAATACACAGTCAAAAACTAAACATATATTAGTAAAGTATAATAGGTATTTCTTTCCAGCGGTTTTAAACTCACGACCTTTTACATACACGATGTCAATAAATGCTCTCAATTATTAATCAACTATATTTTTTTCATTTGTTTCTCACTTCACAGTACGTTTCATAAATGCATCCCCAAGAATACATTTAAAGGAAATTGATTTAGAAGATAATTTTAATCTTAAAAACACTATAACTAGATCAGAACTTCTAAATCGAGCTATAAATTTAATAAAACGTGAGAAAGGTCCACAACAAGCCGCCGTAAACGTTTGTATATCAAGAAATAAGGATGTAAAAAACAAAATAAGTTGTATAATCGATTTGATTGAGCGAAATCAGAGATCCCAACAACATGGACCTGGACCTAATTTGGAGAATGACGATGACTATTTCGAAATATATCCAGAAATTTTCATCAACCACCGGAGCAGAAGCAAGAATTTCTCTCAAGATTACTTAGATATCAAAGATTTATTAAGATCTAATAAAGATTCTGATAGGAAACGAAAAATTATATTTAAAATTGTCAATCCTGAACACCAAGTCCAATCAATCGATAGAAACGATTTGAGACGTTTCAACAAATTTGTCAATAAAAAAATCCTGCGTACAGTTAGTGACTCGGATAGTGACTCTAGTGACTCTAATGAATCTAGAAAAAGGATTCACTATTCTATTTCTGAAAGTTCTTCCGAAGAGAAAAGTCAAGAGAAACCGAAGGAAAAGAGTCGTGAAAAAGTGAAAGTTAAGGCTAATTCTGTAATGTATATGCAATCTCCTTCACGTATATATGAAGCTAGGCGGCGTCTTCCTCATTTTTATCCGAAAAGGTATCATTGGAATGAAGATGATATGAGAGATTTAAGAAATTATTGGTTCAACGGACCGCAGGGGAAGTACTGGGGGCTGCATAAAACGCCTTATTGAAAACTGAAAATATCATCCAAAATACTAACTGTTATAATAATATTGTAAAGAATCATAATTTTCATGTATTTGTAATCTAAAACCAGTAAAAAATATATTTGGTAAAATATTATTTTTATTTTTTTTCCAAATTTTATTAGACTACAGAATCGACTTTTAACGTAGTAATTCTTAGAGGAACTGCAGCATATTTGGAATACTAGTTTGTTTTTTGAGAATAAAATTAAAGAGAAATGGGATGGCTCAATAAAAAATACTTTAAATTATTGGAAAAGTATTCAACTTTAATAATAATAACCATCAAACAGAATAAAAACCAGAAACATTACCAAATGCTTGTCAAATTTTAAAAAATACAAAAGCTAAATTTGACTTAGGGTGCAGGTAATTTGGAATATAGTATTCCAAATTAAAATCACATTTTTTCTTTGACCATTGCAAATACTTTTTCTTAGAAACTAACAGATTTCTTCTTTTTATAACAGTTTTATAGTCTTTACGTGTAGCACAGGGGATGACTCTGTTGGTTTCACGTATTCTACGAAGTGTTGAAACTATTACGTAAATATACTTATTTAGAAAACGTATAAAAATTTGAACGCAGCGGGACTTTACTTTTTAATTTTTATACGTTTTCTAAATAAGTATTTTTCTTTCCTAAGTGTGGAATAACACTTTAAAAATGTTTAAAAATATTACGTAAATACTTCGGGATGGATCCAAACTCACTTGAGCTTGGATCCATCCCGATAGATGTGTTTTCCCTATAGATCCAACTGGCCATATTCTCCTTTTCCTATCTTTTCCTCGTTTTATATTTATAAGATGTAGGTAGCCATTTCTAAAAAATAACATAATAATTAACTTTACTCATAAAAATGTGAACATAATTTGGAATATTCCAAAATTGTGTAAATAATTACAATGAAGATTTTACTTATAACAGTAAATGATTAACACTTATTGCATTCTTCCCGAAAAAGTTTTCAAAACAGGCGTCCCATTCCCTTGGCGCTGGTAGCCGGAACCGGCTCTACAATCTTAGTACAACGAAGCTGGAAACTTTTGACGTATAATATTATTAAATTAAGAAGTATGTAGAGTATCGAGGCTTTAGACCATTATAGACAACTTTTTATTTTNCTATATCTATATTGAATCGTAATTATTTAAAATAATTTTATTGAATAAAATGTAAAAAAAAAATTACATACTGTGATGTAGGCGACGGTCAAATATCATTTTGCCTACGAATAATATTATATTACCCTAAAATCTATTGTATAAATGTGTGATTCAATAAAATCAATAAATTGGAGATGTATTTTATTTTCGTATACTGTTTCTACATCTATATATGTACAACAAAATATGTACGTAAAAGTATATATATATACGACGGTATATATAGTAGCATACACAGTTATATATATATACATATATGTATATAACTTTTTTATATAGTTGATACTAAGACGTATAGATGGCGTTGATCCATGTTACCACTTTTGATGCCGAAGTTTGGTCTCTATTATAGTATATAGAATGTACTCTGTGTAGCCGGAATGTCAAGATGACGTCTTGTTTTTAATACATAATGACTCTGTGTGTCTACGACACAACGTCATACGTTGTGTTTACGGTTAAAAAATACAGATGGCTTTTATATTCATTTAGATAACGAAGTATTCCAAGTTACCTGCAGTATGCCAAATATGCTGCAGTTCCTCTACTAATTGAAATATACAATTAAATTAAAACAAAATTTAGAATATCTATGCATTTCTTTTGTTAGAGATTTCATACTATTTAATTTATGACATAGTTTCACTGCTGCTGCTGCTGTATCCCACACACAGCAGGGTAGGCAGAGGAAACCTAGTGTTAAGACACTCCGTTCCCCATTTTCCGCCGAGTTCTGGAGGCACTGTGTGTTAAGTGGCGGAACTCAACGCTGCGCTTTGCCTCGACACCAGAGCGAAGAAATGAAAAAATAAATGTAAATAAATATTTAATTTCCTCGAGTAGGGATCGAACCCACAACCATTATTATACAGTCACACTTTGTGCCCCTGCGCCACGACTGCCTAAAATTTATTTATTTTTATTTATTACATAAAAAAACTAAAACTAAACTAGCTTCACGCTTTATCCCTAGCGGGGTAGTCGGAGAGAACGGAGCGCCAAACGCTACGGTCAGCCTCATTTATTCTCTTGTCACCATACTGACCTAGCACTCCCTGGTAACCGCTTCGCGCAGTTCCGACCCATCCGTTCAAATCGCCAGTACCAATACTCTAGTTAACCCCAGCTTGAAGCGAACCTAAAGCAGTCTCGGGTTGATCGCCTTGTATTCAACCGCTGCACTAACCAATCGAGAGGACATTAACACACCTACACCTTGACAGCCTCGCTCGCTCTCTGGTACGCCAGAAACCGACCCGACTGCCCGGCAAATCGGGCCCCGTTCGGTTTAAAAGACTCCGTTCAACATTAAGATACTTATGTTGCCCACTTTTCGCCTATTCTAGAGACATTGCGTGTTAAGTGGCGGGACTCAACGCCGCACTTTGCCTCGTTACCGGAGCGAGGATATAAAAATATTAAATATTTTTTCTCCATCAGTATAAATCGAACCCACAACCGTCGCACAATCGTACGCTTGTAGGTTCCCAAATTTCCTCTGCCTACCTTGCTATGTGCTTCTGCACAGCGTGAAGTTTAAAAAAAATTACCGTGATTTGCAAATAAAAACACCATATAAATTGGAAAAAAATATATATTCACTGGATATAACAACAAAAATATCAACAATCTAAGGATCTTATCTAATCGCGTATAAATAAATAGATATTTCGAATGAAATAGCCAAAAAAAAATCTACAATGTGGTAGGAATTAGTAGTATTTAGTAGAAATTAATACTTGAGTAATGGCAGCACTGACGGGATACTGTCAAGTGTCAGTGTCAAGTGTCAGTGTCGATGATAATACTTCAGAGTTCCCATCGAATTAAAAAAAACATATTGCAGATTAAAATAAAAAATCCAATTAATAACTAGGAAAGATAAAAGGAGTGTGTTAATTTATTTTTATTATATATAGTGTATTGATTTAATTATCGGTGTTTGATAGTCGTTTAAATAAAAATATTATTATATTTTTTTTCATTCATTAATTTTTCTTTAGGAAAATACGAATATTTTTATTTAAATATCCCTTTTGTTTCAGTGTAAAACACTTATTAAGAATAACATATTGAATATATACCTATTGCCATAATAATTGAAAATGACAATATTTAGTATTTTAAAAGGAAATCTAAGCTGTATAAACTTTGCATATAATATTATTTATCTTTTTGATATAATAGATAATTAAACCAACAACAATATATATAATACGTGAGGATGCAAGAATTTTAAAAGGTGTAAGTCAAAAACGTCTGCAATATACGGAAAATGGCAACACTGTCCTTCTAATTCACATTAGAAATTTCGCTTATAGCCTTTTCATATAATAGAAAATAGAATTTGAATTATTATAGGTAATTAATTATTAAGAAAATTTCACATGAATATTTAAATTTGTAATTATTTACATAAAATCTGTACAAATAAACTTAAATATGGCAACATAGTTTGAAATATGTTAAATGTCAAACAATAAGCGAATTATTTAATTAAATTTATTTTACCAATTAAAATTTGAAGAATATACAAAACAAAAACATTAATAATCATTATTGCCTTAGGGGGTTGCCATAACTTAAATAATCACAATATATAGTTTTACACGTGAAATTTACTTTAATAATCATTTTATAACACAAAAATATACCAAAATCAAATTGGACCATATATACGTCAAAATGGATGAAAAAAATCACAGTCCACTTCTTAAATATAAGAGTAAAAAATATATCAAAATTTGTTCAGCTATGTAAAAAATAACATCTTAAGTTTATTTTTAAATTAACTGTTATAGATGATTAAGTTTAAAAAATATATAAATTTACTTGTTTTTTTTTAATAATCTGCAAAGTGGACTGTGATTCAGGTAAAAAAATTTCCAAAAAAAAAAGTTACTGGGAGTTTATAATTCGAGCTTTTTTAATATTTTATATTATAATTAACACAAAAATTAAGCTAAAGGCTAAATAAAACATACGTCTTAAAAGTCATAGGCAAGTTGGCAGCCATTTTGTCTGTCCATGTGTTTCATATAGACAAAGAACAAAATATTTATGATAAAAAAATTACAAAGCTGCTTAATTATTTTAATACCATTTCACATAACCTATTAAATTTTAATTATAATACTTATATCCAATCCATCAACCCAAAAAACACACAAACAGACAAAAAACCACTTATCCAAAATGAACGTTTTTTTAAAACAAAGAATTTGGTCTTTACAATGGCAACTCTCAGTCTTTACAGAAAACCCGAACCCAAAAGGCCTCGCAACACCATGGCTAGGAGGAAACTCTTTTAGAATAGGGTCTCTACATAACGAGATTGCATTTCTATAAGTCATGAAAATGAAAAGAATAAAAAATACACAGAAATAAGAAATATTTTTTTAAAACGAAATTTTGGTTATTACAATGGCAGCTCTTAGTCTTTATAGAAAACCCAGTTTAACGGAGCTTGCCATGGCTAGGAATTCTATAATATAAGATTTTCTACATAACGAACTTGTCACCTATAAAGGGCAAAAAAAAAAAAACATTTTTGTAATACAAAAAAGCCAGAAAAACAATGATTTTTGTTAGACAAAATTTGGTCTTTTATAATGGCAGCACTCAATTTTTCAGAAAACCTATTTCAAAAGATCTTGCAACACCATGGCCAGGACAAAATCTTCAATTATTACTCCTTGAATTCACTTACAATAGGGTTTCTACAGTACGAAATTGCCTTTCAATAAATGACAAAAGAAAAAACCGGAAATAAAAAAAATGCTAAACAAAATTTGGATTTTATACAATGGCAAAAATATCCAAACATGAGAAAACATTTTTTTTTCTAAAATAAATTTTGGTCTTTTACAATGGCAACACTCAGTCTTTATAGAAAACCCAGTTCAAAAGAGCTTGCAACACCATGGCTAGGACGAAACCCCCAAATAAGTCCCACGAATGGGAAGCAGGCACTCTGCCCACGTTTTGTGGACGGTGGTCACTTCTTCGAATTTCGTTTAGGGTCTCTACTGTTCGGGATAGCCTTTCTATAGCTTGTGATTGATCGCGTAGTGTCGAATCTATTGAGTAGAGAGTTTGTTTTATTGTTCGTCTGAAAAAAAAAACTAATATTAATTTAAATGAACAATTATTAAAAATTTATCGAGGCGATCGTTGCGCAAAGGCACAGCGTGTCGCAGTAAAAGCAGTGGCTATGGATTTAAGGTTCAATTCCCGTTTGGGGGAATGAGTTATTTTCATTGCTACACTCTAGTAACAAGACAAATTGTAACATTGAATTCTACCACTCAACACGTAATGTCTCAAAAAATGGCAATGGGCGGTGAGTGGAGAATGGAATATCTTAAGACTAGATTCCCTCTGTTTACCTTGCTATGCGAGAAAAAGCTGGAAGCTATCTTATTTTTATTAATATGGTTGGGAATGTCGTATCACTCCAGTCTAATAGTGTTTTTCGTAAAAGCTATTATCCCATTTAGTTGTTTAAACTGCTAAATGGGGCTAGCTAACACGAGAAGAACATTTATAATTATTGATTATAAGCTTTGTTTCTATAAGAATTCGAACCATTAACTGGGTGGGTGGATGAGTACTGTGTACTCTGCCATTCTTCCTTCATTACGTAGAGCTAGCTCATTTATTAATTTTAATAAAAAAATAATACAATATTTACAAATACAAATCTATAACGATATTTAAATACGATGTATTTATTTCAAAAAATTTAAAAATACCCTTAATTTTATTACTATAACCAAAAACTACTTTAAAATTTCATATATTTACTAAAAATGGTTCTCACAAATTCTTCCTCCATTAAACCGGTAGAAAAACATTTACTATTTTGAAAAAAATCTTATCCAAAAACTATACTATATAGGGTGGAAGTCTCAGCGTTCCTTTTACAGGAACAGCATATAGGGTAAATATTTTAAACCCATACCTAAAGAAATTAATCGAGATACCTCAACAGTTTAGACGTAGGATTTTTTTTTTCATTTCACGATGTTTATCCATACCTGTATTTCGTGTGACGCAGTTACGCATAGATACCAATAACGTAAACGCATACTACTACAAAAATACTACGACTCGATTTCGAAATAAGGCGTATGCGGCGGTTACCCTTTGATATGTTTGTGTCTGCGTGCGATGTTCTTGACAAATGGCGTTTTATATTACAAGAATAATTTTATTATTTATTTTGTTTGAAAAAATCACTTTTTTATTTTTGGAAAAAAAAATCATTGTATATAGTTAAAACTTTTATAGTTAAAACTGTGGTTTCATTTAAAGTGGTGCTGACACTTCCACTCTGTATAAAATATTTTTACAACTTTATATTTACAACAAATGTTTTCCCCATTTTACACCCAAAATTGTTTCTAACTACAATGTTAACTAACTTTACAAAGTAATTATAATATATAAATAAATTTATCTAATTTTGAAAATAGTTGCTTATTTTTTTTAAGACACACATTTCAAACCATTGTGACAACTTTTCATGGCGTCTTTGAAATATCATACATTTGCAGATTTATATATTAGGACTTTGAATAAGTTCTCGCTGTTTTTTGAAAGATGGCGTTGCGGCTCTCTGTGCATGTAATTTCGTACGGTAACGAGTCACCAAAGTAGTACTATATGTAACCTCAAATTATAGTAGAATAGTGTTTACTACAGTGTCAACTACATATTTATTTTCCCTTTGTGAAAATGTGTACTTTTGTGCCAAATAAAGTGTTTTTGCGGGGAATTTTATTGCACTGCTTTATTCAGAAAAAATCTGCAGCAGAAGCACACAGAATTCTCGTTGAGACAATGCTTTGTCGAATACAACGTGCAGAGACTGGTTTAGGCGCTTCAAAAGTAATGATTTTGACCTTGAAGACAAAGAGCGTTCTGGAGCACCGACAAAATTTGAAGACAGAATTGGAGGCATTGCTTGAAGAAGATCCATGTCAGACGTTAGTAGAGCTCGGGAAAACGTTACAAGTAGATGCGTCAACAGTTTCAAAACGTTTAAAAGCGTTAGGAATGATCCAAAAGCAAGGGCATTGGGTGCCGTATGAGTTGAAGCCGAGAGACGTAGAACGACGTTTTCTCATGTGTGAATTGTTGCTTCAACGGCAAAAGAGAAAAGGTTTTCTGCACCGTATCGTCACTGGGGATGAAAAGTGGATTCACTACGACAATCCAAAGCGAAAAAAATCGTGGGGCATGCCGGGTCACGCATCAACATCGTCGCCAAAACCAAATATCCATGGTTCTAAGCTTCTTCTCTGCATTTGGTGGGATCAGCAGGGCGTAATTTATTATGAGCTGCTTAAACCTAATGAAACTATCACGGGAGCTCGCTATCGACTTCAGTTGATGCGTTTGAGTCGCGCTCTGAAAGAAAAGCGGCCACTATACGAGCAGAGACACGACAAAGTGATTTTATTACATGATAATGCTCGGCCACATGTGGCAAAACCAGTCAAAACTTACCTGGAAACACTTCAATGGGAAGTTCTACCCCACCCGCCGTATTCACCGGACATAGCCCCCTCCGATTACCACTTGTTTCGGTCGATGGCGCACGGTTTAAGCGAGCAGCGCTTCCATTCTTTTGAAGAAGCCGAAAAATGGCTTGATTCCTGGATTGCCTCGAAAGATGAGTCGTTTTTCCGACGGGGGATTCAATTGCTACCAGAGAGATGGGAGAAAGTGGTATCTAATGATGGACAATACTTTGAGTAATGTTATTGTAAGCATTATATTTTAAATATAAAAACAACGATAACTTATTCAAGGACCTAATATTTATATTTATTTTGCCATTTATTTTTCTTAAAGCTATACTATTCAAAATATTAAACATTTACAAAAAATACAACGAATACTTGTTTGATTAATATTATAATATTAAGATGAACTAAATTTACAAAAAAACCCTTAATTTTTTTTAAACTCACGTAGTAGTCATAGAAGGTTGTGCCAATTCTTCTTGGCTGTTTGTATCGAACCTTTGCGCCAACTCGCTTTTTAAGAATAATTATTATTTCAAATAAATCAAAGATAATAAGTAATAGTTGAAATATTTAATTACAACAATGCTCTGTGGCAAAAGACTTTTTTTACATAAATGATCTGACAGCAAAATTGTTATTTTTTAGATTCAGATTACGTTTAAACAAACTTGACCTTTGGGCAATTTTTTTTATATCCGTAAAATATTAAAATATAACAAGCTTAATTTTTTGAAAAATTTAAGCTTGTTATATTTTAAAATAAATAAAATAAATTTAATTTGTACACTGGGATCGCGGTTGTGGGATCAATTTCAGCTTAATAAAAAGACTAAATAGAATGGAATGTTTTAACTGAAAAATAAGAAATTAACCAAAAAAAATAAATGACACCATTACGTAATTGGCAAATAATTAAATAGACGGATAAAACGTGAAAATATTTTTTTTATGTGTTCTACTCACGTGGTAGTCTTAGACCGTCGTGCCAAGTCGTCCTGGCTGTCAGAATCGGACCTCGGAGCCAGCTCCCTTATCCTGGCCTCTCCGGACGTCCGCGTTGGCAGATTCTTTACTGATGTGATTATAAAATCATCTTCGTACTCTATCAACTCTTCCGGTTGCCAAGGGCTGGAGGAAAACACAGACAATAATTTAATAAGTAATATCTATACGACGCTGTCGTGGCGCAGTGGTTCAAGCGTGCGATATTAGACGCGACAGTGGTGGGTTCGATTCTCACTTGGAGGAATGAATTATTTCTAACATTTTATTTTCCTCGCTCTGGTAAAGACTAAAAATAAAATTTTTATGACAACAATAATTAATAATTTTTATATTATTTAAAATAGTAAATATATGTTTTAATTTTCAGAATTACTATATATTTTCAAATACCAAATATAATCTTACCTAGTGTTTGTGTGATTATATTTCCATGCTTGGTCTGTTATACCTGGAAAAAAAACATCAAAAATAAATCAAGTCTCAATAATTAAAATTATTAGTCATGTTCTTCAAATCACATAGGTTCATTATGAACCAACATGGATATATATGATTATAGCCGGGTACAGAAGGAACCTAGTGTAAAAATACTCCGTTTCCCACGCACTACCCATTTTTCAAGGCATTTTGTGTTGAGTGGCAGAGCTGAAATCCGCACTTTGCTTTCGTACCAGAGCGAAGCATAATTATATTAGTTTGTTACCCTCATACTCCTACACAGCTGGATCTATTTTAATGAAATTGTTTTCTGGATGATTTGAAAATGTTGATATGTTTATTGAATCGTATGTGCTGTAAAAGGCTACCTAATTTTGAAAATTAGGCAATAATACATTCACAATAATTATTCAATGTGATACTCAAATAATTATTCATAATAAATAACTATGGAAGCATAGATTAAAACAATTTTGGACCCATATTAAAGAAAACATTATATGAACGAATCAGTTCTCGGCCCCAAGCCGAGGTTCGAGTCCCGCAGGGGACGCCCTTACCGCCGTCAGCAATCTCACAAGCAGCCACATAGTGCTTGCAATTTTTTAGGGAGAGAGTACCCTCTTACTTAGCCATCGCACGGTGTCGCTGTTAAAGCCAATAAGACTAACAACAACATTATCTTATTATATAAAATTTGCCATATCTAAATTTTGTATAGTAAAGAATTGCAGAAAGTAATTAGAAATACTTTTAATTAATAAAATATAGCACAGACTCCCATATGTTTGACAATACACACTTGTATTAGTGACGTATACATTGCTATGACAATGTAAATAGTAATTAGTGTTTGTATATTTGTGTGTGTGTATGCCTGTCTGTCCGTCCCTACGTGAGTAGTGTACCTTCAGGGGGCGGAGACCTGGTGTCCTTGTGGAAGAGGCGCGGCATCCAGGGCGCTACGAGGCCTCGGGCGCGGGCTCTCTGCGCCTCCTCTATTATTGTTTTTTGTTCTGTAGCTGCTATCTGTGAGGGAAACATAAACATAATTAAGTCGTCTGTAACAAAAAATTGCAAAATATATTTAATATTCTGGTACAAAGATACATTGTGTATAAAGAATATATATATTATAGATAGATAGATCAACCGTAGATCAACTTCAAAACTTATCAAAAACAGTATTATCCACTTATTTCACACTAAAAACTATGTAGAGTTTCAGTAATATATTTTTTTGCTTCACGCAGAGCCCCACCTATAGTAAGGTAAACAATCGGAACTTCGTATTAAGACCCTCAGTTCTCTATTCATCCCCGAATTCATGACATTGTATATTGAACGAAACTTAACGCCGCACTTTACTTAAAAACTTATTTAAAAAAATCACTCATTCCTCAATAAACTGTATAGAGAGTTTATCAAATATATAATTCCTATACAAATAAAATGTCATACAGTACAGTAAAGGAGGGATGTCGGCCATAAAGTTAGTTGTAAATGACAGTGCAGATTTATATATACTTTCCGAACGTGGTTGAACAACTTAGCGCTCAAAGGCTTAGAAATCCTAACTTTAGAAAGCCATAACTAGTCAATCCTGTACAAACCTGATCCTCATTCTGTATCGCCTCAGACACTTTAATCCAAAGCCGTTGGGACTCCCACTCCTGCTGTTTGTCCAGCTTCATCAAATATCTGGGTAAACGTTGCTCTTTTAATATGGAAACGTCTAAAAGGTTCGTTTCGTCCTGGAAAAAGGTTAAAATAGGCATGTCAATTAAATTTTATGATGGAATATTGTAATGGTTCCCAAATTCCCTTAGCCTGCTATGAGCGGGATACCGTGAAAAATAACATAAAAAATGTATTATAGAAGTATGTGTTAGATGATTATATATTTTTATTAATTATATATGTGACAATTGTGGCTTTTTTTATTTTATTTTATTAAATCAATTGCTTTTCAGCATAGATGAAAGTTTATTTCATTTTTATTTTTGTGCCAATATAAGTTTTCATTTTTTCGTGTTTATTTAGTTATTTGTTTTAAGACACTTCCGTTTCTTACATTCCGCCAAATTCTGGAGACATTACCGTGTCAAGTTGCAGATCTTAACGCTGCGCTCCTTACCAGAGCGAGGAAACGTATGAAATGTTTCATTCTCAAAATCAAAATCTCACTTACATAAATCTTAACAAAAAAAATATCAATAATGTGATGATAATATATATACACATACCCCACTCTTCTTATCCTTAATATCTATCTTCCCGTCCCAATAACCTTCTATCGAGGCGATGGTGTCCTTACCACGCTTAATCCTTCCGGAGATGGCATTCGTTTGATCAGCACCACCTAAGAATGACTGAAAAAAATACATTTTTATATAAATACATAAATAATAATAGTAATTGGAATTGAACCTGTGACTTTTGAATGCCATTAAGTGGGTAAGTAGTTTCAATCTGTATCCCGTATACAGCAGGGTAGGCAGAGGGGGCCTTTAGACACTCCGTTCCCCACGCGTTGTACAATTATTAAGACAATAGTGTTAAATGATGAAACTCAACGCTGAGATTTGTCTTACTGTGTTTAAAGTCAAAAGTATTGCAACGATGGACTTTTTCATTTATAAATAATAATTTATGTCATAAATTGAATTGAATTATAAAAAAAATATATAATATAAATATTTAAAAAAAAATCGGAAATCGCTCCGGCAAAAATCCGGCGTTGAGTTCTGACACTCAACACGCAATTCGACGGTAAGTGGAGAACAGTGTGCCTTAACGCTAGGTTCCTTTTGCCTACCCTGCTGTATGCGGGATACAGCGTGAAGCTGATTTTTCTTATAAATATTATCGATTATTACCATTGCACAATAATTATGGTGCTTAAGTTGAATAACATTTTTTTTACTTTCATATTTTCATTTAATAATATATTTATATTGTTATTCCGTTATTAAAAAAAAACTAGAAATAAAAAGAGGCCGGTCGTGGCGCAGCGGCACGAGGTGTGACTGCAAAACCGACTGGTTGTGGGTTCGATCCCCACTCGAAGAGATGAAATATTTACTTAAATTTATATTTCCATTTCTTCGCTCTGGTGTCGAGGTTAAGCGCGGCGTTGAGTTCTGCCACTCAACACGCAATGCCTCCAGAATTCGGCAGAAAGTGGGGAACGGAGTGTCTTAACACTAGGTTCCCTCTGCCTACCCTGCTGTGTGCGGGATACAGCGTGAAGCTAATTTATATTTTTTTCAAAAATCTAACAGTTTTTAAACGCTTCGCCAACCGAACGGGTCATTTCGCTCGTAGTAGTGATAAAAAAAATAAAATTCTTTGAAGGATAATAATGTATTCTTTCTATGCTTACTCATATAGGACAAATCTTAATTTTAAACTGCTACAAAAATTCAAATCACTCGCACGAAACTTTTTAAAATTAAAAAAAAAATAAAAGTGTATAATTTATTATAAAAAAAACAAACTTACTCTCAGTTTAAACTCTACATCCGCTTGATAACCAGTTTCTTGACATATCACATGTACCTGAAATAAAAAAAAAAAATACTAAATTCATCGTCTCGTTTGAGAAATATATGTATAAGGTATAATATTATCGACCCATGAGGCCAGTCGTGGCGCAGTGGCACAAGCATACTGTTAAAGCAATGGGGTTGGTGTTCCACTCGAGCAAAATAAATATTTAGTATTTTTATTTCTCCGCTTTGGTAACGAGACAAAGCGCGGCATTGAGATCCACTGCGAGAAACGGAAGTGTCTTAATGGAAACCGAGTGTCTTAACACTATGTTCCCAGGTTCCCTCTGCCTACCCTGCTATGTATGGGCTACAGCGTGTAAATTTTTTTTCACGGTAATATTTATTTATGACTATTTTACATTAAATTCATATATATATTCTAAGTTATGATACGTATTCACAGATGCTGAAACGTATATATATACTATATTTTCGTCAAGAGTCCACAATCAAAGTCTCCTATTTCTAACTGCAAGGACGACGTACACCTTTGCAAACTTCCAACCGATATATCGCTCTCTTACTGGTAGAATTTTTTTTGCAACAAAATTCTACAGTTCTATTTAATAATTTTTTATCATAAGGCCAAAAAAGTTTCTCATTTCTAACTTCAAAGATGACGAGTTTTCGTACACTCTCATCTTTGTCTTCTGTATAAAAATAATTACTGACCGGAGTAAGAATCTCTTCAGAAGAGTTCTTTTATAAATTTAGAAGAAGAAATTTATAAGATTTCTTTTAACTATACTAAAATGGAACTGTGGTAGTTCCATTTTAGTATATTGAAATAAGTTAATTTACAATAGAAGGAGTAGCGAAGCCAAATAATAGCATGGCAAAAGAGATAAGAACTTACGTTACAAAACTTACCGATAACATAAAAAGTTGACAAAAAAATAATCTCAAACAGACTAAATGTCCAAAATATGTTCCATTTTGTCCAAATTCTCAAAAAAAAATGCGTTAATGTCCAATCTTGTAAACAATGTTTTACTATAAAAAAAATAAACAAAAAAAAATACGCCCCCGGGTGGGCTCGAACCACCAACCTTTCGGTTAACAGCCGAACGCGCTAGCCGATTGCGCCACGGAGGCGATGTGAACATGCGCCGAATATCGAACTTGCTTCTGACGTCGACGTTTATACTATTACATACTATTGAAGGGCATTTAAGAGACTACTATACTATAGAAAAAAATATGGGAATTTATAATCATCTTCTATGCATTTGCATCTTCTATATCGCCGAGGGTGGATGAACTGACCAAATATCGAACCTACTTCTGACGTCGACGATACTACATACTACTATACTATACTCTAGAAGAGAATATAAGAACCCATAACTCTTTCTTCATATATTAGATCAGCCGATTGCACTACGGGGGCGATAAATGCACTAGTTAATTAAAAAATATATATAATATAATAATAATAAATATATAAATTAAAAGAAGCTGTCAGATAATCTACAATAACCGTAAAATATGTAAAGCGCATAACCCAAATAAAATACTACTTTTTACTACAAGAATATAATTAAACGACCTACCAGAAAATAAAAAAAAGAAACTCCCTTACCTTCCCACCTAATTCCATACTAAGAGTCCCTATAACAATGCCCTTGCAATGCGCATACGGCGCAGTGGTTAAATAAGTCTCTCCCCAATTTAGTAGATGGATCCGAGCACATCCTTCCAAAATGGCTGATGTGGAATTACCTTTGAAAGAAAAAAAGAACATAGATATGTATTTACTTTATTAGAAAATGTATAAAAAACTCTACGTAGCTGCATTTGAACCTGAGACTCATTTAAGCCGTCCAAGACCTGTGTTAGTAAGGAATAACACTTTAAAATGATCTGCATACATAACCATACATGGATATGTTAAATGTCAACTGTCAATGTCAAACGAAGATAATTGTTTTATAAATTATTTATTTCACTTAAAGAACTATTTTAATTTGGTTTCTGTATTGTGAAGCAATTTTTTTTTTATAGTTTTTAAATATTAAAAAATTGCGTTTTAAATAATTATATAAGTAAATAAATAATAGTTTATTTCAAGTGGCCGAAGCCGCGAGCGGTTTAACATACTTATTTAGAAAACGTATAAAAATTTGGACGTAGAGAGATTCGAACCCGCGTCTCCTGGAAACCGACAAGCCATACGTTCTCATCAAGCTACGTCGAAACTTTTATTGCTAAACGCTTGTTACAACTTAACTCAAAATAATTATTCATCAAATTTTGTTATATTACATATTGCTAAAAGGAAATTATATAATTTAATGTCTAAGCTAAAGTACGGTTTTTTTAAATAGATAATTACCATAAAACTTAGACCGTGCTAGTAAACTGCCTTCTATAACGAATCCTTCTTGCCTATTAGATATATAGAAAGCAGATACTGGAGGGTGGTGGGATACCTGCAAATTAAAAAAAATTGTGTCAGAAATCGGAAGCGGCGACGTTTTTTTAAAAAACAAGATGAAGTCACATTGTCTATATGTTTCTAAATTATTCAGAAGAAGATTCTATGTAAATGCAATAAGTGACATGTATCACCTAATAACAATACTTCACACAAGTTTCCTACCAATAAGGGCCATTGCCTACGAGCACCTGCCCCGATTGACTTTTTTTTCGACTTGGCTCTATTGCTGTTGACCTGGACCAGCCTGGACAGCGTCACCGGGCGGGGAGGGGCACACAATTCCATTGCTTTTGTAATCTTTTCCACCTACACCTTCCCTCTGTTACATGAATTTGCTAACAATAGTATAAAAAAACATTTAATATTTACACTTTATGAAATAACGCAGGACTGACTGACTATAACTAGCTTACATATTTTAATATTACTTTAATTTTTTTTGTATTTGTAATGGCGTCACTGTTGCAGTGCGACAGCGACTGACTATAAACGCAACGGTTGTGAACGAACCCACAACCTTTGCGCCCATGATTTTTTTTTATTTTCTCGCTCTGGTATCAAGCGAAGCGTTTAGTTCCGCCACGCATTGAATTGATCTCGAAAATTGTTTCCATTACAGGTTTCTTCTGCCTACCCTGTTACAGAGTAACACAACAGTACGCTCTTTGAGTGGTGTGCACCCTGAAGTTAGCTTTAGATGTCTTCTTATTTTCTTCCAGTGTGCGAGAGAACAATGCGCAAAAGTTCAGAAACCCTAACTATAGGGCGGCTACGACTCGTAGCCTGTACTTTATTTCGAGATAAGGCGTGAAACTGAAAAAAAAACTAATTAATTTAAAAAAACTCACTTGTTCAGCAATATAATACGTATAAGTTTCATTATTCTTGTGTCGCCAGCAACACCTGAACGTTTCCCCTAGGACGGGGTTGTACGGTTTCTTTAAACCCTTGGGTTTACGGTACAACCCCGATAGGTACCACTTTAGAACCCCTTTGAACCTTTGGTAGGGGTCCTCCATTGTTTGCGCCCTTGAATAGAAATAAAAAAAGTGTATAGATACGCTCCGATTATCATATATTTTGAACAAATGTATATTGTTTTGGCGCAGGGGGCACAAGTGTGTAACTGTAAACGCGACTAGTTGTAGGTTCGATCCCCACTCGAGGAAATGAATTACTTTTTTATTTATATTTATATTTTCATTTCTTCGCTCTGGTGGCGGCGTTGAGTTCCGACACTCAACACGCAATGGCTCCTGAATTCGGCTGAAAGTGGGGAACGGAGTGTCTTAACACTAGGTTCCCTCTGCCTACCCTGTTGTGTGCGGGATACAGCGTGAAGCTGATTTACTTTATTTATTATATTTTAAAATATATTATATTTACAATTTATTAATTCATAATAAAATAGATATAATACTTTTTCGAAAGAATTTAAAACTATCTTTAGAATTTGAAGCCTGTTGTGGATTTCGACTCGAGTAAGAAAATACTTATATTTTTATTCTCTCGCTCTGGCAACGAGGCAAAAGATAGCGTTGAGTGTCGCCGCTCAACACGCACTGTCTCTGGAATTCGACGGAAATGGGAGAACGGAAGTGTCTTAATGGAAACAGAGTCTTAATACTAGGTTTCCAGGTTCCCTCTCCCTATGTGCAGGATACAGCGTGAACTTAAAAAATATATTTAAAATGTTTCACTAGCTAGGTCATCTTTTTTTGCATCTTTTTTTCATCACCGACCTTCATACAGTCTCTGCTGGCACTTAAAAAATAACAGAGTAACTGATCACTGTACTCACTACATAATAATACTTACTGCGCCAACAAATCAGCATGATAATAATTATCCGACAACTTATCGAGAAAAGAACGAGGCTCCAATATGAAGGTTGGTAACACCACTTTGGACAGGTCCATGCCTGGCCTCACTTGCTTCAGGAGGAACCATAGCAACGATTTGTTCTCCTCTGCTACTTCTTCTACTAACTCTCCTGCCTTAAAGAAAAAAGATATTAGAATTACAAGAGAAGATTTTTTTAATATGACAGGACTCGAACTCGCGCCTTGTTAAGAGTCTAAATGCTCGTCGCCAATTTTTTTATAGTTGTACGTTCTTATCGAGCACATTGTTTTATAATTTTCCTTCTTGTTTTATGAAAAACACTTATATTTCTTAATAGTTACAGGAATCTTACATTAACCACTTGGTTAATGTTCACAATGTCAAAATAAAACATTTTTTTCCACATTATTGTAGCATTGGTTCTAGCAAAATTGCGAACAAGTACTTATGAATTTTAATATCATTAGCATCCATGTAGGAAAATCTTTACAAGGGTACATAGAAATTATGGCAAAGAATGATCGTTGGGAAGGTCAGGCACCAATTAAAGGTGTGTCCACCTGCCGCATTCACATTTCGGTTAAGTTACAATACAAAATGTAATTATTTTAAAAAAAAAGTTACTGAGGAAATGGTGCTGGGGCACAAGCGCACGACTCTAAGCGCAACAGGTTGTGAAACATAAACATTTAATATTTTCCACTCAACACGCAATGCCTCCAGAATGCAGTGGAAAGTGGTGAAGGGAAGTGTCTTAATGGGAGGAAGTGTCTAAACACTAGGTTCCCAGGTTCCCTCTCATCTCTACATCTGACTTAGTTAAGTGTTCATATTTATAACGTATTTCCCCAATTTAATTTAACAAAGTGCTTCTACCACTTATCTAAATTTTCAAATTTTGAACAAAATACTCAAAGACTTACCACTCCAATTTCTCTATCAGGATCCTCCACATACGTGCTCTCTATCCTGGCGAGGATGTCCTGTTTCCTGATGGTCGGGTCGTCGGCGACCTGGGGCTCCGTCATACCAGGCCTGGACCCTTCACTATCCGTATCCGACGCAGCACCTGCTAATTCTATGGGACGTGCTGTTTGTTAGCAAATGGTTGGATATTAGCAGGAATTTATGGTTTTACCATTATTTTGTATAAAATATAAAATATCATTTAGCGGACTATTTGTTTTAGCTGAACTTACTTAGGCTTTACATTATGGTCGTCTTGAAGTTAGCTCAACATGGCTGTGCAGATTTAATTATAGAACTTTTTTTATTTTACTTATTTTCTTAACGAGTGAACAATGCTCAAAAGTTCAGAAAACATAACTTCATCCACGACTCTTTGACCGTACTCTACTATGACTGTTTCAAAGAAAATTAATATTCATCTTTAAGAAAAAATATTTTTTGGTTGTAAATATTTTAATAACAACTACCATACCTGCCTTAAATTTTCGGGCTAAAGTTCGAGGAGTACTATTATATAAATAATGTCAAATTAACTAAGGCACATTACACGAGCATAATTTTTTAGCACTACCACATAGTATTTAGCTTGTAAATTATAATATATTACATTATAAGAAGAAATCATTCCGATCTCAAAATTTTTCAGTATTAGCCTTTTTCAAAACTATCTAGGTTCGGATGGTTTGATTTTCACCCAAAAAAATATTATTTGGCATATACCTTAGGAAGTGACCTAAATTAAATAAGTACCTAATTATAAAAATCCTGCTTTAACATTTCAAACCAACTTTATAAGCGATGTACCTAGTTGGCTTCTATCGTCGGTGTACACGGCAGAATCTTTTGACACCCTAGGCCCTGTTCAGTGATGGTCAAGGACCACCGCAGGTTATAGTGAATATTCCGGATTGCCTACATCTGCCAGTTTATGAGCCTCATATAACCCGCTCAAACCCTCACTCGGGAATTGTACCCAAAGATATAAAGGTATAAATTAAATTTATTTTCATATCCGCACTTTAGGTAGACCAAGTTGACTTACACCTCAAATGTAGGTAGACAAAGTTGACTGCGGCTTTCAAAATTAAGCTGAAAGTGTGGAACGGAGTGTCTTAACTAACACGAGGTTCCTTGTCTATGCTGTGCTGTAAAAACGTGAAGCTATGGGCTTATCTACAGATATTTGCAAAGGATGCCTTGACTTTAGTTTCAAAGTTAATTTATAATTTAAAGGTTTTATAATTGGCTGATATTTTTTTTAAATACAAGTAAAGACTTGATCTCTGAAAGTGTTTTTTAGCCTCACGCTGTATAGAAGATACTCAGTTCCCCACTTTCTGCCAAAGTGGCCACACTCAGCTTTGGCTGTTTTTAATTTTGAGTTTAAATTATTCCAGTGGCAGATTTGGAACCACTTGTGATAGCGAAAAGGCACAGCGTCAGACTGTAAACGCGACGGTTGTAGTTTAAATAAATAATCATGGGAATGAATCATTCTCATTTATTTGATAAAAAGACTTTGATAACTTAGAGAGTCTTACATTAGGTTCTACCTACCTACCCTACTATATTCGGGATATAGTGTGAAGCTACAATACAAGCTGAAGGTAGCTGCTTCGATTCTCGTTCAAATATTTGATGCAGACAACAATTGGACAAACAAAATATATTTACTATGAAACCAAAGATGACGCATAAACAATAAAGGTAGATACGCTAAGTGGCGCATAGTGCGATAAGGTCAACTTCAAGTTGGTAAATAACCATACAGATATTAGTTTTGAAGAAATAATTATTTAAACCTTGTGTCTTGGTGATAGAGATAACGAGGCTATTCAACACTTTCTATGACCTTCGGTGGAACCAATCCTTATAATAAAGTAACTTCAAAATGCACAGCGTCTGACGTTAACACGGCAGTTCTGCGTTCGATTCCCACGATTTTATTTTTGAAATATATGCACAATATTTGCAGTCAATCAATAAACTATACCAAAACAAATTAATATCATTGAAAAATTAAATCCACAATCATTTCACCCCAAAAATGAACTAACCTCCAAACGGCGACAGATCCAATGCATCATTACCGTTCACTTTGTCAGAATTATTATTGAAATGGTTCAATATAGCCGAATCCACTGAAAACTTTCGGCTGATCATTTGGGAAGGCTCAGAATACTGTCTAGTCAGTTTCTTCTGTCTTTTTAGAAGAGAAAAAATACTGGATCTCCTTCGACTTTTCTCCTTATACTTGGCAGAGACCAAGACGTCGGTCTCTTGTTCTAGTTTTTCCATTGTTTTTAGGAAAATACACGACTGTACACAACACTTACACTCACTTTGAACACAAAATTGGAAAATCTTGAACAAAACTTGGGCATTTTTTTATGTAGCTTCATGTATCACCATGTAGAATCTACATATATCTATAACATTAACTCTATCATTAAATGACTGACTGACGACGCATAAACGAAAAATGCTGGATTTAGAAAGTTAATATTTTGCTTATATGTATGTTTAGTTAGGGACTGTAGCGGCTAAGGAAAAAAACGTTTTTTTTATTATATCTCTTAAAGTCTTTAAAATTATAATTATAAATTTTATATAAATACAAGTGTTACTATTATCATTCTTTAAATACATCACTACATTATCATCTATATGATTATCTGTCAGTCTGAACTAATCTTGTAATATGTTTTTTACAGGAAACAGATTAAAGAGATTATATGGCAAATGTGGTTGGTATTTATGGTTTCAATTATATATTTTTTAGCTTTATTGTGTATCCCACACATGGCAGGGTAGGCAAAGTGAATCTTATGTTAAGACAATTCGTTCCCATTAAAACACTTCCGTTCCCCACTTTCCGGCGAATTCTCAAGGTAGTATGTTTTTATTATCACAGATACACAAATCTTTTTGTTTACCATTTATACTCATTTTGCAACCTAACACCGCATATTGTTTAACATGGTCATACAAATATGAATTTTATACACAAATACAAATATTTCTTGGCAATAAAACTAAACCAATCATATACTAACAAATTCACATTTTATTCTCCATAAAAGAGTTTAAAATATTCCATTATCCGCTTTCCGAATTCCTTGACGTAATGTCTCCCGAATTCGAGACATTCCGTCAAATCACATAACTTAACGCCGCGCTTTGATATTCAAACAGGCAATGGCCTCTTTACAACAATGTCATTTCATTACATTAGAATTGATTACTGTTCTTCACTTATACCTAATTATGTATACTTATGTGTACATTTAAAAATTCTCGATAAGAAAATCCCTTTAATACTTCACCAGAACTACTCAAATATTGTTATCAACAAGGACTATCAAGTTATTATTACGTGGCCTTAGTGGCGTAGCAGCTCGGCGTCTTAGTGTAAACACGATGGTTGTGGGTACGATGCCGATTTTCTCGCTCTGGTAACTAGATAAAAGCGTTAAGTTTCACCACTCCACACGCAATATGCAGGATACAGCGTGAAATTAAAAAATAACGATTACCTCTACATTATATGTGAAGTGGACTTCTAAAACGTAATTACCTACTTTTATACTTGAAACTCATACGTGACTCGAACTGCCGTTTTTCATTTATAATGATTAATAATTATCCAACTTATATAAAAACGTAGTAAGTAGTTGCGATGTTTTTGTATAGATTATATTTAGTTATAATATATTCTGTATTTGCTTGTTTTTTTTATCATTTTATTTTTGATGACGTACAACACACTATGGGTTTGCTACTAAATTAGGATAGAAAACGAAAAAGCTTACTCTTTGGTTGTCTTTAGAAGGTGTCGCGTCGCAGTGGGACAGCGTCTGATTGTAAACGCAATGATTGCGGGTTCGATTTTCATTCGTGGGAACGAATTATTTCCATTAGCCAGTTCCATTGAGATGCAAACGTGCAACAACTTTGAGAGAGGAAACGAAGAACGAAGTGTCTCAAAATTTGTTTCATTCTTCCTATCCAGCTATATGCGGGATACAGCGTGAAGCTAGCAAAATATAGAAGAAAAAAAATCATAACAAGAGATTTTTAATATCTAATTTTTTAATATTCAATTTTACGTACAAAAATTATTTATGTACATATAATTTGAAAAAAAAAAAACTAAACAATAGCTTTACGAAACCATTGCAAGATAAAAATTAACAGAAAACATACAATCCAAGGTTAATTACGACCATTTGAGCGGCCTTAAACGTGAACCACTATCATTATCACCGTCTCAATCACTAACACCACTATGATAATTGATAAAACACTATCATTTTCATATAAAAAAAAAACACTTTATTTACATAATTTTCTACATATATTTTGTTCAGACGACTGCATTGTGTACACGCGATACCGAAACTGGCAAAGCTTGTATTAGATAAGGATAAACAGTGAGTAATATATAAATAACGTAATAACGTAACATAATTGACATAACGACGCAGCGCGTGAGTGCAAGCCTCGATGATTGCGGGTTCGATCCCCAATCGGAGGAATAATTTTCCTTAGCTTCAAGATTCACGATTGCGTGTTAATACATTATATTATTAATTTGTCCGAGTGGAAATCGAACCCGCAACCGTCGCAGTTACAGTCACAAGCTTGTGCCACTCCGCCACGAAGGCCTTAGTATTGTTGATAATGAAATGTTATTTATTTTTTCTGAGGCGTCGAGTTCTGCAAGTTGAGTTCCTCTAGAGTTTAGAAGGAGTGTTGAAACACTAGGTTTTCTCTGGCTACCCTGCTATACGCAGAATATATCGTGAAAGTATCATATTAATATTATGTATTGTAATGTTAAAATTATCTAAAAAAAAAAAAAAACAATCAGCTTCACGCTGTATCCCGCACACAGCAGGGTAGACAGAGGGAACCTAGTGTTAAGACACTCCGTTCCCCACTTTCTGCCGAATTCTGGAGGCATTGCGTGTTGAGGGGCAGAACTCAACGCCGCGCTTAACCTCGACACCAGAGCGAAGAAATGGAAATATAAATTTTAAGTAAATATTTCATCTCCTCGAGTGGTGGAATAAAATTATCTCATTTTATTATATCTAAATGTTTGATTTTTTGGTAACTATTTGACTAAACTAACACCTATTATATTTTATTTCCTATTGTATTCAGCTTTACGCTTTGTTCTACATATAATAGTGTACCTACAGCAGAGAACCTAATGTCATGAAACTCTTTTCTTCGTTTTTCTTAAGAAATCAAAATATAAATTAAGTGGCGGAACTCAACGCCGCGCTTTCTAAGGAATGCGCGGAATATTATACGAGACGCGGCGTTTACTGTCCGCTTTTTTATCAATACGACTGGAATCGACAATGTATATTATTCATCTGGCAATATTTTGAATAAGGTTACTATAATTTATTGTATTTTTTGAACCTGTGACTATCGTCGTAAAACCATCCAAAGAAATAATCGACTATAGCTAATATAGACTATATATAATAAGTTTAATGCACTTGAAACTAATCTAATTATATAAAGCCATCTGTTTATCGATAGATGATGTATTACAGGTATAAATGTAGTTAAATGTACAGTACCTATCTATAATGGAGAAGTCCCAGATTCTATTCCGGTCACGATAAAATTAGGATAGGCCTAGTATTGGAAAACTACCTGCTGTAAACTTACCTGGGATATCAAAATAAGTAACTCTTGTACCACACATTACTCGTTCTAAGTGCGTGAGGTAACTCCGCAATAACAGTGGTTTAGTCTATAGCCTTCGACGACTATCCAACACATTTTTTTTTTCGATTAGAACCAGTAGTTCCTTAGATTAGGGCGTGCAATCAAACGAACTCTTCAATTTTATAATGTTATCTCTATAATGTTATCTCTATAATATATAATAAGACAGTAAAAATATTTTGTCTGTACATTTAGTAATTTTGACTGAAATGGATAGAGGGACACTTAAAAAGAATAATAGAAAGCAAAAAGATTTTTTTTGAATTTTTTGCCTGTCTGTCTGTCTGTCTGTCTGTCTGTCGACATATTTTTGTCCGCATTTTTCTCTGAAAGTACTGAACCGATTTACTTGAAAATTTCACCAATTGCTTTGTTTTAACTCAACTTAACTACTAAAGTTTAGTTCATCAAAATCGGTTCATTAAAAAAAAAGTTATCGTCATTTGAAAGAAGTCGTAATTAATTCAACACAGAGATAAAGAACGATCTTGAAAGAAATATCAAGTAAATACAAAGATTTTTTGGTTGGTTCGTTCATATAATATATGTAACTAATTTAAAAACTGTACAGGAGTTAATATGCAATTATTACAGTTATTTTACAAAGAATATTATGAATCCTTCAAATCAATAATTTAACATTTAAGGCTGTTTCTGAATGAGTAAATTAAATTATTCACTGACATCAGCACATTTAACAGAGTATATTATATAGGTAAAAAGAACATAAAGTTACAAAAATATATACGTGTAATAAATAATTAGCTTTATGTATATTTTATAAATATCAAATATCAACAATGGTCGTATTTTTTATTTAAAACAATCAAAAATTCTTTGACGATAATGTCGTAAAAAAATCATATTAGAAGTCATTATAGTTGTCAATCAATTCTGCTTATTAAATCAATACTCATGTATTTTAAGCGGGCGAAGCCGTGGGCGAGCCGCTAGTTAGTAATATAAATGTATAAATGTAATAGTATAAATGTTACGGTCAATTTGTACAATTCGGTATTCTATACAATATCTCGGCGATATATAGTATACCTAATGTAATGTATGAAATATTATTTAGTTTATACTTTGGCTAAGTATTCTATAAAATAACTAATGCGCAGCCGGTAATGTAATACGAGAACAAGATTTCATATATTGCGTGAACGCTGCAGGTTCAGGTATTCTATACATTGGCGGGGTATCGTATAGAATACCTGAATTATACAGTTTGCCGGTAACATGGATAATATAAACGAAATGATGACAGAAGCCATCGTGTTGTTTGAAAACTTCTGGCTTTAATCACGATGGTTGTCAGTTCGATCCCACTTGAGTGAATATTAATTTTTATATGCGATACTACCGTTTTTAGGGGCTGCCCCGACAGAGAAACAAATAGCATCCATTTTGAATAAGAAATGAAGTTGTATGTATGAATTTCGAGGCGAATATATATTTTTTTTATTTCCCTGCTCCACTAAGTCAACACTCAACGCGGCGTTGAGTTCCACCACTTCACAAAAAATAATTTAGGCGGTATGTAATTGACGGAGAATCTTGACACTAGGTTTTTCGTGCTACGCGGGATAAAGCGTGAAACTAAAGCAACTAAAATAACTCAATGACTTTCATAACTAATTAAAAACACATGCTTATCGCGTTTTAGTATGAACAATAAAATATAATAATATTATAAAGTGTTATATTATTATGTTTTATTTATACTGATAAAGCGTACAAATGTTTGCTGTTTATGTAATTTCTTTAAAGGACGTCGTGGCACAGGGACTCGTGCCCCTTTACGACTGTAAATTTAAAGGGTTGTGGACTCGATTCCTACTCTAGAAAAAGAAATATTCAATATATTAATTCCCGCAACTCATTTAGTGTAAATTTATTATTATTTTTTTAACAATGTCTAATTAAAATAGGCGAACCGAATGCATTTTTCTCAAACGGGAAATACGTTAAGAAAAAGATAGACGACGAAGAAGACGATTATATGAAAACAAATAACTTCATATAATAATATTCATATAATTTATTAATAGTGTGTTAATAAAAGATTTTCCTTCCTTCACTGGCCCTTTATTTATTATGTAAGTACATATTATAAAGACATCACATTGGGCAGGGTTTGACCGACGGTTGATTATACTTGAGGTAGTGTTTCTTTCTACCTTCACGGTCTACCCACCATGTAGCTGAGGGAAGGAAAACCAAGTCACCATTAAGACACTCTGTTCTCTGTTTTATAACTGAATTCGAGGAAGTCGGCATGGCCATATTTAGAAATATTTTCTAGGGGAGGCTGAACTTTAAATTTAAACAAATTTGTTTGTGGATTTTTTTTATTTTTTAGGCTTAATATTTTGCTATTAAAATGTCTGGGGTGGACACAAGATTATTCTGGGGTGGGCTATTCCATTGCCCATTTTCTCTACATATTCCGCTAAATATAAAAAAAAATACGTAAAGAAAAAAATATTTTACAATTTATTATCAATTATATAGCACTTATTCATTTGTTGATATACTGAAAATGTTATCAGATAAGGGGGTATTGAAACAGCAGCACCTATACTTGCTGTGATATCATCTTTGCAACTATGTTTTTAGTCTATAAATATAGTAAGTCTAGTAACTCGCTCGTTTGCCTTGTCGTTGCTCGTTTGTTCCATAAAAAAAATAGTAATATAAGTTTGACGCCGTCGTGGCGCAGGGGCACAAGTGTGCGACTGTAAACGAGACGGTCATGGGTTCTACTATTATCAATTGAGGCAGTATTTTTTTTATTATTAGTTGAGTTCCGCCAAACAACACGCAATACCTCAACAATTCGCTGGAAAGTGGGGAACAGAGAGTCTTAATGGGCAACGGAGTGGCTCAACACTAAGTTACCATGGTACTAAAAATTTTGAACAATACATAACACATACTATGTAAATAGTATAATAATATTTTAGTATAATAAAACAACTATTCAGGTACCGTGGGTTACAACGAAACGATTAATATCAAGTTATAATTTATATAGCCCATATAATATAGCCCATAGCCTTCCTCAATAAATGGACTATCCAACACAATATGAATTTTTCAATTCGCGCCAGTAGTTAGTAACTGATATTACTTTTATAATATTAGTATAGATTGAGGCTTCATCTATTGTAATCTGAAAATAACCCCTTTCCCTAAAACGGGAATAAGAATGGACTTTTCTTTAACAAATGTTTAGAAAAAACATTTTTATAAAGAAACATTACTACTACATCTTTTTGTATCTTTTAGGGTTCCGTAAATTTTTAAGAGAAAAAGGAAACCCTTATAAGATCACTTTGTTGTCTGTCTGTCTGTCAAGAGCCTTTACCTCAGGAATGCTTGGAGATATCGAGTTGAAATTCAAACCATATACTAGATCTATGGCCCCATTATTTCTTGAAAAAAAAAACATATTCTTTTACTAAAAGTCTACAAAACGTCTACATTTACTTAAGAAAAGATATGGTTGTTTATATGGCAAAATATGTGTATTTCGACACTATCATATATATACATACCTTTACAGGTAGTACTACATAGTTCAGGAAAAAGTCTGAAAACTATACATTTGTGGTTAAATCCTAAATAATAGCCTTAAAAGGGGGAAAGAAATTGGTATTAAAGCCGCTTTTTCAAGTGACGTATCAGATGAAAGGGTTCTGGCTAAGCAAACCCTGAATTTCAGAAAAAGCTGGAGACATCCAATTTTTGTACAAACCCTCGGTGGGCGAGCCAGACTCGCGCTTGTCCGGTTTATAAATACATTAAATATATGGCATGTATAATTACAATACTAAATAATATAATAATATTAGCTTTAATAAATAAGACAAATATTAGCAAAAGCTATATTTACGTTTTTTCAGCAACCTCAAGCGAAATCCACTCAACACTCAAATCTAGCAATATATAAAATATTTCGACCAAAATGTCTACGTTGACCATATTATATTTAATAACAAATGTACATATTTTAAAAAAATGAGAATGCGACGTTAAGTTCCGCCACCTGACAGATGACTTCTGTTGGGTGAAACCTAACGATGCATTGTGTCACGTATCACTGTGTCATATATTCTTTTTACCGCACATGATGCAAAACTAACAATCGTTAAGAAAACGCCTTTCTCACTAACACTCTCTATATCACTCTGTATGTCCTCTCGCTATCTTCATTCTCTGTGTTGTGTATTTTATTTGTAAAAATTCTGAATTTCATATTGTTAAAAATAGGAAGCGGTTAACGTTTAGTGAAAAACAAGATGAAAACACATATCGTCTATATGTTTCTAAATTATTCGGAAAGAGATTCTACGTAATTGCAATAAGTGATACTTCACACGAGTTCCTTCCAATAAGGGCCGTTTCCTACAATCAACTGCCTCCAATTAACACAATTGCACACATTGCTTTTATAGACTTTTTCACCTCTGTTACACAAGTTTGACAACAATATTATTATACAATGTATAAAATAAAACCCAAAATCCCAACATAATTCCAACATAAATAAAAAAAATGGCTTTCACACTAACTTTCCATACATCAATCAATAAACAAAACAAAAAGCATTTTACAGTAACGCCCTAGATCACTGTTAATGTCCAAACTCACCGCCCCTCACTATCTTCCCGGCTATATACACATTCTGTGTCGTGTACCTTTCATCCCGTTTCTCTGTTTCTAGTGCTTCGAGGTTAGTGGACGGCAGGTTTTTGTAATTGATTAGCGAATATTTTTTACCGTATGGTGGTGAACTTCTAGAATTTAAAATATTTTTTGCTATTTACTTCCGTAAACAGGAGGGTAGACAGAAAGAATATAGTATTGACACTGCGTTCTCCACTTTGTGCTTATTTATTAAGGAATTGCCTGTCGAGTAACGGTATTAAACGTCGTACTTTGTCCATTCAGAGTGGAAAACTAAATATAAATTACTTCGAGTATAAAATGTGATATTTTCTAACTGCCTCATACCAAAAGACAACTGAAGACTGTATAAAGAAACATTTTATTTATATAATAAAATATTAGAAAGGCCTACTTTTAGGCTAATACATGACTGTTGTAAATTCAAATCCATTCCATTTAAGAGAATGTTTATTAAAAAAACAAATCATTCTCCAGGTAGTATGAAAAACATATTTTATTACAAATCTAACAAATATCTCCAAAACATACAAGAAAGTGAAGATAATCAAGTATCAATACCAAATTCTCTCTGCCTATCTAAGACTAAAAAGAAAAAAAAAGATAAAAATAGAAAAATGCTACACACCTACAACTGACAATGTCATCACTAGAAGACGAAATATCAAGATTTTGTCCAAATGTTTCAATAGATGGCGCTGTTTTAGTTATAATAAAATTCTCAGGGGAACTAAATATGACTTCTGATTTTAATTCTTTCCGTTCTTTGACAAAATCCGTTTTGACATTTTCATTATCGGAATCAGTTTTTACACCGGACTCTCTCAATTTACCGTTTTTGCGTAAAATACTCGATTTAGAAACGGAAGGTGTAGAACTGCGTCTTTTTGGTAGTGACTCGTTCTCAGTGACGCATTTCTCCTTGCCTATTAGCGACAGTTTAGGTAATTCGAAACATCGTAAAATTGGCAGTTTCGTATCGGTTTTGAATGGACTTGAGGTTAGACTTTTAGAGATTTTCTCGTTATTTTTCAATGTTTTGGTCAAACGGAGGCTTTTTGGTGAATAATCGTAAATTGAGAGTAAAGGAGATGGTGAGCTACAGGTAGACTCTGTTACTCTTAGCACTAATGTGTGAAATTTGAAAGGACATTTACGTGCATATTTGGTGGAAAATATGAAAAATAAAAACAAATTAATACCTGATTTATGTACAAATATATAAACAATGAACAGATCATTGGATCAATCAATTGACCGATAAATAAATTATTTGAAATCCCTGTAAAATAAGTATTTATACATATATAATATAATAATGAAAAATTAATACACTTAACAATTTGATAATTATATATAAACCTACATAATGTATAAAAAGATGTATTAATTATGTGATTTTAATTTATATTAGAGAAAATGTTAAATAATCTTATGAAGATTTCAATTTCTGAGGTCACTCATGGCGCAGGGACACAAGCGAGCGACTGTAAACGCGACAGGTCGTAGGTACGATTTCCACTCGATGAAATGAAATGTTAAATATTTTTATTTCCACGATCTGGTAACAAGGCAAAACACGGCGTTGAGTTGAGTCACTAACCACGCAATGCCACTAGAATTCGGCAGAAAGTGTAGAATGGAAGTGTATTAATAGGAAAAGAGTGTGTCAACACTAGGTTCCCTATGCTTGCCTTCATTCTTGCCTTTCTTGCAGTGCCACGTGAAGCATAAAAAAATTCAAAGCTAAACTAAAAACCGCCAAACAATACTAAATTGGTATATATATATTTTTTCTTTTTAAAACAACAAGAAAAAGACAACACTACAAAAATTACCTCTTATAGAAATGGTAATATATCTTTCTTTAATGTCATTGAAATATTTTTATCCATTTCAAAGGCGAGTGTATAGAGTTCATCTCTCTTTATTATTTTCAGATAAGTTCCTAAGCAAATTTCAACAGCTAATTTTCTTGTTTTTTATATCAACAACACTACACACTATTCTTAATTCACGTGTTCGTTCATTCACATGTGTGGTTCAGATATCACATGTGAGTGTTCATGGCTATAGATGTGGAATCACGATCCAATATTATAGTTACATTCGCATGACGACTGTGTATAAAATGTTATTTTAGCAAAATTTTTATAAATTTTACCTATAGCACCTAAATAAAAGTAAATTGTGAATGTTATTAATTTAATCTTTGATATAAGAATTCTTATTTAAAGTTAATAATGGATTTGGGTTTGTGGACCGTGAATCGTTTGTATAATATGAGTTTCTTGCTGTCTTTTTAACTCTAACACAACAAAAGAGACAAGATGACATTATAAACTGACAAATATAAAAAAAAGTTTAAAGTTAAAATCGATGATAAATTGAAACATTTCACTATATATTTACTACTTACCAATATAATACTGTTATTAACATTATAATAAGAAGAGAACACTATATAGAGACGTGATTTTCATATCGAATATATGTTTATTTATAAAAGTTGTTCTATATATCTTTCCTGTTCTATATATCTTTCTATATTCCTTTCTATATAATCAGAAAAGGCCTGCTCTATATTTTTTAAAATAAATAAAATTTCATTAATAAGTATATTTTTTTAAATACTTGTACTTTTAACACGATTTAACTAACTTTCTATAATTTCTTAAAAAAATCTTTAATCATTTTTCCATCCCTCTCATTTCTATATAATAAGAGTTAGACCTACATACTATTGCTATGTCTTTCACTCCTATACAACAAAAAGGGACAGCACTAGAAGTTATTAAACTTAACATTCTCATTTAAATGTGTCGCTTTTTTTATTAGCTAAAATAATACTGTAACTACTGTAATAAAAAAGAAGAAATATATAAAATGATTGCTGTCTCTTTTTATCTTCTATATTATCAGAAAAAGACAACTAAAGAAAAAGAAACAGAGCACTATGTATATGTATAACACGTTATTTTTTTAAGTTTTTACTTAATTTTTTTTACTATCATTATATCACTCTCACTTTTATAAGACAAGAAAGGGATAGACTTACATACTATTGCTCTCTCTTTCACTCCTATACAATAAGAAAGGGAAATTATATTTTTTTATGGGCAAGTATTATAAGCATTATGTTTTAACGACAAAAGCAAGGGTAGCGGTTGAACTTACCATGCTCATTGAAATGTTTCTCTAATTCTTCGTGGGAAATATTAGTTTGTGAGGCGGGGGCATCTTCTACGGCTTGCTCTGGTCTTGTACGAGAACATCTGGAAGTAAAGGAAATAATCTTGTTAGGATCGTTATTTTTTTATACAAACCAAGTGACGTCACTAGGATTTCATATATATCTATCTATTTGAATACATTTCCCACGATTATAGAGTGTTGTTGTATTGTTATAGAAATCGATTATGTATGCAAATATAAGAGGGAAACGAAAGTGTTATTGAGAATGGAGTGTTTAAATATTATGTTTCCAGTTTTCCTCTGACTACCCTGCTCACACTAGGTTCCCTCTGCCTACCTAAATAGCCCCCACTAGTTCAATAGTCAACTAACCTGAGCATAGCATTGCTACATCTAAGTGCCAGTTCCAATCCGTCGAGCCAGCAGTGTCCGGCCGCTTGGGATGGCGCGCGGAATATGAGGTGGGCCGTGGGGAGTGGCTGGACTACGGCACCTGTGAGGAGAAATGTACAATTAACTAATTAAGCAACATAATGTTTTTTTTTCAGCTTCACGCTGTATCCCGCATGTAGCCGGATAGAGAAAGTGTTAAGACAGTTCGCTCCCCACTTTCCGCAGAATTCTAGAAGCATTGAATGTTAAATGGAGGAACTCAACATCGCGCCTTGCCTCAAAACTAGAGTGAAGAAATGAAAATATTAAGTATTTTATTTTCTCGAGTGGGAATCGAACCTACAATCTGTGGCGTTTACAGTCACACGCTTGTGCCCCTGCGCGACAAATGGCCTCAAGTTTATTGTGGAACTTGAACTTCTGAAAACTTTTAAGAAACACTTGACGGCGCCACAGGTATGATTTAGTTATAAAGATTATATTTACATAATACAACAAAAATAATAAATAGATGTGATTCGTTTTTTTCGCAAATCTTCTTGATATATACTAGATATTATGTACATATACATTACATAGAGACATGACATTTATACGATAAACTTAATTTACTTTATATTTATTAATTAATACCCGTATTATAATAAAACATTAAAAATTAAAAAACCATTCGATCTCTAAACAATAAGAAAAAGAACAATCAATAACTACATAACCTTAAATATACTATATATTCTTAACATATTATATAAAAGGAGAATAAGATATGTATAAAAATTTGTTTAGGCATCATTTAGCGGTTTAGAGTAAATACTTATCAATTTTAAATGTTAGAAAATAATACAATAATAATAGTAATATAGAGAAAAAAGGGTCTGTAGAATTACTATCAGTTTTTTAAATAAAAACAAGAACATTCTTCTAATCCTACTAATTTCTACTATTCCTACTAATATTATAAATGTAAAAGTTTGTGAGAATGGATGTTTGTTCCACATTCGAGCAACAACTACCAAACAGATTTAGATAAAACTTTACATTAATAAAGCTTACACATCAAAATAACACATAGGCTATAATTTTCTATAAATTTTTATTATTTTGACAAAAAAAATACACTTTGTATAATTTGGTTATAATATCACATTAAGCTTAAGCGGACGAAGCCGCGATCATGTCGCTAGTATAAAATAAATGGATTCAAACCTATAGTCTCATTATGGGGTCCTCGTGGTGCCCAAATACTTTGTTCCAGCGGGTGATATAATTTGAAGCAAAACCCGTCCTTTTTGCTCGGTCTCTCTATAACTTGACAGGATGTTAGTAAAACTGTGCCCACCCAGTGGGATCGCTGTGAAGTAAATGCAAGTATATATATATATAAATATTAAAAAAGCACTTCAAGGAAGAAAAGGAATCTAGTATAAACAGAGTGCCCGTTTTCCAAGCATCAATTAATTTTAGATGTATTCCATATTAGGTGTTTATATATTTTAGTTTCACGCTGTAACTCGCACATAGCAGGATAGGCAGACGAAATCTGGGAACCTAGTATTAAGACACTTCGTTACCATTCAGATATTTCTGTTCCTGACCTTCCGCCGAATTGGTGAGGCATTGCGAGTTGAGTGGTGATGCACTATTCTTAATGTGTGACATTTTAAAAATATATTTAAATAACAAAAAAGCCTTTCATATTTCATGAAAACATACTCACTTTAGCTTTAGGACTCTTATAAAGAAGCAACAAGCCAGGCTTCAAAACACACCATAACTTGGTCCATGATTTCAACGAGCCTCGAACCTGTAATAATATATAAAATACTTATATATAAAATGTTTGAGGCCAGCCGCGGCGAACACAATTTGTGCCCCACAAATTGTGACTGTAAAACCGACTGGTTGTGGATTCGATTCCCACTCGAGGAGATGATATATTTATTTAAATTTATATTTCCATTTCTTCGTTCTGGTATCGAGGCAAAGCGCGGCGTTGAGTTCTGCCAACACGTAATGCCTCCAGAATTCGGCAGAAAGTGGGATACGGAGTGTCTTAACACTAGGTCCCCTCTGCCTACCCTGCTGTGTGCGGGATACAGCTTGAAGCTCATTAACTGAGGAGTGGATATGGTCGAACGTGCGAATCTCAGGAAATACTTGCCGCAATTGAAAAAATCTTATAGTGTTTGGATAGTTCAACTATCAAGGAAGGTATTATTAAACTATATTGCATGACGTTAATTGTGCCATGTAATGGCTCACTGAAATATGGCAACACGGCAGCTATTCTTCTATACATTTAAAAATAAATATCACTTCTCTAGAATATATATATATATATAAATAAAATAAGCATTTTAAACCAAAATCATAAATAAAAAATAACATAATTGGATATTTTTGCAAAAACGATGAAACTACTGGCTGGTTGCTACTGGATGGCTTATGACGTCAATATTAATAAAAAAAATTACGTCATATTTTGCTATACTGTCATAAATATCTTAATTATAAATAATTATGTAATAAACCATTTTTTTTTATTTCTACGAAATAGGAAAAGATAATTCTATTTTCCGAATGACTCTCCTTGTAAATTTTATTTCAATAAAAACAAAAAAAAGAAACAAAAGACCTCACCTTAAGCCAATCAGCCAATACAACAACAGAAGGATCCTCTATCGAATGCAACAGAGCTGATGCCGCCCTCTTCTTTTCCTTCCTATAATTCTGTCTCTGCGCTTTGTAACTCTCTTTGCGGGATAGAGCCGTACTAGCTGTCCTCGATACACCCCCCACCGCTGTTTCTGACGACTTTGGAGATAAAAAAACATAAGCGTAATACAAGACGCGGCGTTTAGCTCCGCTACTTAATGGACAATGTCCCAAATTTTGATTGTACGCGGAGGCTAAAGTGTTTCAACACTAAATTCGCTCTGTCTACCTGTATAACATAATTACTGTATACATCATTTTTCTCTATACCAAACAGGAAAATTTTATCTATTTTATAAAAATCATCAGTTATCAATTTTCCGCTAATCTAACATAAAAATATATTTTTAAATATAAACAGAAAATATTTAAAATTAAAATATTACTCAACAAATATTAAATTTAAATAATAATAACGTCAATTTCGATTAAAAGGAAAATTAAAAAAATAGTAAAAATTAAAATAGTAATTAAAATAATTTAAAGTATAAATAAAATCTATCCTAAAAAAATTACTTAATTTTTTTTACCTTATCCGATGAAGTCCCGTCAGGGGGATGCACCCGATCCCCCGATGCGGGTGTGGAGAGAGGAGCACCTGGTGACCTCGGGGGTGGAGTTAGCGTAGGCTCTCCTGCAAAGAACATCAATATTCAGAGTGATTGGTAGAACACTAGATGATTCCAACTATTTTAATCCTACACAACATAGTCCGAAATTTTACCGTTTTCGACATATTGGTAATTAAAAAAAAAGGTCTTAACACCATATATGAGCACGATAAAATGCCGAATATAAAAGTATTTTCCGTGTTTAAAACCGAATATAGATATTTTTGTATTTTCTGATGTATTCATCATCATTTAATTATTTAGCATGAATATTGTAGTATGTTTGTTTATTGACTTACAATCTTTGAAAACGTTGGAATTTTGTTAAAATCAAATAATAAAATCACAAGAATTGAGATTAAATTATCTGAACGACCCCGGGATGTACATGGGGTCGTCCAGACAACTCAAACCAAATTCTGGGCAAAAAGACACCCAAGTCAAAATTATAAAAGTTATACTCCTTTATGAAGCGAGATAAGTTTCGAGGATGATGGATATTAGAAATTAAAAAAAAATATATATAAAAAGCACTGATGGCCGCCTGATTCAAGGTCCAAGCTATGAAAACATATTCCTATTGTATTCCATATTCTTTTCTATAGTATAGTAGTCTCTTATATTCTCTACAATTATTGTAGAGAATTATAGTATGTAATAGTATAAACGTTGACGTCAGAAGCAAGTTCGATATTCGACGCATGTTCACATCGCCTCCGTGGCGCAATCGGCTAGCGCGTTCGGCTGTTAACCGAAAGGTTGGTGGTTCGAGCCCACCCGGGGGCGGCAACAAATTTTTGCTTCGTTTTACAATATAAATTATTTTTTTATTCTATTCTAAGTAATAATTATATTAAATTGTTTTTTTTTTAGTTTTTTCTTATATTTACGATAAATGTATATAGGTATAAGTATTTATTAACAAGTTTTTTTTCTACGTTTGACGTTTATCTTGTATATTAAAAAAAAATCAAATCAAAATCAAATCAGCTTCACGCTGTATCCCGCACACAGCAGGGTAGGCAGAGGGAACCTAGTGTTAAGACACTCCGTTCCCCACTTTCTGCCGAATTCTGGAGGCATTGCGTGTTGAGGGGCAGAACTCAACGCCGCGCTTAACCTCGACACCAGAGCGAAAAAATAGAAATATTAATTTAAGTAAATATTTCATCTCCTCGAGTGGGGATCGAACCCACAACCAGTCGATTTTGCAGTCACACCTCGTGTCGCTGCGCCACGACCGGCCTTGTATATTAGAAACCTGTTAATATCTATAAACATATAATTTTACATTCTCTCTTTTTCAAAGTCTCCTTCAAATTAAATTCAAGCTTCCCCTCTCCTATTAAAACATAATAAGACAGAGAAACATGAACCGAGTGTTAAAACACTTCGTTCTCATTAAAACTTTTACGAAACAAATGTTTCACTTCCACGCAAAAGATGCTAAACAGATTAAGATAAAACTCTAAATTAATGAAGCTTATACAATAGAATAACATATAGGCTACAATTTATATAAATATTTCGTATAGGGTAGTTGAAATATAACAGTAACTTTAAGCGGTAACTCTGCGGGAATCACATATAAAATCATATTATAGGAAAAACAGTCTCTCGTTACAACTTATATGACAATAGGGGGAAGTAGGAGTAATTTTTCACACGTTTCACAAAACTGTATACAATTAAAAAATATATTTAATCTTTTTTATATTTTTAAAGTGTTATTACCACACTCAGGAAAGAAAAATACTTATTAAGAAAACATTTAAAAATTTGAACGTAGCGTTCACTTGGACGGTTTCCAAAGAGGCGCGGGTTCAAATCCCGCTATGTTAAAATTTTTATACGTTTTCTTAATAAGTATATTTAATCTTTTTATAATTAAATTAAATTAATTTAAATTACATACCGTATGTAGGCGGTGTGGATGGTGCAGTGCCTGAGAGAACAACACTCAGCGGTTGATGTTGCTTCTGTAAATTAGTTTTTTTTAGTTTTCCGTTGTATCCCACATATGTCAGGGGAAACAAAGGGAACCTAGTGTTAGGACACTCCGTTCCCTACTTTCCGTCGAAATTTCGAGGCATTACCTTGAGTGGGGGAACTCAACGCCGTGTTTAGCCTTGTTACCAGAGCTAAGAAATGAAATATAAAATAATTGATTTCCCCGAGGTGGAATCAAAATCACAACCGTCGCGTTAGCAGTTTCACCCTTGTACCTCTATACCATGACGGCTTACACAAAAAGTAAAGCCGTTCAAATCCCACTATTTAATAAATAATCATCTAAATTATTTAAATATGAGTCACTATTTTCTCTCCGTTTTCTTCATATAAAACGAAAAAAAAGTACAGTCATAGGATAGCCAGAAGGAACCTAGTATTGTGCCACGACGGCTTTCAATCTAAGCTAAGCCAAGCTTATTTCATTCAAACAATATTATTCGGGTCGTCCAGGTAATTTCGGTTATAAATCTGACCTTTAACGAATAGTCACAAAAATTACACCAAAAGGTCAAATGTCGCATTATAATATAATATATTTTCGACATTAAGAAGTAATATCCGACTAATAACATATTTAACGATTTTCGTATATTTAGCAGTTTTACTAATGGTTGTGGATTCGATTTTCACGTTATTGTGAATATAATATGGTATGACAACACAATATCTAGTCCTGCTTTTAAATAGACTGCGAAAAGAAAAAAATATTTTTTAGGTTTTATTAATTTACTAATGACTGAAACCGTCACCTTTCAAAAACTCCCTTAGAAGAATAAATCATAAGCAAAATAAAGACTTAATTTGACTGAGACTTTTTCATACACTATTGTTAATATGTTTTTTCACTTTTTAATTCAAACAAGTTCATAGACTACACTATTCAGCAGAATGGCGTCATTAAAACTTCTGAAACTCTTTTGTAAAGAACTAAGAAACTATATTCATAAGAGTCCACATAAACAAACTTTCTAAGAAGCAGAGGCCATACCCATAAAATAGATAGATACATTGGTTGCAGCCATCGTGGCGTAGTGGCACAAGTCTGTGGCTGTAAACGAGGAGGTTGTGGGTTTGCAAAACTCTAAAAATATAATAGAGAAAGTAAAGAAGAATGAGAAAAGTCAACTATAGTAAATATAATTTGATAACACGTAAAGGTAATTTCATTGTTTATTACGCGTAGTTTATCTCTTATCAACGTTTACAGCCTGTCGTTAATAGTATATTACTTAGTTTATTACTGTAGCTTATGTATATAAGAAGTAAATAAATAAAAATCAACTTAACGCTGTATTCCGCACACAGCAGGGTAGGCAGAGGGAACCTAGAATTAGGACACTCCGTTCCTCATTTTCAGCCGAATTCTGGAGGCATTTCACGAGAGTGAGTTTATGAAAATAATTTGTCCCTATGAATAGGATTCTAACCAACTACTATCACAGAACATAAATTGAAGTGAACTGAAGTTAGCAGATGTTTGCAAAGATTTAGTTTTAGGATTTCTTCTTCTGAAAAGCAGCAGCCATGGCTCCTAAACCTTACTGTATGTTTTATATTAATGATAAAGCCACTCTATTCTCCATTAAAGAGCGCTTATTCTCTAACTAACTAAAAAAATCATCATGCAGAAAGCCTGATTGCATCATATGCAATCAAGCTGCCGCAATGACATCATATATTACTAAATAAATAAATAGAAAAAAATGTATATTAAATATCGATTACCTTTAAATAGTTAGGCGTGGACGTGTGAAAGTGGTAGTCCGGTGCTCTCAGCGCGGGGGAGGATGGGGTAGCGGTGGGAGTGGACGCCTCTATAGCGGGAGATGAACTCATATTGTATTGTGTTTACGTCATTTTACAGACGGACAAACATACAGGGACAGACTGACGAGAACGGCATACGGGAAAACTCTTAAAAATTATTGCTTTGTGATTATTTAATAATTACGCGTGCTGTATAAATATAAAATTTACTTAGATTAAAGCGATAGTATATACAATTGTTTTTTTTTTTTTGGTAAATAATATATTTTTTTATTTATCACTGTTAAGACACTGGTTGAACAATGGAATGGTAGAGGAATATGGGGCTTAATTTATAATAGGTAGTTTTATATACAAATGGCAGTGTTAACGACAAATGTGGAATGTGAGGATAGGAATTGGAGGAAAATTTATAGGTGACACCTGAAACATACAAAAAGATAAATTAATATAGCAATATTTTGAATAATTTTACCATTATTTTACATAGAAACTTTCAATAGTGTCTATCTTACAAGAAGCTACCTACCACCGTTGCTATTTTGCTATTTTAAAATATAATTTACAATAAATATATAAAGATCACCAGCTTCCCGTAATAATATATAAAACGTAGATTTTTGATTAATATTGAACACAGTACAACATACAATTAAAACTATTTTAATAAATATAATAAATTACAAAGTGATTGGCTGTTTTCTTTTCAGTATATAATAAACACACTTTCATTCTCATAAATCCTTATCAGAACTATCGCAGTAGCTAATCTTATCTACAGATGAATTTTCAAATGTGAATGAATTTACAGATGAATTAAAAATGAAATGTTTACAACATGTCTGACCGGTCTGTTAATTAATTTACTTAGTTCTATTGATAAGTAGTAGGTTCGATAACAATCCGATTGCAGTATTATATTTAGTATAGTATTAGTATTAGTAGTACCAATCACTTACCGCCTCGCTCGGAGAATCAGTTTATATATGTTGAAAGTTATTAACAAGATACTATATTATTTCATTTCATCGCAATAATAACTTAACACTAAAATAAATAAATCATCTTCATGCTGTATCCCGCACACAGCAGGGTAGGCAGAGGGAACCTAGTGTTAAGATACTCCGTTCCCCACTTTCTGCCTATTTCTGGAGGCATTGCGTGTTGAGTGGCAGAACTCAACGCCGCGCTTAGCCTCGACACCAGAATGAAGAAATGGAAATATAAATTTAAGTAAATATTTCATCTCCTCGAGTGGGGATCGGACCCACAACCAGTCGGTTTTACAGTCACACTTCGTGCCGCTGCGCCACGACTGGCCTCAATTTTGATTTTTGATTTAATTTTTATAAGTATATGTATAGATTTACTGTTAAAGGCTTCCGGAAATTAAATTACTAATTAGGCAACTATCCCAACAGCAATATTAGCATAAGTAGATGTTTTTAGTATCACGCTGAAACCTGTACGTGGCAGAGAGAACTGGGGAACCTAGTGTTAAGACACTCCTTTCCCATCAAGACACCGTTCCCTACTTTCCTCCGTATTCTCGAGGGATTACGTATTTATTGGCGGAGCTCAACACTGCGCTTTGCCAGAGCGAGGAAATAAAAATATTGCGCCACGACGGCTTTAGAGTAGTAGTAGAAAATATTAATTTGTATTCAAATTCACACACCGAAAAACTAAAATAGAAGAAAAGTATAAAAAAAATAAAGTACTGGAGCTCGAAATCGCGATCGGACCTTTCCCTAAAGGTATGGGTTCGAATTTTGCTAAGTTCAGATTTCACATGTTTTAAAATAAATATTTTTAGTAACTTAATTATTTCTCTCTGGTTACCCTCCTAATTAAAAAAAAAACAAAATTTCGAATGATCAATGCTGATGATGCCCATACCTTTTTGTACAGCACGTTGAGGCGCAAAATGTGCAACTAAGCTATACAGCTCGTATTCCACGACGTTATTTGATATGTTAAGTTTTATTCTTAGTATTTGTGTATGAAGACTTTTACAAAGCTTAGCTTTCCAAGCATTGATCATTTTGTAAAATGATCGATCATAATGATAAATAGATAAAATTTATTAAATAAAACGTTCTGAATATGTTATTAAAATCGTCACTGGTTCAAATTCGTACGTTTTAAAGTTAAGTTGCATACTGAGTTAAGCATAAAGGAAACTAATAATTATATTACCTCCTAAATAGGATTTAAATGAAATATCACCGTGTATCCATATCAGTTGCCCAACAATGGACTAAAAACCTAAGTACGTGATAATATTTAAGAATATGACAAGTAACTTAATTGTTTACCTTCATGCTATATCCTGCATAAGGAGGATCTAGTATTACTACACTCCGTTTCCCAAGCACCTCACATTACCTTAATATTGTCACCTGTGTCAAAGACACTCAACGTCACGCTTTTTTTTTTCTTGTTACCAGAGTTTGTTCTCTCTCTAATAAACATTACACATTCTTGTTCTCCCTCTAATACAAAAGTAATTCATATCCCAAATGGGATTGGAACCCACCAATTCGCGTTTAAAGTCAGATAGCATCACGTAAAATAATTCCTATAAATATTTTAAGTGATCGATCACAATGTACTTATATGTTTATTGGACATGAGATAGTTTTATCACCTTATCAAACAGCTGCGGTCGCTTCTATCACTCTTGATAGCATAGCTGTCAATATATAAGCATAGTGCGAAATTGATCAAAATAATGAAAAGGATTTCCTTTTCACGATTATTTTTGGCGACAACATTACAAAAAATTTGAAAGTTAAAAGTTTAAAAACAGCATGGAAAATACACTTTTTTATTTTTTACCACCATAATGTATCGGCGGAGCTTAACATTACATATTGTCCATCTAAACTACACAAACATCAACTAATATTATAATATAAATATGCCACGAATGGAAAACAGTTATATAGTCCTATATACCTCAACATCCCCACGATGATGTTGTTTTTAAAACTATCCTATCTTTTACTTACAACTTCACCCGACTGACGAGTGGTCGAATGGAAACTACCAAAAGTTGTGTATGACACATGACACACTCGAAGTGCTCGATGCAACTCTTACCGCAGGTACATTGGGTTACCTTACGTTAAAACTATAAACTCCCGTTAAACGTTTTATATAAGTAATACAAGCTACAAGCTTTCACAATAAACGGATCTATCATCATCCTGTCCAATACAAAAATTATTTTTAATTGGTACAAGTAATTCCTGAGATTAGCGCATTAAATTTTACGTTTTAAACAAACGCTTCAGCTTTTAAATATTAGTTTAGATATTAATGTAATTAAGTGTAAATAATTAGTAAAAATGCGCGTAATTCTTTTGCGCTTATCTATATATATAAAAGGACTTGTGCTGACTGACTGAGGTAAGACGCACGCAGAGCCGTAACCGCTGATGGTAGAAACGTGAAATTTGGGCAGATGTTTATTTTCATATTCTGGACATCCACTAAGAAGGGATTTTGAAAAATTTTAACCCTAAAGGGATGAAATAGGGGTTGAAAGTTTGTATGGATTTTTTTTTAAATCGGCACCGATTTTTATAAAATTTGAAATTCAGACTCTTAAAAACATTTCATTGAACACGTGTTTCATGGTTTTTTAGAATTCACCCCCTAAGGGTGCAAATAAGGGGTTGAAAGTTTGTATGGAAAAATCTTTAAATCACCACCGATTTTTATAAAAAAAATAATTCAGACTGTTAAAAATATTTTATTGAACACGTGTTTCGTGGTTTTTTTAGAATTCACCCCCAAATGTCCAAATAAGCGGGCGAAGCCGCGCGCGCCCTCTAGTATTATATAAGAGAAGCAATGCCATTTAAAACTTATTACACACGCAGTATAAAGCCTTCTTTTAAGCATTTAACTTCTATTTTACTACACTATAAAGTACTTTTCTATTTTCGCACTCTGAATATCTCTTTCTTTTTAACTTATTTTTAAACTATTATTGTGACTGTAAACGCGGCAGATTGTAGGTTCGATTACCACTCGGGGAAATTAAATATTTAATGTTTCCATTTAATCCTTTTGGTAACGAGGCACAGCGCGCGGCATTGAGCTTCGCTATTCAAAATGGAAGGCCTCCAGAATTCGGCGGAAAGTGGGGAACGTAAGTGTCTTAATGGAAACGGAGTGTCTTAGCATTAACGTGAAGATGAAAAAAAATCTTATAACTTACGCGATGAGTGTAGGTTCAATCCCAATCGGAACAATGAATTATTTTTATAATCCCTGCTCTAGCAAGGCGATAAAAAGTGGAAAACAAAGTGCCTTGACACTAGATTTCGGTATGTCAACCCTGCTATATATCGTCTAATCTTAATATAAAATATATATCTCCATATAATACATTTCCATACAATATTATTATTGTAAACAAGAAAGATAACATTTGTCTTTTTATAAGATCATTGCGCTACATATATTATGATGTGAAGGCCATATTAGCGATATGTACAATGTTATGTACATATGAATGTGTGTACTTTACTAAATTAAAGATTCAATCTCGAAAACGACTGTTCTGACTACGGACTGTTCGACTAAAATCTCACAAAAAAGTAAGTAGTTATTGAGAAACAAGAACTTTCGAAGATATTTAAATAATAAAAAACATCTTCACGCTATTTTTGTGCATTGCAGGATAGGCTAGAAAAACCTAGTGTTAAGACACTATTCCCCACTTGCCGTCAAATTTTTAAGACTACGTGGCGGAACTGAACGCCACGCTTTGTCTACAAGGGTAGGGAAATGAGATTAATAAGATATTTAAAGAATAACTCCATACTCTAACGTTAAGTTTAAGCGGGCGGAGCTGTGTTTGGGCCGCTAGTATTAAACATGTTCATGATGCCAGCGCTTCGCAATGGGACAGGATCTGAATGTAAGCACGATGGATGTGAGTTCGATCCGCCATCGTAAGAAGGCATACTTCCATTACATCGCTCCGGTAATACAAAGCGTGGCGTTAAGTTCCGCCGCTCAACACCCAATGTAGATTGTGCGGCGTCCATCTAAGTACCCTACTATACGCGGGTTACAAGTACAAAGAAGTTTGAGATATATGAAGATGAGAAACGAACATAGTAGGTTATTATAATAAACATCTTTTAACGCTCCTTTACTATCTTATCTATATTTTTTAGTCATGACCGAAATATTGACTTCGAGATAGATATGATGCAAAATTCAATACCTTACTATCTATATCTATACTATAATAATATTATAAAGCTGAAGAGTTTGTTTCGTTGAACGGGCTAACCTCAGGAAGTACTAGTACGAATTGACAAATTCCTTGAGTGTTAGATAATCTATGCACCGAGGGAGGCTATATATAACATCATGTTAATCGTACCCGATATAACCCACTGTATGTGTAGTCAGAGCTACCTCGGACACTTAAAGCCCGGTTTCTACCGGGCACGTTAAGGATTACGTTGAACTCAAAGAGTGAAATGCATACTTATATGTCCGCCAATAAGCAGTCGAGCGGAAAGAATCGAGCGAGCAGAGACAGTTGAAATCAACTCGCTCAGCTCAGGAGTGGAGCTCTACTCCAGTTACAAAATACAAAACTATTTGTTGGTGGTAATGTAAATTTATTTTGTTTAATTGGAGTTCGTTCCGCCTGAGCATTATTACCCACTCATTTTTCTTTCACGGTGGAAACCGGACTCTAGAATGTATCGTCTCATACGCAACTCTCGTTTATTTCCATTTGACCAAGGAGACGAAGCCGCAGATAAACACTAAATATTGAAATACAAATAAAAATAATCTTGATTATTTTGAGGCCAGTCGTGGCGCATAGGCACAAGCGTGCGACTTGTTGATGGAGTTCGACTCCCACTTAGGGGAATGAATTAATTAATATTTTCTTTTTTCTCACTCTGATAACGAAGCATAGCGCGCCGTTTAATTCCGCGACCCAACACGCAATGTCTCGAAAATTTGTCGGTGCGTGGGGATGGGAGTGTCTTGAGTATCGAGGTTCCCTCTGCCTACCCCCTATACATAAAGGTACCGAAAGCTAATATACTATTTCAACATTGCATTAATTAGTATAGCACTTAAAAGTGTACAAATTAAGTCTAAACGATAAGTTTTTAGGTCACTATTTTTGTCTAACGCATTCAAAGACTGCTTGTTGCTACATGCTTGATGTATATATTAAAAGCATATTTTTACTCAGAAATATTATTATATATTTATTTGCACTTTATTGTGCACAACTATTTAAATAAAGATAAAAAAACAGAAGAAAAGACATAATTGATGCGGAAAAGGCGGTCTTATCGCTAATCACCGATATTTTCCAGATTTTTTTAATATTCTCTTTAAATAAAAAAATAATAAATCTTAATGCTCCCCTATACTCCCCAAGCCTACATGCCAAATTTAAATTTTCTAAGTCCCATAGTTTCTTCTGTGCGTCAGTCATTCAGTAAAACAGAGTTTTATATATAGGTAACTACAGAACCCTTCGACGCGTACAATACACGTTGTCATAGTAACGTGTATGTCACTTTATACAAAAACGGCTTGGCCAGCAAACCACCTATAATTCTTTTATTATGTTGTATTTTCCAACAGATTGGTTATATAATTATATATTCAATCATGAATAACTTCTTTTTATAATTCTGAGAAAGTAAGTTTCAATGTTCATATCAAATAAAAAACTGAAAAATCAACTTGCAAATTTCAATAAATTCTTGTCACAAAATTCCGTATTGTGATTTATTTATAAGAGATAGATATATGGTGTCGCGGACTTACTAATAAAATTGAATGTTTTTGTGGTACAACCATAATGTTATGGCCAATAGCACTCTTGGGGAGTGTAGCATTTATACAAAACAAAAAAAAAGTAAATCCGACCAGTAGTTCCAGAGATCTTAGCATTTAAACAAACAAACAAACTCATAAAAATGGGTATGTACAAAGTTTTCGCTTCGCATATTAATAAATAGATAAATAATTATTTAATTTAGTGCGTCGGGCACGCAGTGTCTTAACACTAAGTTTCGTCTGCCTACCCTGATATATGCGGGACACACTGTGAAGCTACTAAAAATATATTTATGATGATATTAAAGCATGTTTTAATACAAAGCGATAATATTTATCAACAGAGCTTCCTTTGAAGTTTACAGTTGTGCGATAAAAAAATCATTTGTTAGTAATTTTCTTTATAAACATGACTTCAATAAGATGACGTTATGTGGCGATATAGGAGAATGAGTTTGGTTCATAACTAGGTTTGCTTTACTTTACATTGGATTCCCAGATTCCCTGTCTACCCTGCTATGTGCGGAATATAGCGTAATGCTAAAAGAGAACCTGGTGTCAAGATACTCAGCTGTCTTTCCTGCCTAAAATTTGGCAAATTGGGGGTTGAATGGCGAAACATAACACACAACGCGCTTTGTCTTACGAGTACCATAGCGAAAATAATAAATTGCTTCGGGTAAGAATCGAACCTATAACAATGATTACAGTTCTGTTCCATAGGGGCACGATGGCCTCAAATCTATAGTATAAAGCTGAAGAGTTTATTTGTTAGAACGCGCTAATCTCATAAACTTGTGGTTTGAGTTAAGAATTAAGGAGGATATATTTACCCTTTGCCTACCCTGATGTGTTCAGGATAAAGTGTTAAGCTAAAAAAATACAACACAATGGTGTCACAAATTCCCCAAAAATTTAGAATATGAAACTGAAAACAAAAACACAATAACTCATTTCAATTCCAAATCATAACAAAGTCGGAATATTCATACAGCTTCATTCAATGCAAATGGTTTGTAATTTAATCACTTCTTTATAAATCTATATATGTACATACATCTATACATATAATATAATAAAATTGTAACTGATCACTGTCTGTACGTGGAAGATATATGATAAAATCCATCATTAGTGGAATTTATTTATATAATTGAACCCAAAACAATGATTTTTTAAATTTATGTCTGTTTAACGGTTTGTTTGTTTGGCCATCCGTTTGTACATACTAATCTCAGAAATGACTTAGCAAATTTAAATGCAATTTCCAGTATTTTGACTATCTTCCCTTAACATTTAGTATATGTTTTATTTAAATTGGACATGAATAAAAAGTATATCAATATAAAGTTATTTTGTTTGTTTTATTGAATTTGCTGAAACATTAGTTTTCAATGTCTTTAAAATGATTACATTATTAGAATACAATGTACGTTAGATTAGCAAATAACGAAATATGTGGTTCAATCAATTATTTCTTAATTTACAGGGCTATACCAAGATATGAGTACCTGGGTAGAAAACCTGAATTTGATACCCACAGTATGTGTGAACACATAAAACCAATTAATTCTATCTTATCTTATTTTTATTCATCTCCATCAACAGTACACCACTTTACTTAATCTTGATTTACTTAATAAAAATGTTAATTCGGTTGGAACTATATAAGACATACAGTCATACATACTTTGACGATATAAACAAGGAAGAATGTATAAGTAAATATAAATATAAAACTAAATATAGTAAATGCTCAATTATAGATAAAAGTTAGCATTAAAATTTTCAATACAGACATATTCAGCAGTTCCAGTGAGTTATATCAAGATAATAATCAGATGAACTCTTCAGTTTTGTAATATTAAAATAGTACATCTATATTACACACACAAGTTTATAAATTGATAATCGTAAAGACAGATGTGTCAAAGGAGAAAATTTGTATAGAATCTATGAATGAGAACGGAATAATGGTATATGTAGTCATCTTACTATAAATGCCATTAGCCAGGTGTATATAGTCATCTTACTCTTTAAAAAAATAAAATAAAATAAATATACATATACTATACTATACTATGTGCTGTTATTTACCTTTTTGTATAGATCAATTTAGTTCTTCATTATTCATAAAGGTTCAAAACACCACAAGTGTTTTGAACCTTTATTCCATTCTTCCGTAAGCCTTCATTTTTAACATGTACTTTTATTCATAGGGGCTTTCATTATTATTATACATATATATATTGAGACCATTCATGGGGCAAGGGCACAAAGTTTGTGAGTTCAATCCCCATTCGAGGAAATGAGATATTTATTTACATTTATATTTTCATTTCTTCGCTCTGGTGTTGAGGCAAAGCGCAGTGTTGAATTCTGCCAGTTAACATGCAAAGCCTCCAAAACTCAGCAGAAAGTGGAGAACGGAGTGTGTTAACACTAGGTTCCCTCTGCCTACCCTGCTGTATGTGAGATACACCGCAGATAAGCTGATAAAAAATAAATATAACAAAAAAATAATCATGGATTAATTATAAGGATAAATTGTACTCCTTAATTAATTAAATTTTACTCCAGCTAACTTGCAACCACAGATTTAAAATTAATATGTCCAATTTTTATATAGATTCTTCTATATTAATATGTACTGGTGGTGTCATTTTCTTCTGTCAACTATTATTATGAGAAATGTCTGTAATTTAAAAATTTCAAAAATCTTTCATAAATATATATATATATATATATATATATATATATATATATATATATATATATATATATATATATATATATATATATATATANAACCTAGTGTTAAGACACTCCGTTCCCCACTTTCTGCCGAATTCTGGAGGCATTGCGTGTTGAGTGGCAGAACTCAACGCCGCGCTTAACCTCGACACCAGAGCGAAGAAATGGAAATATAAATTTAAGTAAATATTTCATCATAATGTATACATAATTTTTTTAATAATTTCATCATAATGTATATTTACTAAACAATGTTAAAGCAATTTCACACATACATAAAAAATATGTTAATTAATTAACAAATAGGTTACGTCCTTGTTTGTATATTATTTTTTTTTATCTACCAAATAATAAACTTTTAAAATAAGGAAAAGTTATAATAAACAAAAAAATCATAATTTTCTTATTAGACTCTCTTTGCAAGGAAACCAAGAACAACTGACCTACTAAAGCAATGTTCAACTAATTTGATTAACATTATAACGTAAATATACCAATAACCTTACTATTATATATATTAAGCTTCATGCTGTATCTCGCATATCTATCTAGCAGGGTAGGAAACCTACTGTTAAGACACTCCGTTCACCAAGTATCGCCCAATTTACGATATATTAGGTCATGAGAGGCGGAACTCAACGTCGCGATTTGTCTTATTACCACAGTTGGGAAATGAAAACATTAAATATATTAAAACATGATAGTTAATTAAACGCATTATATTACTCAAATACATACCGATGTTTTGCAAGTTATAGGTCATCAAATAAGTTGTTTTCGACACATTTTCGTGCCGCCGGCGTCTCGCATTGCTAAATACATTAAACAAAAAAGGTCAGCTTGTGAAATTTCTCATAAATATTCGCACTGAACAAACAATAAAATGTTTTTTATCTTTTTATATTATTGCGTATACTGAATCTAGATTTAGTTATTATTAAAATATAGGCACTGTGACGCGGTTATTATGTTTTTATTGTCCTTTCTAGGGCACTTGTCGGTATTATTAAATTGTTTAATAATTTTCAACAAGAAAATTATCTATTTGACGTGCGATGTGCGTGAACGCGTGACGTGTTGTGAAGATATTGATATGATGTATCGATATCGACTATCGATATGTTTATGTTTTTTAATTATATTTAAATTTATTGTATGTACATTGGAGTCATATTCTTGTGTATTAATAATTCAAGAGATGTTTACAGAAAAATATGTAATTAGTCAATCTGCCTTTTATTTATAGATATAAATTTTTACACACAGGCAGAGGGAACCTGATATTAAAACTCTCCATATCTCACTTTTGGTTCAATTTTTGTAAATCTATAGTGTGGTAAAACTCAAAGCTGCCTTTTTTCCTATGACTTCATATCAGATTCCTTGTACATTATATATATATTTATATATATATATATATATATATATATATATATATATATATATATATAAATATGTATTCTGTGTTTTTAAACAATGTTTCATCAGTTTTGACCAAAAAAACATTTCACAATAAAAAAATTAACTTTAAATATTTCCTGAGCAACAGAAAAATTACTCTAAATTCAAAGCATTTTTCGGACAAGGTACTAAAATAAAAAAAAAATCATCAATAAAAAAAACAAATCAGTAATTATGAAAACATCAACGAATAATATTAGTTAAGAATAATCAAATAACAATCTCAATTTTATATTACTTAATTATAACACAATTAACAATTAACTTTTTTATTTTTAATAATGTAAATATTGTAAAAACTTATCACTACTTACATTTCATCGATTTATAAATTACTTACATCACTGAAATTAAATTCACAGATATTTTTTTATACCATAAACAAATGTAACAATAAGATACACAACAATCTATTGTTATATTTAATATATTTTATTAAATTTCTATAATATTAATATTTGGCTTATACTTTGTAGTTTGTGCTATATATTTTTATATTTCTTACTTTAAAATTGATAATACTTAGCTGTAAGGTTATATATCTACTATATATAATATATATTTACCGGAATTATATTTTTTTACCTTAAAATATATTAAATTTGGCTATAAAATTGTATATTTATATAATTTTAATCTCACGCTATATTATATTTGGCTGTAAGATTTAATCTGTGCTTGATGTTTGAAGTTTTCTAATTTTGGCGCGAAAATAACTACTAAGATAGGTATTTAAATGTTAACGTATTTACTTACAATAATGTTATACAAACTGTAATATCGATATGATAAATGAAGATTATGGTAAGTGTTAAATTATATTATTGTTAACATATTTGTAAGATATTTTTACAAATTGTCGCACAAAGACAATTACTTAGAATTATCATTTGGCAAAAGCGTGTACTATTTGTTAATCTTAATTTTTTGCTATCAAATAAAATAAAACTAATCATATGAAATTTAATATAAAGTTATAATTATAAATACAATTATATAAAATTTTTGTTATATATTATATACTTTCGATTTCAATTCCAGTTGATTTTATCCGACAAAAATATCGCTTAGCAATTGTAATAGCTGTTATAAGAACTAAGCCACAAAACAAAACGATGGAAGATTATATAAATGATTTAAAACGTACTTATATCGAAATAAATAATTGTAATATATCAGTTTGTGAAGAAGATTTTAATTTAAGTGATAATGAAAGTGACAACAGTACTACAATATTAAAAGATTTTGCATTTGATAATGTAGAAGATGTCATACAAAATAAAGATGTTTACTCTCAAACAATTAATAATAATATTGAAAATTCTGTGAATAATGTAAGTGATTTAAAAAATAATGTCGACCGTAATAAGGGTCTTTATTTTGTAAATATTTTATACTAATCAGATTAAGTTAAGCTTTTAAGATTTTTAGTATTGACTAAGAATATCAGCTACAACAATTTTTACCAAATTTCCAAATAACTATATAACATTGGTAACCACAATTTTTTATCAAATGTATTTACATTTCACTAGTTCATTAGGTAGTTTTAATTGTACCATATAATAGATGTAAGTGCCATTCTTATTCAGAAAACATTTTTTTAAAATATAATTATGAAAAACGGATGATTTGTTTCGACGAAGTGCACATTTTCTATTGTTGTTAATTTGAATGTACAATTTTCATAGAATGTGAAGAAATGAGTGGATGTTTTCAGTAATTTCCTATTTTCTTTGTAATCTTACGACATACTTAATTTTCCTCATCCATCATCCATCACTATCATTCTTTTTCATTACATCGAATGAAGCAAGTAATTGAGTCCTTACTTTAAGATATATTTATTTTAATTAACATAATGGAATTAATCATTCATACATAATGTCTGTAAGTAAAAATTTTAAAAGAAGTAATGTTATTCCACAGATTCAAAATATAAATTCCCAATCAACATATTGCGAAACACTGAACAGTACAAATATAAATTTTGACGAAAATACTTATTTATCTTTAACACAAGATGCTATATTAGACAATACTATTATAAATATGAACAAGAATCCCACAAGTGATTTACGAGTTACAACTGAATTTTATAACGAACTAATAGATAAACATACACATATAAGTCAAAGTCAAGACAATTTTATAATATGTAATAAGCATTTATTATCAAAAGAAGGAACTAAAAGTAGTGAAAGTTCTAATGCAATGCAAAATAAGCCCAATTTGTATATAGATAATAATAATAATATTTCAGAAAAACAAATCACCAGCTTTAATTTAAACAACGAAAATTTCAAAACAATAGACAAAATAGGTGTTATGGAAACTAATAATTTGAACAATAATAATTTTTTGATTGGTCAAAACTTTTTAACTGAAGTATGTGCGGAAAGATCCCAAAATATTTTGACCAACAATTTAAACAGCAATAATAACAGCACAGTAAATTCTGATTTATTTCCACTCGACTTATCTTCTAATACAAACAGTAATAACCAAATTAAGAAATCAAAAATATCGACGCCATTCTCTCAAAACTTAGATGAATTGGGATATTTCACTGATTCCAGCCAGTTTACTTTGAATTCTATACAAAATGTTACAACAAAAAAAGATATACATCCAAACTTAGATAACACTAACATAGAAAACAAAGAAATTAAAATAAATTATATATTAGATAGAAAAAGTAAAGGATCTGATACTAATTTAGACATCAATAACAACGTAGAACACTCTAGGACATTGAATAATAATTTAGAAGTAAATAAAAATACAAAAATACAAGATTTTAATAGTCTTACAGATGTAACAGAATCTCAAATAGAAGTAGTTACATTCAAAGTTTTAGAGGAATTGAATAAGGTAAAGAATTACTTGAGTAGAAGGGAAAGAGAGAGTGAGAGATGGAGAAATAGCCAATTAGACGCTTTTAGTCGAGGTAAGATACTTTTCATCGAGGTACTTAAAAAATATGTTTTTTTTATATTTATTAGAGGTCAGTCATGGGCCATGGCACAGGGGCTCAAACGTGAGAATAGTAAGGACGACAGGTTGTGGGTTCGAGTCCCACTGGAGGAAATGAAATAGTTCACATTTTAATTTCCTGCACTGGTAACGAGGCAAAACGCAGCGTTGAGTTCGGTCACTCGACCCTCAATGCCTCAATAATTCAATGGAAAGTGAGAAACGAAAATTTCTTAATGGAGAACGGACGGTTTTAGCAGACACTCCGTTCTCCAATCCCTTTAAGTAGGTTAACATGCTAACGGTTTGACATGTTCTCTCAGCCTACTCTGTTACATATGTGATACAGCATAAAGGTTAAAAAAAAATGTTTAATATTTTCTATTGCTTAAAACTATTTTTTATTCGGAGACCACACGAAGGAGAATGTAATTTAGAATAAAGTTTCCTCGTTTTTCCCCAGTATCGGACACAATGTCAATGTCATTGTCAAGTGTGAGTGAGTCCGCGCAGTGTCTGCTGCGGCACGTCACTCACAGCGCCCTGCCGTCGCGCACCGCGCACATCACTAGCCATGTTGCTGAGGTAAACATTATTTTTATTTACCTTTATTTGCAGTTAAATATTCATTTGAAATATAAAAAATATTTTAAGAATTATTTTAAGGCCAGTCGTGGCGCAGCGGCACGAAGTGTGACTGTAAAACGGACTGGTTGTGGGTTCGATTCCCACTCGAGGAGATGAAATATTTACTTAAATTTATATTTCCATTTCTTCGCTCTGGTGTCGAGGTTAAGCGCGGCGTTGAGTTCTGCCACTCAACACGCAATGCCTCCAGAATTCGGCAGAAAGTGGGGAACGGAGTGTCTTAACACTAGGTTCCCTCTGCCTACCCTGCTGTGTGCGGGATACAGCGTGAAGCTGATTTATTTTATTTTATTTAAGAATTATTTTGATATAGAGGCCGTCGTGACCGGGTGCCACAAGAGTGTGACTGTAAACGCGAAGGTTGTGGATTCAATTTCCATTCATTCATTCAATTGAGTAATATTTAATTTCTTCATTCTAAAGCTAGTCAAAGTATTTCGGTAAATTTCGCCACTCCATACGCAACATTAAAAGAAGTTGCTTTTTTTTTATTTAAATCGAAAATTTCTTCTTGGGCAAAATATATATATTTTTTAATTCTATTAAAAACCACAATGGGGAACAGAAGTATCTCAATGGAGGACGGAATGTGTTCACAATAGGTTCCCACTGCATACCCAGCTATGCATGTAATACAGCATGAAGCTAAAAAAAAAACAAATGACTATAGCATTACATTATTTTAGGTATTAGGTGATCTAATAAACACCCTACACGAAGACGAAAAATATCCGAACTTTTTAGAAACTTTATTAGAAACAATCGATAACTTACTACATTATATATACGAAGGAAACAACTGCGAAGAAAACATTGTAATTATACAAATTATTATTATTATCTTTGTAATAAGATCTTATGATTACCTCGATTTTTACATATTTAATTTTACAGAGTTTCATTTAAACTCCCTAACCGAATTGATAGTGTATATTTAGGCCCGTATGCTTAAACTGATCTCAACTCTGAGATCAATCTCAGAGCTAAGCGGCTCTTAATACGGGCCAGTAATTTGAAGTGACCATAGACTACTGCAAAATGTTGGAAACGTCGAGAGGTTCCAAAAGTGTATACGCTAAACTAAATATACACGATTAATCTAGTTAAATAATTTTATTTAAACATTATATATTTTTTAGAAAACGTACAAAATTTTTAACGTAACGGGATTTGAGCCCGCGCCTTACTTTACGATTGCTCATGCTGTGTGTTTTTGTCTAAGTATATTATTTATATAAATAATATAAATTTCTTTCCTCCATTTATCTCACGTGGAAATATTGATATACTTACTTAGACTTAGACTTAGATTGACTGTAAACACAATGTGGGTTCGATTTCCACAAGAGCCCCCCTAGTTCATTTATATAAATACTAAAACTTAATATATGTTACATGTATCGTTTAATTTATGAAAAGAAAAAACAGCTTCATCTTAAATGAAATTATTTTTTTGTGCTGTCAGACCTATAAACGTCAGTTAACATTTAACTGCCATTAAATTCAATTACAGATAATAAAGAAAGAGCAAGCCATTAACCGTCTTCTTCACTTAAATAGTTCTCAATATATAATGGAATATACAATACAAAAAATAACTACCCTTTTAAACAAATTCACGCAAGACATCAAAAACGAAAGGTTCGAAATTCAATTCCCGGATAAGGCAGAAAATATTTGCCACATACTTCATATATTACAGATAATATTAGACAAAAACGCAAAAATACAGACAAACACACAAAAATCGTTAAATTTAAACCAAAGTCAATCGCAGGAGTTAAAAAAAAGTGCTTTAACTGATGTATGGAGGAAAAAGTGGCGCGGGAAAGAGAGTGTTAGTGAGAAGAGTACGGGAAGCGAGGGCAGAATATTGAAAGAGTGTAGCGGAGTGTTACGCGAGTTACTTGTTGAAGGAATGAGCGGGTTCAATTTGATCGCATTTTTAGCATTGAAATGTTATAACTTGTTACAGGATTAATTGGCTTTCTGAAAGTTATTAATCAAACAATATATATTATTTTCTAAAATATTCGCCAAATCTATTGTTAAAACATTCTATTGTTTAATTTTCTAATTTTCACACAATTCTAGAAAAAAAATAACTTAAGCAGGAATCGAGCAGGAATAATATGTAATAAAGTAATCTTTATTGCTTATTTCTACAATCTTTTTGAAAATTTCATACAAAATGCATACATACTCTTGATCTTTAGATAAAATAAAAAATGATGTTGACAGACAGACATACAGACAGACGTACAGAGATCCTATAAGGGTAGCTGAAGGCTATGTAGAGGAGAAAGTGAGTGTTAGTGAGAAGATTGCGTATAGTGAGGGAGAGTTTATTTCTGAAAATGCTACAATTTATTGTAGGGTTAGTTGTTTTTTTTTTTGTTATTATTATTATTATTATAAAAAGTATTGGAAAATTTGTGTTCTATATTTCTATTAGTAAGGTTTTTTACTTTATTTGTTAATTCATTGCAAAAATTAAAAATAATAGAAAAAACAAAAAATATATTTATTAATATTTTTATATGTGTATTTTACAACCTGAAAAATATAAAAATGTCTTTTTGGAAAAGTTATGAAACGTTAATCAAAATTTCTTATCTCTTATATTGCAACTTATTAAATAAAAAAAAAAAAAATAGCTTCACGCTGTATCCCGCACACAGCAGGGTAGGCAGAGGGAACTTTGTGTTAAGACACTCCGTTCCCCACTTTCTGCCGAATTCTGGAGGTATTGCGTGTTGAGTGGCAGAACTCAACGCCGCGCTTAACCTCGACACCAGAGCGAAGAAATGGAAATATAAATTTAAGTAAATATTTCATCTCCTCGAGTGGGGATCGAACCCACAACCAGTCGGTTTTGCAGTCACACCTCGTGCCGCTGCGCCACGACCGGCCTCAACTTATTAAATATCTAGCTGTATATACTAATAAACACTATTTAACCTTACAAATTCAATCTTTTGTAAATTTTTTAAAACCTTTTAAAAAAACACAATTACTACTAACACATATTACTACTAACACGGTAAGTTAAATAAAAGCTTGTACTTTTATTTAACTTACCGTGTTAGTACAAAATGGCCACCGCAACAAAATGGCGGATTAAACAAACTTGTTCAGCCCACCTAATATGGATATCAAATGAAAGAGCTTAATTTGTAAAATAAAATACACTATGAAATAAAAATTAGAGACAAAACAACAAATCTTGTTTTAATTTTTTATGTAAAATCTTTTAAAATATCCTTTTAAATTAATACTTAAATTGTTCTTAAATATTTTTTCTCCTAATCATTACATTAACTACAACAGTAATAGGAGCATTCGTTCTCAAAATAAAAGAAAATTTGAACATAGATAACAATTTATTAAAATTAACTACAATATCACAGATAATATAATAAAAAAAATTCTAAAGATTGTGGCATTGAGTTCCACCTCTCAATACACAATTCCATTTGCTAGTATTGATATTTAAATTATTCGTGAGATATATAACAGGTTCAAAATTAGATTTATTCATATAATCCTGATATTTCTTCTTCAAGTTTTGCTTTTTCACAAACTTCCTTCAAATGTCTGTTTAGTTTACTGTTACCCTGAAATAGAGTAAAAATTAATAAAAAAGTATTTTATTGTTTATGTAAACACAAATTTAAGAGTCGTGTAGTGGCATAAATTGTAAACACGACGATAATGGGTTTGATTCCTACTAAGGGAAAGAATGATTTAATATTTCCATTTCCTCGCTCGGGTAAGGCAAAGCACGACGTTGAGTTCCACCACTCAATATGCAGTCTAAAAAAATTTGGAATGTGGGGAACGGAATGTTTTAACACTAGGTTCCCTATGAGTACGAAGCTATATGCTGGATACAGCGTAAAGTTAACAACATAATATGATTTTTTTTTAATTAAATAAATGTTTTTAATTAAAAAAAAATAATTAAAAAAAAAAGGCTTAATGTCACTTAATTTTAGTGCTATATAGAATTAGAGACCTTCAAGGCCTAACAAGCACTGTTTAAGTAATTTTCAAGTGACATAAAAATATCTGTAGTGTCAGTCCTACAGAAAGCTATCCTGTGATAGCTTTCAAACATACATACATATTAGAATATAATGACAAAAGCTACCTTAAAACTATTCCCACACAAATGACACACCGCCATCTTGACATCAGATTTCCCACTGTGACCTCTAATGTGCCTCAATAATGACTTCCTTGTAGTATAACGCGCGGGGCATATGGGGCAAGTGTGTGCTTGTATTTGCACTCCTTGTACCACGTTGTCTGCTTGTACTCTTGTGTCCATTTGTACCCCAGTATCCAATTGTACCATAGTATCCAATTGTATTCCAGTGTTCACTTGTACGCCGGTGTCCAGTTGAACTCCATGTCCCCCGTGTATTGTCTGCGTGTGTGACGAAAGGGCACGTTGTGTGGGGCATATTCGACCGCATATGGGACATTCGAATCTGAAAACGATAGATTAATTGAGAATTTGGTATTTAAAAATAAAGTGGAGAAATCGTCGTGCAGTGAGTAAGACATCGTTTGATTGTAAACGTGATGGTTGCGGGTTTGTTTCTCACATTGATAATGAATGAATTTATTTTATTATATATTTCATTATATTTAAATTATTTTACTTTTTTCGCATTTAATAAAGCGCGGCTTTACACAAATGTAATATAAAAATAGGTTCCCTGTGTTCTTTGTTGTATAACAATACAGTAATAACCGTTAAACTGAAACAAAGTAAAGAATAGTTATAAATCAAGCTGGATATTTTGTGAGGTTGACAATGTTTGTGCCATAGTCTTTAATATTTTAAATCAGTCAATCAGTATAACATTAGTTTACAAATATAAAAAATAAATGGCAATACAGGTAAGTCATTTCAACATAGTTATAAAATAATAACCAATAGTAAAATCATAATTTAATCTTAACTCCTAGCAAAAAAAATAAACACAATTTTACGATTCATTCCGCATATATCCCACCGAGGATAGTCCCGCAAAACAACGTAAAAAAACTCACAAAACACTCTGGTGCCTAGCACTCCTGCGTCTATGCTCCACTAGACCCTTCCGGGACGCGAAGAGCGCGCCGCACTGGCACGCGTGCGCCCGCCCGGCACGCGCGTGCGCGCGCTCGTGCGCCGCGCGCGAGTACGGGCTGCAGAACTGAGCGCCGCACTGCGAACACGCGAACGTGTGCGACACGTGCTTGCTGAAGAAAAAAGAAAACATCGTGGTAAGTGGTACAGTGCGCTCGAATAGTGATGGCCCCTGTGAAGATAAGCTTTCTAAGCTTTCCCGCATTGTCCGCTCCCGTTAGGGAAGAAAGTCATCAAAAATTTAGAAGAGGGAACCTAGTATTAAGTTAGTTTTCCACTTATAAATCTTATTGTGTGAATAAATTTAACAAAATCTCCTGTAAAAAGCGCACGGATGTTCCTGAAGCATGTGTACTTGTAAGATAAGTAGTGACTGGGAGGAAAAAAAATATAGTGAAAAGTATTACTTCACTCATTAGGCTGCATGTAACAAGGTACACAAAAGGAATTCAGTGCCAAAACACTCCATTCTTTATGTATAAATATTATTGTATGAATAAATGTAGCTAAATTACGAATATATGTGAGGGCCGCGGAACTCAACACACTGTGAACACGAGTTGCAAAGAAGACTTACACTGTAATGTCGGTGACGATTCCTTCTTATATTATGTTCTTATGCGTAATTGGATCGAAACCTAACCGAAACTATAGTATGAATATTTCTCATATAAGGCTATTATATGAGAAATATTCATTCATAAGGCTATGAAAACAAAATAATCAAAACCGTCAACCAAAGAGCTAACTTCAGCGGTCACAACTCTTTGACTGTACTGTACTTCACGCTGCATCCCGCTTTATAACAGGGTAGAGGAGGAAATTTAATATCAAGACACTTTGTTCTTCTCATAAAAGAATTATTGTGAGAATAAATTTAGTAAAATTTCATACACGGTGTTAAGTTTCGCCACTCGACAGACATCTCTTACACTCACATCATATGCGTCCTCAGAGCTCGTTGCGTACTGAAGCCGTCTCCACACGCGGCGCACGAGTGCAGGCGGCCGCTGCACTTGCGCGTGTGGACGCGCCTTATGTGCTGCTGCAGGCCGCTGGCGTCTCTGGGAATTATAATGTAAAAGGTAACGTCCTGAATTCCGTGGAAAGTAGATAATGGGAATGGAGTGTCTTAACACTAAGTTCCTAGGTTCCCTCTTTCCACCCTGCTATGTGCGGGATACAGCGTGAAACTAAAAAATAGTTCATGTAATATTTCAATCGCATTTGCATAGCGTGCGACTTTAAACGCTACTGTCACGAGTTCGATTTGCACTCGGGGGAATGAACTTTTTTACAATATACATTTTTCACTCTCGCTCCGGTAAAAACACATAAAAATAAAAAACTTAACAAAAATGAACTCACTTAAACAAATTCCCACACAAATGACAAGAGACTGTTTCGACTTTTTTTATTGTACAGTTATGCCCTCTCTGTGCTCTGGGTCGTAGGTTCAGTCCACATTTGGTGCAAATATATATCTCTTTATGATTAGCCATATGAGCTCTTAATAAAGCAAGTGTGGAGAAACGTAGTGTACATGTTTCACATTGGTGTTGGCCATTCGACTGAAATTTAAATCAAGGATAAGGCCATCACGCTTTTCCCGCATATAACATAGTGGGCAAAATAAACCTAGTTATGACACCCGTTTCTTATGCAGAGGGAGGAAATGAAAATAACTTATTACCCTGAGTGGGTGTGGAACCCATAATCGTATTTACATTCAGACACTGCACCACGACGACTGCAATGATCAAACAAATAAATTTAAATTTAATTGGAGGAAAATATTAGTTTAAGTCGTTGAGCAGAAGCACAAGCGTGCAACTGTACACTCGACCGCAAACATGCTATATCTTGAAAATTAGGCGTGTAATTAGGGAGTGAAGAATGGAGTAGCTTGGCACTGGGTTTTCTCTGTCTACCCTGCTATATGCGGATACAGCGTAATACCGAAAAAAAATATATTTATAAAATCATACCTCTTCATGTCTCATCATGTGAGCTTGATAAGTATCTTTGAATAAAAATCCTAAAGCACAATTATAACATTTAAATTCTGATTCTATATATTTCTTTCCTTTTCTATTTGCTTCTAGTTCTGCCTTCTGTTCTTCTAAACTTAAAATAATCTTCTTGTAGCCTTTCTTCTTTCTTTTTTTTACTTTTTTCTTTTTTAACACATCAGTTGCTTCATTATTTACATTTATCTCATCTATTTCCATAGTTTTATCAATAAAATCTTCATTTTGTGGAATATCATTAACTAACTTCTGCTCTGTTTCTGTTTCATTATTTATATTTTTATTACTTATATTTAAATCTTCAATGATTTGTTCATTTCCATCTAAATTAGTGTTATTTTCATTATTTTCTACTTCACAATAATCATGAGCGTCAGTACCGTCATTTTCTTCTTCAGAATGTTCATGTATGTCATTACTGTCATTAACTAAAGCTTCATTTATGTAATTTTTTGGTATGAAATCAAAATTATTAACGTTTTTACTTTTGGATTGATAATTATTTTCTTCTATTTCATCATTATTTTTAACATTTTGATATTGACATTGTGTAAAATAATCATTATAATCATTATCGTGTTCTAATTTAACATATTCATTGTCATTATTATCATTTGTGTCATTAGCATCATTGTCATGAGTGAATTGGTAAATTTTGCTCCTTTGATACTGATTGCAGTCTTCTGGACATAAAACATTTAATTCTAAATCACTCTTTTGCAAATTTAAAGTTCCTTTTTCTCTGAAATACAAAATATAAGTAATATAAAAAATATGTTAAGTAACAAAATTTATTTCAAATATATATATTTTTTATTTTATAAAATTTGTGAATGTTGAATCTATAATTTTACCAATATTATAAAGCTGAAGGATTTGTTTGTTTAGTTTAACTCATTAACTACCCAGAGGGCATGTATGAAGGGGTTGATAACAGTGGACGAGGCGAAAGAAGTATGTAGAGACTGTAGCATTTGGCACTTTGTTCTCGGTGACTACCTCACTAAGGATAAAGCGTGAAGTTAAGTTAATAAATATGTATGTTGTAAATTTTTCATCAATTATATCACTTTATGTAGTAATTTATATAGTTTGTTAGAACCATACAATAAGTTCAGTCTAGATTTCTTCATATAATATACAATATATTGCTGGAAAAGTTAAAGTTATATGCAGAAAGAGGGGAATGGAACTTTCTTAATAGAAATGGAGTGTCTTTACAGGTCTCTAGGTTCCCTCTCCCTACTGTGCTATACAGTATGAAGTTAAAATAATATTACCTAAATAACACAGGATATTCTAAGCTCCGTTTCAAACAAATGGATCTGAAGAGAGAAAGCTTGTTCAAAACATGACAGCAGATGTAACACAACTGCGAGTCAGGACATAACTGTAATATTAAATAGAAAATTGGTTAAATTTATATTTTAAATCCACTGAGATACATACAACTACTACTGAGATATATCCGATTTTTTCTCAGAAAAAGCACTATAACAATATTTTAAATTAGATAGTATAGAGACAATCATTTGTTTCTGTTTTCTCTGCAAATCTCCAAAACCAGATATTTCTGATTTTGGAGAATTTGGATTTGGATATTTAATGTATTGTATACTTAATTGATATTTCCTTAAGTGATAATTATTGTATCACAGACACATGTATTGCTGTTTGCCATTAGATGGCTAATAGCAGTACCTGTATTTAACATACAAATTTATCATGCAATTACATATTTGCCAGTAGTATGTCTGGTGGAGACTGCATATAGTGTTATGGATGAACAGAAACTAAGATTAGGATAGTCCCATGTCTATACATGTAAATAAGTACAATAATTTTTATTTAAAAAAAAATCATGATGTATCCTACATATAGCAAAACAGAAGAAACATGGTGGTTAAGACACTCTGCTGCCCCACGCACAGCAAAATTTTCGAACCATTGAGTGTTGAATGGCATTGTGAGTTATCTGGTTACTAGACTGAAGAAATGAAAATTAATTTTGTCTCATGAGAATGGAATTCACAACCGTCATGTTTACAGCCAAACGCAGGGCCACTGCACCGCATCAGCATCAATTATTTTATAACAGTAGAATACAAAAACAAATCTAAATACATACATTCATGCCAACCACTTCGCGATATTTGTCTCGAGTCTCCTCATTCGTCTCTTTACTAACAGTACTGTGACAAATGAAACACAAAAATGAAGACATTTTAACTTAAATATTTTACAGTGTTTTAGTCTTGAAGATTTATTAGAAATTTATCATTTTCTTTTTGTCATGCTAAGATGTTGTTCTGTAATTAATTTTTATGGATTTTACGAATGCCAGTTGAGCACCGCTTATTTCTTCTTGGCACGAAGAATGGAGTAGACGCGAATTTTATTTCAGAATGGCCTTTATAGTTTGTTGCTGTTGACCTGAACTGGTCTTAGTGTTGCCGATCGATAGTGGACTATCGATCGGAATTCGATATTCTATCGATAGTAGTCCGATAGAAGGACTATCGATATTAAAATCGATAGTATCGATTAAAGAGATAGTATCGAAACTATCGATAGTTCAAAAGGGTACAATACTATCGGACAAATGCAATGCTATCGATATTATCGATAGTATCGTATCTCCAAATCAGAAAGACATCGATACTATCGATAGTATCGATACTATTGAATTTCTAGGAAACGATAATATCGACAGTATCGATAGTATCGATACTATCGATTATTGTGAACTATCGATTGCTTGCTAATTTGCGATAGTATTGCTTATTATTTTCATGTGTAGTAACCAATCAATATGATATTAGAAACATCTTAGTTGAAGTACGTAACTAATTGCTTATTCATACGTAATTATAAATATAATAAAAACGTATTTTGTTCTTTTCATTTCATCTTGTAATTAAGCTTAAGAATCATACTCAATACTATCGTAAATTAGCATATAATCGATAGTGCAAAATAATCGATGGTATCGATACTATAGATTTTATCGATACTATTGTATCCTAGACATTTAATAGTATCGATACTATCGATTGTATTGATTAATTTCCGATTAGGAGATACGATACTACAGATAGTATCGATAGTATTGCACTTAGCCGATTGTATTGTATTCTTCTAAACTATCGATAGAATCGATAGTATCGATAAGATCGATACTATCGATTGTTGTATCGATCGTATAGGCTTTTTTAGATTAAAACTATCGATCGCGAAACTATCGATAATTCGGCAACACTAACTGGTCTTGACAGCGTCATTGGGGAGGGGGGAGAGAGTAGCTCGCCGTCGCCAGTGCTGCCAGTAAATAGTATCAATTACCACTAATAATAACTACTACTAATAGTAGTTGGTAAAAAAATAACTACTCCTACTAGTAGTTATATTTTTGAAACAAGAGAAGAATATCATTAAGAAAGATTTTCTAACCTGTTGGCATAATGTTAAATTTGATAATTTTAATGAAGGTATAAAAAGCTTTAAAATTCAACGTATTTTGTTAAGTCATTATACCTTAATTATTTATAGTCATTATATAAAAACGAAAAATTTACATAATGAGTTATTTGAGATATAAGTCCAGCTCAATGCTTAGTATCATATTATGTTAATTGAACGTTAAACCTACAGCTCTGAAATTATGCAAGAACGTTGTGGACGACACGGTGGTCCTAGCGAAGTAGATGGGTGATAATTGTAATTGTAGTTTTTGGGTAAATGGTCAAAATGGGTCCCATTGAGTTAAGCTCTGGAATGTTTTAAACGGAGCGCAAAGATTGAACATTGATTAACCTAACCCAGCGCGTACTAAAAAAAATAAAATTTCGCAAAATTTTGCTTTATTCAGCTCCATCCGCTGTGGAGCACAGCATGTGGCGGATCCTAGTACGTCACAGTGTAGTCACAATGTACATGACTATGTGTACAAATTCATAACATATATTTAGTAGAAACTAATATAACGTAAAATTCTGTACTTGGCAACATTATGAATCTGTCAAACCGGAGTAGTTATTTTATCGTGTTTTACATATTTGGAACCGTGAATCTAATTTATAATATCTCGTTTCACAAGAACGTATACATTTTTATATTCATTTTAATAGCAGAATAAGTTCCTTCAAGTTTTCTTCATTTAATTTGATAACAACGAAGTGATTTGTGTTCAATTACTCGGCTTGAAAGCGCTTGACAACAAAATAACTGGACTGGAATATACCATTCGCCTTTGTATCATGAGTTATGTTATATATGAAACGTAATATTATAAATGATAAATAAAATAACGATTCAGTTTTACTTGATTAAGTAATGGCGCGTAAATTACGCGATTGAAAATAACAAAAGAATTCTGTAACGAGCTATGTTTTTATTGTTATGAGGTTATTTTTTTTATTTGGAACTTTTGTTAATTGTTAACTGAAATTGATATAATATCTGAAAAAAAAACTATAATTTCTTTTTATTACATACATATAAAAAAAACTTTTGTGGATTATCGGTGAAAGTTAAATAAAGTTGGAATAGACGCGTCATGCCATTAACAAAGATGAAACAAAGATCTATATTATGGAAGTATTATGAAAAAGTTCCAGATAAGCTCTACGTCGCAAGGTGCCTCTTGTGCCAGAATGAATACAGATATAGTTCCACGACGAGTAATCTTAAGAAGCATCTCGCAAATAAACATGCGATTACTTTTAAAAATTGTCAGACGGCCGACAAATCGGATAATTCTATAAATGTTGTATATACTGAATATGAAGAGGGAGATAATTCGCAATTTTCATTTGTGGGAGAGGAGGTAGAAGTCCAAGGTACTTCAGAGGATGAATCGACAGACCTTCCAATACTTTCAAATCTGAAACAGGAAGATATTGAAAACTCTGTTCAAAAAAGAAAAAATCATTCGGCTGTTTGGAGTCATTTTGTGAAATTGCCAGATAAAGATAAAATTGCTAAATGTTTATATTGCGGCCAAGAATATTCTTACAAGTCATCTGGGAGCAACTTAAAAAGACACTTAAATATGAAACATATGAGCGTACTCAACAACTCTAATGAACACAAAAAAAAACTTTCCTCTGTTTGGAATCATTTTTTAAAATTGTCAGATAAAGATGGAATTGCTCAATGTTTGCATTGCGGTAAACAAAATTCTTACAAGTCAACTGTGGGCAACTTAAAAAGACACTTAAAGTTCAAACATAAGAGCGTTTATTATAGTTTGTTCCATCATACAGAAAATTCTGTTCGTAATGCAAGTGGTCAAAAATATGAAGATCCTCTTTCACCACACACGTCAGAAGAAGATGATGAAAAATTAATAGAATTGTCCAAACCCTTAAAAACGCGTAGAGATAGTTCGTCAGATGGCCAAGTTACGCCACTTACCAAACAAGTAATTAGACCAAGGGAACCTATGCTACAACATAAAATTAATCCTATTAGACTCAGAGTACCGCAAGATAGAAAATTCATTATAGATAAAAAATTGTTGGAAATGATCATACAAGACCAAGAAACGTTTTCTTTAGTTGAAGGTCAAGGATTCCGTAATTTTGTTCAATCTTTAAACCCTTATTATGAACTACCAACACGTAAAATGATTTCCAGCACTTTAGTACCAGAAAAGTTTAAGGAATGTAAAACTCATGTAATGAATTTAATTCAAAATGCAAATAATCTTTGTATTACCATTGATTCTTGGATATCTCGGGTGAAAGATACATACATCGCTTTGACAGCCCATTTTATATTGGATTATAAATTAAATAGTGTTATGTTACATTGTGAAAATTTAAGTGCTTCGTACACTATTGATACTGTAGCAAAGTTATTAAAAGATATAGCACATGAGTATGATATAGAAGATAAAATTACATTAGTAGTGTCGCAGAACGCTCATTACTTAAAAGAAGCTGTTGAACAAAATGAATGGCCGTACTTTGTTTGTTTTGTACAAAAAATAAATTTGGTAATTGAAACGTCAATTGGTGTCATTGACCCAATAGTTGCAAAAGTAAAGAGAATAGTAGTATATTTTAAAAATAACGTAGAGGTTACACAAGCTCTCTTAAAATATCAAACGGATATCGAAAATAAGACACTTCCCCTTCGCTTAATACTATCAGTTTCGAGTAGATGGAATTCTGTATTTTACATGTTACAACGATTTTTAAATCTGCAAAATGCTGTTACATCAGTTCTTGAAGATCTAACGGTGGATTTGCCAGATATCTCCGCAGAAATGTGGGGTACAATAAAGCAAGTGTGTATGATTCTACAACCATTAGAAGAGGCAACTAGAGCTATGTGTGGCGCGCAATATCTAACAGCCAGCTTGGCTATTGTCATAGTTGATGGTTTAAAAAATGTGATTGAATTGATGAAAAATAAACCATTAAGCGGCGTAGCAAAGAAGTTCTTTGTAAACGTAGATTCATGCTTAAAAATGTATTTGCTAAATGCAGAAATTGAAGATAATCTGCTTTTAGGAGTGTGTACTTTTTTGGACCCACGATTCAAAATACACGCCTTTTTGGATCATGATTCAGAACAAAACTCAAGAACTTGTGAAACATCTCAACGGATGAAACGAGCCTATGTAATCAAAAATCATGTGTTAGAACTGCTAAAACATAAACTAAAAGAAAAGCAGCAAATAATCAGGAACTCGAATAACGAATCCGATATGTCACAAATAATTTTAATTATTGAGGAACCAGAACCAATATCGATTTGGGGCAAAATCAACAAGACTATTGCAGCGGCTACTCCTTCTCAAGATGACATATCTGCCAAAGCGAAAAAAGAACTAGAGATGTTTCTCAACGAAGAAGTTGTTTGGAGAGGTTCTTGCCCCCAGGAATGGTGGAAAAACCATGAGATGATATATCCAAATCTTGCAGAGATTTATGCTGAGCATAGTCACATAGTCGTTACGTCAGTTCAATGTGAAAGAGCCTTTTCTAAAACAGGAGATATCTTAGATGAAAAAAGGGCACGTCTAAGCAGAAAACGAACGCCAGAGTTGGTGTTTCTTAACAGTAATAACCATGTTTTTAATTAGATAAGTTATTTGGTAGATTAATTCTATGAAATACGCATTTAAAACATGATACTTTTGATAATTGAAGAATTCAGTGAAATCAGGACCTAGCGTTAAGACATTCTTTTCTCGACACACCACCCGTTCAAAACATTGCGTCTTGTGTCACCTAACGCCGCCGCTTCTTTGTTTTGTTACGAAGAAACTAAAATCGTTCATTCCCTCGATTTGAACCTACAACCATCGTAGTTAAAGCAAGACGGCGTGTCATTGCGCCACGGTCATAAGGCCTTGTTTTTAGACACCACAGAAAAAAATATGAATAAAGTAATATTTTTGCAAGTTATAACATGTTACAATATTACCACTGTTTTTTATAACAGTTACGAAAAGTAGCATATTTTGTTAAAGTTCTAAGTGCGTGTTAAAGTCATTTTCAGTTTTGTGTAACGTTCAAAGTGTAACAATTGTTATAGTGATTTTTATTGTTTTATGGAATAGCGGTTATAGATATTACTGTAAAGCAGTACGCTCTCAGTTCAATAGATATCTAAATTCTTATAAGTTTATTTGTTTATTAGCTAGCATTCTGAAATATATGTTTTTTTTTTAATTTAGTTTCCTAATATAAAAGTAAATATAAGACATATTTGAAGAAAATATGTAAATATATAATATTATAAGTTAGAAGTTCTTTGTAAATCCTAAGTACCTATTTTATACTAAAAAACAATAATAAAAAGTTTGTCATATAACATTGAAGTTTTATTTATAAAACAAATAGTAATAAAATAGATATTTAAAATATATAGTATTAAATCAGCTTCACGCTGCCCGCACACAGTAAGGCAGACAGAGGGAACTTAGTGTTAAGATACTCTGTTCCCCACTTTAAACAATACTTATTTAGAAAACGTATAAAAACTTGAACGTAGCGGGACTCGAACCCGCGCCTCCTGCCTGCCATTCTGTGTATCTCTTCATTGCAGATTCGATCAGCTAAGCTTACTCTGCATATCCTACGAGGAGATCGCATCTCCACGGCATTTATCTTTCTTTCATTCTTCTTCTGTAATACCCACTTTTCGTTGAAGTATAACAACGTCGTATGTGGGTTTCATCCCATCCCATCGAGGAGATTAACTATTTATTTAACAAAATTTAAAAATAAATAGTTCATATTTCCATTTTTTCGTTCTGGTGCCGAGGCAAAGTGCGGGGTTTAGTTCCAATCGTCACACAATGCTTCCAGAATTTGGCGGAAAGTGAGGAACGGAGTGTCTTAATACTAGGTTCCCTCTGTCTACCATGCTGTGTGCGAGATACAGATTGAAGCTGATTTATTTTCATATATTCCTTTTAGTAGCTTTTGCATAATATTCGTAGGATAGGGTGTAGTTGTTGGACCCATCTTTATACTCAGTCAGATAATATTCGATACCTTGTATTTAAAATTTAAATGAAATAATAATTATTAAGGAATAATATTTTTCTTTCTTTGTCATTTGAAATAACGATACATAAAAATACTTATTTAGAAAACGTATAAAAAATTGGACGTAGCAGGACTCGAATCCGTACCTCCTGGAAACCGACCAGGCGTTCTGACCACTAAGCCCTACGTCAAGCTACGTCGAAATTTTTATACGCTTGTTACAACTTATTTATGTTATTGGCATCTCTGTAGGGTATTTTTTTACAAATTTCCGCTACCCAAAGATAATTACTAAGAATTATCGTCTGGCAAGAGAATGCTATTTACTAAATATTTTTAAACCTTTTTTTAAAGTGTTACTCCATACTTAGAAAATACGTTCAAATTTTTTTACGTTTTCTAAATAAGTGTTTTTCTTTCCTAAGTGTGGAATAACACTTTAAAAATGTTTATAAACTGTACATAATTCTTGCAACATTTAGCTTTTGTAAGTATCGGGGATTTCTTATAATATAAATTCGCTTGACAAGTTAAGTTTTTAATCACTCTTTCAGTTGTGCTTAGTAGTGCTTTGTATTAATAAATTAATTAAATTTGACTATATAGAGCCTTCGAAAAAAATTACAATGGATACTTTATCGTTATTGTTAGAATATTTTGGCTTAATGATACTTATATTTGTACTTTATACTATTACTAGGACGACCGAATTGTAAGTTTCTATTTTAGTTAATTTAAATTTAGCCTAGTGTTAAGACACTCCGTTCTCCACACACCGCCTTAGTTGTCGCAAGTTGTGGAACTCAACACCTCGCTTTGTTACTAGAGCGAAGAAATGAAAATTATTCATTTCCCGAATGTGAATCGAACCTACAACCATCGTGCTACACAAAGAGTTTCATATAATTACTTTAATAGCAATAATTCCACACCCACTTGCAAAGAGCCACACTTGAAAAGATTTATATAGAAACTACAATACAACTACTACTACAACCTTATTGGGTATTTATTACATGTGAATTAAGATATAGATTAGGCTTACCGGTGGTGGAATATTTTTACATCCAATCTTAGAATATACTACTAATTTGAATTATTGAAAAAATATTTTGAACATAATAAATGTACTATAACTAAAAGAATACTTTTTGTAAATATATTTTCTTATTATACAATTTTGAGATTCTTAAAATATTACCATTATTATTAGCAGGCAAACAGAGAACTATTGACAGACTTTTAATAATTTTTAATATAGTGGAGAAATAGAATGCTTTAACATTGCCACCCGACTATATACAGAATGCAGTGTGATTTAATTTTATTTTTTTGTCCCACATCTAAACTGTTTACTTTTTGTTAGTTAAACATATTACAATTTTCTCAAGTTTTGAGCATCAAGCCCTTGTATTGGTATATATAAAGTTCACTAAAGATTTTCACATGATCTATTTTAGGTTAAATACTTATTTAAAAAAATTTAGGTTGTTTCTCAATTCCATTAGATCTATTTGAATAAAATATAGTTGCAGTAACAAAGATCTTTTGTATTGAGTTACTTCGAAAATTGTTTATGCTAAAAACTAACTTCAGGCTGGCCACAACTCGTCAACCTTACTGTACTTCAATACCACAACAAAAATTACTAAAAAAATAGGGTAGATGTATATTTTATTAATTATTTATTATTTTAAGTATCACATAAAAATGTCATGTGTCAATAAGTATTTTTTAATTTTAAAACTAACTAAAATAAAGTATGATTGCCTTTTATAACAAGTGGATAATGTGTTTTATTATATTTAGTATTTGTAGAAATGAACCAGAAAACTAATATTGAATGTAAGTACCAAAAATACAATTCTTATATTTTATTGTGCAATTTTTATGTAGAAAAAAAAACTTGTTGTCCATTGTAAGTTTTTTCTTTAATTATTTATATTTAAAAAATACAAAGTGGTGATGAAACCTACAAGCATGGTCTCCAAATTTTGTCTCACCTAGCCATCAACGCCACACTGTGGAAATGAAAATAGTAAATAATAAATTTCCCTGAGTGGTCATCGAGCCCAGAACCACTCTACAGCTACATGCTTGATTGCCACTGCACCTCAATGGCAGACAACATGACTTATAATAAGTAAACAAAAATTTTGTAATATTATGAGTCCTTGGTCATATTAGATAAAAAAGTGATTAAAAAAATACTTTCTAATGACAATAATGATAATTAATTAATATCTAAACAACTAAAATGCAAATAAATATGATTACTTAGTCAAGAAATTGTTTGTTTTTCTAAATATCATTTTAGTATATAGAGGCGATACTTGGAAATGTGCTTCAGTGAATTTTTTGGTGGTAATAAGTGTATTTATTATATTTATAATGTACTAGCGATTAAACTTATTGTTTCGTTGTAGCTAAATTAAACAAAATGTTTACATAAATTGTAGCCTATGCATTATTCTGGGGTGTAAGCTATATTGCTCTAAAGTTCCATCCTTATCCGTACAGTAATTTTTGGATGAAAGTGGCATGAACGTCCATCCTTCCAAATGTTCATATTTATAATATTGGTAGTAGGTATATGTCATTTAAAATTTTTTTTATATGATTTTTTTAAAAATAAGGTTGAAGCTGTCGTGGCGACACAGCATCCGACTGTAAACGTTACGATTGTTGGTTCAATGTTTATTCAAAGGGATTAATTCATTGCACTGCCTCGTTCTAGTACCAAGATAAAGCGCGGCGTTAAGCTCCGCCACTTTCATAGGGCGGTGCGTGTGGAACAAAGCGTCTTAACACTACGTACCCTCGCCCTACCTTGCTATATGCAGAATACAGCGTGAAGCTAAAAAAAACAATAACTACTCGTATGTTATTATATACGGTGATATACATATATAATACTATACTTTATTACAGAAAAATGTCCTTGAATAGTCCAGGAGATGAAAAAAATAACCATTCCTATAAAACAAGTATTAATGCAATCGCTATGGAACAAAATGGAGGGTACTTGAATTCTGACACAAACTTTGAAAAGTTTGACATCGTTTATGAAATCAACGGCGAAATGTTCCGTGAGAAAAATTTTGAAGATGTCAATGATTTTTGTGAATTTAACGTCAATATTGATGATGCGACGCCTTTGGAGGAGCATGAAACGGGTAAGTTTAGAATGAAAATGCTGGTAGATAAAAGTTACATTTGAGTTGTAGCTTTGATACCTAGTCGAGGGAATGAATTATTATTTATTAATATCTTAATTTTTTTGCTCTGGCACCAAGGCAAAAGCCAAAGCCAAGGCAAAGGCCCGACGTTGAGTTTTGTCACTAGACAAGCAATGCCTCAAAAAATCCGACGGAAAGTGGGGAACGGTGTGTCTAAATATTAGGTTCTCTCTAACATTTCTAAAATGTTATATGTTATGTTACTTATTTATCTATGTTTCAGATGAAATATTCTTAGATGTCTCCATCCAAGAAGTAAAAAGAGGAATTTTAGTTGATTCTCGCATATTTCTCTCCCAAAATCAATGGAACACTTTGATGTCAGTGGACGAACTCTCCTTCTGTGTGGTTTGCGATGAGATTGTTCTATCAACTATTGATCACGTCAATGAGGAAGGACACATCGGAAACTTGCAAAAATACAAACCTCTTAAGAAATTTGACTACAGTATCACAAGAATGGTAATATATATTACATTTACTCAGGTATTTCATATGAATATGAAATACCTGAGTGAATATGATATATTATTATGCTGAATTTATGTTGGAAAAGTAAATAACTTTTTATATTATTTTAAGCAAAACTCTTTAGCCGGATCAATAGCATATATTTAGACTTATAAGTTTTTGGACACCCGACGTTTCGAACACTTTGCAGGTTTGGGACTACCCTAATCATGAAAATCAGAGATCTCATTACTTCTCGTATTATATTTCATTGGCTAAACTGTGCCTTTAATTACACGATCCAAAATAATTTCAGCAATTTAGACAGAAAGTATTAAACAAACGGACAAAGAGAAAATCGTTTTATTCAAAATATTGCACATACATATAAAACTTAATATGTTTTTTCAGATTGATGCAAAATATCACTGTGCAGTATGCAATGAAACATTTGAAATAAATAGTGATAAAGAACATTTTTATGGAGAAAATCATAAAGACAATATGTTTTACGCCTTAAACCAAGATCTACATGTAAATGTAGATGACAATAACGAAACTATTTCTAACGGGATTTATGTTGATGTTAATGGGACACGCGGTATGGATGATTCTAACGACGACAGGGAAAATTGTAAGGGACTTTATTTATGATTATGATTTTGGTAACAGTTATTGCAACAAATTTAATTAATCGATATTTTCTGTGCTTTTGTGGGATATTACCGAATATTTTTTTTGCATAAATCAGTATAACATTTTTAATTTATTAAATATTTGATAGAATATGTTTGGACTAATATATTGAAGTAAAAGTGCCCGCTAAAAATAAGTATTCACTTTAGTTTACCGATTATATAATTATATTCCCAATACTGTATGCTGCCATCGATTGAGAATTATCTTTTAAATAAACAGAAAGTCGAAAGAGGCCATCGTAATGCAGCGGACACAAGAATGTTACAGTAAAAGCGACGGTTAAAGCTTCTATCCCACTCGGGAACAACGAATTATTTAACATTTTCATTCTCTCACTCTGGTAACAAGGCGAAGCGCGATGTTGAGTTCCGCTGCTCAAAACACAATGCTTCTGCAGAAAGATTCGGCAGAAAGTGGGGAACAGAGTGTCTTAACATTAGGTTCCTCTACCTGCCCTGCTATATGCGTGATAAGGCATGCAGCTAAAAAAAGAGAAAGTAAATATCATATATTGTCCGAGTGCAAAATTTGTCAAAAATAAATAATTATAATAAAAAAAAAATTGTTTATTAATTCAGGTACAGTTTTCGAAGATAAAACATCAAAACTTCCTTATAATTCTCTGAATATGATCATCATTCCATGGATTGATAAATTTTATTGTATGTCATGTAAAATTGGGGACCATATTTCTATGAAAGAAAAACATTGTATGGAGTGCAATCATGTGGAGAACTTGATGAGATGTCGTGTTGTTGAAAAGTACAATTGTGTTCTAATCAGACAGGTAAGCTAATTATTTCCTTATTTTACGTGAAAATCATTTTTAAAAGTAAACTTGTATTTTTAAAAGTAGTAAATTTATATTTAAGTCTCGCAACTTTTGTTGGAATGTATTTACTATTTTCTCCAAAGAAGAAAGTTAATATTTAATAAAATGTAGTGGAAGCCGTCACGTCGCAGTAGCGCTGCATCTTACTATATGAGCACATAGCAGTTTAGGCACATAGGAACCTAGTGTTGGGACATGTTGAATCTCAACGTGTCCCATTAAAACACTTCCGGCCCCCATGTTCAGCGGAATTGTTAAGGTATTGCGTGTGGCCATTGTTATTAGAACCAGAAAATTAAATATTATATATTTAATTCCCCTGAGTGGGAACCAATCGAAACCACAACCGTCGATTGAATCCTTAACCGTCGCGATTTCTGTGGCACGCTTGTGCATCTGTGCAATGATGGTCTCATATTTTTCTTTATTTTTTTAGATTGATATGAAATATTATCATTGTGGCTGTTGTAATCTCTTAGTGCTAGGATCTGACATTGAAGACCACATTGCTTATGTCCATGAAAATGAATCCAAAAACACAGACGAAGTGAGATCGGAAGAAAGTAATAAGAATAGAAAATCCACTAATGAACACAAAGATTCAATAAATACAAACAAATCTAAAATCACCACGCAACAATTAAATATTGATTCAATTAACGGAATCAGAAATAACAAAAACTACAATGGTTCATATGAAGTTAGTACTGTCACTGAATCAAATGAATCACTTGAAAACATTTCTATTAACCAAAGTAAAAAGTTTGTGTTAAGAGAATTGAAAGAGCTCGATGTTAACAATGAATCGTCAGAACATAGCGATATAACACTATATGAGTTTGGATGTAATTTTAGAATTTCTTTTATGGCACACAATACTCTTATAAGAGATAATGGAAGATTTTACTGTGCATTATGTGACTTGAGTATTGATGAGAAACTTACATTATTTCATACAACAGATTTTAATCATTTAAGATCTTTAAGATCACTACAATTTGATAAGTATTTTGGATATAATTTGATTAGAGTGGTAAGTTCTTTTTTCAATTTATTTTACTTTTTAAATTAATCGTTAATTAAGATAAGGAAAATTTCAGGACACCTATAATCCTTAGTGATTGTATAATATTTAAAGTTTTTAATTATAATAAAAACGTAATGAACGAAGTGCAAGTTAAAATTAATAGATAGAGGCAGCCGTCGTCGCAGTGGTCCAGTGTCTATATGTAAATTACTTGAAATGATTATATGTAAATTATTTTCAATTCCCCCCTATGGTAACACAAAGCGTTGAGTTCTACCACAGCCGCGCTTCTCACGTTTTTTTTACTTTTATGTATATACTAGTATGAAGTGCGATAGCTTCGAACTTAAATTCATGAAAGAGAGGGTAAATATTTAAAATAGATTTTATGCCGTGGTTGGTCGGTATGGTTACCCACAATGTAAAATCATTGGAACGTTCGAAACAGTGGGAGAACCAAATAGGATATTCCTAAATTCAAAAGATACGTGGAAATAAGAAAAAAATTATTAAATTTTTCACAGTTACACGAAAGAGCTCACTGTTCAATCTGCAATATGCAATTCCACATATCCTCAGCATCGCACCATGTTACTACTCCAATGCATCTGAACTTACTAAACCAAGCTAAAAACGTTATAATTCAGGAAGTGCCTACCACGACAGAAAACAATAATCTCCCAAACCAAATTGATTTAAATCCCACAATGCATCCACCTAAAATGGATGCACAAGAAGTCAAAATTGAATACAATCAAAATATAGAATCATTAGATGACATAAATGAATCAATAGAAAGCTATAATCATGATTTTATTTATTTAAATTTTAAGAATACGTTTTATAAAATAACTTTTAATTCCTATAATAGTTTGATTGTTATTGGCAATGGGGCAAGATATTGTTTTGTCTGTTCAGTAAAAGTAAATGGCTGTTTACAAGAACATGTGGAGAGTGTGGCTCACACAAAATGTATGAAGAAATGCAAATTTATAGATAAATATAATAAGCATGTTTTGAGACAGGTAAGTTGTTTTTAAAAGTTGTTTCATATTAAGTATATTTATTTTAAATTGGCATTTTTAGATTAAATTTTTTTGTAAATAAACTATATTACTGAGTTAGTAAGTTTATAAAATATTTTTATAAACTTACTAACTCAGTAATATTTTTCTACGATCATAAAATTTAATTCATAAATACTTAGATAAAAATTCCGTTAATTCGTCATGTAAGTGAAAGAAGTATTCAACTAAGAGTATGATAATCTTAATTATCGTGTTAATAAACCAATAAACCAAAATACTTCTTAAGAAAATTCTATTCATTTCTACTTTTTATATATTTCAGATGTTTCTCACCTATCATTGTTGTACTTGTAATCTAATATTTACAAAGAAGCACCTCAATTCTCACCTCTCTTGGCCTCTAGAACACATAAAAACAAACAAAACAATACGAAAAAACGACTTAAAATCAGGCATCAAAGTGATTCACGTTAAAACCCAAAACGAGGAAATGTATCCTGAAATGCAAGAACCTGAAATTGAAATAATTCATCAAATCAAGATTAAGCCCAAATCGAATAGTTGCATCAAGAAAGAAAGTAAAATTATAATAGTATGCTCAAAAGCATTTAAAATTAGTTGGGATTCATGGCAAGGTCTTGCAGTAAATGGAAATTTACTTTTTTGTAATCTCTGTAATAAGAATTTGAAGGAATACGAATTGAATTCTCATATTAATGAGGAATGGCATTCCGGTGCTTTGGAAAAAACTTTCGACAAACAATATTATCCCAATCTTGTTAGAAATGTAAGTTTATTTATATTTTTTATTTTAAAATTACTGTTACATATGAGGTTGACTTTGAGGCCGTCGTGGCGTAGGGGCACAAGCTTGCAGCTGTAAATTAACTAAATTCTGAACTATATAAGCGCAAAAACAGTAATTGGTCTGCTTCGGTAAGGTTAGTCTGGTTTTTACTGTACATTTGAACCCACAACCATTGGTAATTTCATGTTTCACTTTAGTGTAAGAATGCTCAAAAACTTTGTTTTAGACAAATAATAAGAATATATATTTTTGTAATTTCAGGTAAACAACAAAATGGCCAACTGTGTTATATGTAATTTATTTATTTGTAATAAAAAACATATAATTTTAGAACATTTAAATGGAAAAAAACATTTAGTTAACTACAACAATATAATTGTTAACAGTGATACTGATTATTATAATGAAAACGTTTTATATTTATGAGATTATTTTTTTATAAGGAAAAAAAATAATTTAACATACGCATTGACATTAGTCTCATTAAGGTACTATTTTTATTAACGTTTTCGTTGTGCGNTATATATATATATATATATATATATATATATATATATATATATATATATATATATAAAGAAGAAGGGAAGGGAGGGCGTTTGGCCTGTGCCCACCCCAGAATAGTCTGGTGCCCAATTTCACTGTCTTGAAAGAAAACGTACTATTGTAACGAATATATCTATTCAAAGCTAAGGCCCAAGCCCCCTCCAAAATATACCTACATACATATATACATACGTGTTACGTAGATAGATAATGGTTATACATAAAAATACAAAACATGGAACATGTTGAAAACTTAAATTTAGAATTAAGTTATATTATAATAAATAATTCTGTTATAAGAAAAAAATAACGACTGTAAATAGCAAAAAAAATAACGACTGTTATAAATAAGACGATATTTTTCTTGATAAATCAATAGATTATGTACATTTTTCAATTAATTTGTTATTAATAATTAATTAGTTATTTAATAAATTATTCTTTGTGTTGTGACGTCATTTAATTGAAATATTTTTTTTTATTATTATTTCTTATGTTCTATTTCTCTTTACCTTTGTATCTTTTTTCTGCATTCCTTCTTTACATTTTTTATTTGTAAAATATTTAGTATTATTTAAAGATTTATTTTTTTATTGATTATTTTATAATAATAAAGACTTTATATTATTTTACTATGTTGTTTTTCATAATATATCCTTTAATAGTCCTTTTCGTGTTCGTGTTGAGTACGAGAACTCAACGCTGCGCTTTGTCTTTACCAGAGCAAGACTAAGAAAATAATTCATTCTTAAACATTTTTAAAGTGTTATTCCACACTTAGGAAAGAAAAATATTTATTTAGAAAACGTATAAAAATTTTGAACGTAGCGGGACTCGAACCCGCGCCTCCTGGAAACCGACCAGGTCGGTCGGTCGAATCCAATCAGTATTAGAATATAATTAACAACAAATACATGTCTGTATGCATGTGTACATAAGTGCATCAAATTATTTTCGATTTTTCAGCTTCAAGCTGTATCAAGGCAGAGGGAACTTGGGAACTCAGTTTTGAGACCCTCCGTTTCCTATTTTTCACCGAATTCGCGTGTTGCGTAGCGGAACTCAACGCGTCGCTTTGCCTTGTCAACATTATTATAGCGTAAAAAATAAAATATTTCATTTTCTCAAGTAGAAATCGATCCCACAACCTGACGCATTTACCACTAGAGACTGGCCTGGTTCAAATTCTGCTACAATTTTTTTATATAGATTTTTGTATATTTACTTTTCTAACTTATATTTATATTTTTTCTATATTTTCGTATTTCCACAATAAATAAACTTTTTATATTATTATACATTTCTTTTATTCAAATTATTAAATAATTTGTCAAATTTTACTATTAGTAATTTCTTGTTTGATAGCCCGATATATAACAGCGGCGTTATCAACCAGCTTATCAACAAATTTCTTAAAGCGTTTGGAGCCAATAGTTTCTTTGAATGATTTTAAAATTGATTTCGTATCGATTTCGTACATCATGGATGGCTTTTCGTTTTTCCTAAAGGTTATTATTTCTGGCCCTGGAAAGGTTTTGAGGATTAGAAATTAAGAGGATGTCACGGGTTTGATTTCTAATTCTTACGTCATAGTTTTACAGGTTAAGGAATGTTTCTTTTTCAATACTATATATAAGATTCAGTATTTTCTATTATGGAATACCCATAACTTGATCAACTGTTCGTAACGTAAAAATGTTCGAAACATTGTCGGAATTTGTCGCTGCTGTTACATTTGTAGTGGATTCCCAACCCACAAATTAATTTAATCTAAAAAATCTTTCGGATAAAAAATGTCAATCTAGTATGGTCATGGGTGTAGGAAGGGAGAGGGGGGAGTCGAGTGGTCCGTGCCCCCCTAGAATAATTTAGCGCGCAACTCAGAAATTTTACAACAAAATTTGCCCCGGAAAATAAGTGTTGTTTTTTACACAAGAACATATCTGTTCAAAGCTAAAGTCCAAGCCCCCCTTAGAACTTATGTCTAGATACGCTGATGAGTATGGTGCTTACGTTTTTTCCCCTGCGGTCAGACGGCAGACAAGGGGATCTAGGGTTATGAAACGTTCTTTACTTTCCACCGAATTTTTGAGACATTGCCTGATTGGCGGAACGGGACGCCGTATCCATCTACCAGAGTAAGAGGAAATGAAAACAAATTAAATTAAATTTATTTTTTAAATCATTCCTTCAAGTGGGGATGAACCTACGACAATTCCCTATACAGTCAGTTGCTGTGCCACTGTATTACGTCGGCCTACAATTTTAAACAGTAATCTCAATTTTACCTGAAAGATTCGACCACTGCCTGCCACTGTTACTGAGGCCGGTCGGTTCTGTAGAATGATTAATATTTATTTTGATTTCTTCACTTTAGTAGGCAAATGACTGAGATGAGTTTCACTACTCATCACAAAATGTTTCGATGATAGAGTGGAAACAGTGTGAAGCTACTGGCTACCTAGCAGGATAGGCGGAGTGACCCTGGGAACCTAGTATTTTCCGTTTTCCACTTTCCGCCGGGATCTCGAGTCGTTGCGTGTTAAGTGTGAAACTCATCACCGCGCTTGTATCGATACCAGATACCGTTGAAAATATTAAATATTTTATTTCCCCGAATGTAAATCAAACCCACAACCATCGCTTTTACAGTTGCACGCTTGAGCTCCTGCGACATAACGTTCTCAACTTCAATATTACTTACTTATATTATATTTCTGCAATTGCGCTTTATAATATGGTAAATTCTTTTTCCCAGGCGACTTAAAGAAACTTAAAAATTTCACAATTAAGTGCTCCAAAGTATTATGTTTTCCTCTATCTTGTAAGCGGCCATATTGTTTTCGACCATCTTGTTTTCGGCCATCTTGTTTAAGTCCGCCATTTTGTTCATCCGTTTTTATGGCGAAGACTATGCTTTCTAATTCCTTGTCGTCAACATTATTTTTAATAGTGAATTGATTGAAATTTTTAAATTGTTTTCTGGCCGTGTCTGCGATTTCTTCGAATTTCTTCGGTGGTACCACTTTGTGGATTAGAGCGTCGACATTGGATTTATTCTGGTCCTTTCTTACTTGGACCAGAACATAGCTTTCGACGGCCAAAGTACCTGTTAAATATTTTATTGATATAAGGAAATTTTATTTTGGTCCATTCTTAGAGACACAAGAACCTAGATTGGGACGGTCAAAGTGCCTGTTAAATATTTTACGATTTAATAAAATTTTATTCAATATTTTTTAGACACTGCTACAGGAAAAAAAAACGATATTGTAGGTAAATATAATTTTTTGTTTATAGATTGTCTTGTTTCCTAACAGTCCATAACTGTTTGTAACATTCTTTTTTACACATTACTTACTTTGAAATTTTGTGAAAGAAGGGTGTGTATTTGATCTATTTAAATGCCGTTGTGGTGCGCTATTTATGAATTTGATTGTAACTTTGGATTAAAATTGTGAATTTCCCCATTTTCATGCGTTTATCCCACATATCCGATATATGCGGGATATACGCAGTATAGCAGAGACGCAATGTAGGCAGAGAGTATTTACTGTCAAGACCCTCCGTCGCCCAATTTACTAATAGCATACCATTACTGATGAATCAAACAGTATAACCACTTATTTATTATACAATAATTAATACATACCTAAAAGTACTAAGAATAGGACTGTCTCGAACGATTTCATTGTTTTAAATTACCATTTATAGTATGAAAATATGTGATTAATCAGTTTTATTATTCTTTAATTACATTTTTAGGGCTGGATACGAGTTTTAATGATATTTTTTTCTATTAACTGAATTTAATGAAAGAAAGAACTTTTTTTGTCCATATTTAACACATTTTATTTGATCGTCTTTAAATATTAAAATGGTTATGTAGTTGAGGTTGAGGTTGAGACGATTGATTGATTGGCATGAATATGGGGAATCCTCTAGTGAGAATGAAACCCACAGCCGCCTACAAACTACTATTTATTTACCTACAAACATATATAGGCAAAAAGAACGGAGAAATCAATCACTAGGAAAGTCGTTAAACAAATCTGTTAATAAAAACACTAAATATTTAAAATATATTTATTATAAATCAGTACAATTGCCATTTTATCAATATTTGATTCGTTTTTAATATTGAAAAAGTATTTTTGGATGAAATAATAAAGCACCAGTACTTTTACAACGAGAGACACATATTTTAAAATTAAATTGGTAAATCAGTTTGAAATTTAATTTAGAATTTTGAATCTAATTTCGAATCTTTTTCCAAATTTTGAATAAGTATATACATATCTTTTTTTTTGTCAATTTTAAAAATTTACCATTTTGTAAAAATTTTAACAACACAATATTATGGATATAAAAGATATACAAAAAAAATGAGTGCATCGAGATTTTAAGCCGCACTTAATTAAGTAACACATTTAAATACCTTTATAACAAATATTATTTAATATTTCTTCACATTTCTATGAAATTTTAAATAACTTTTCGCAGCTCCAAACATTTCTCAGGTAGGCAGAGAGAATCTAATAACAAGACACTCCGTTCTCCACTTTTCACATTTATATATATACATATATATTTTAATTGCAGTTATAAAATGAGGCAAGCATTTTGAATGATGTGTGAAAGGATTTTAAGCTAAATTACATTAAAAATTTATGCGTATAAAAATTATGATAAAAGCTAAATGAAAAAAAAACATCAATCCTTTTCAACTTTACGCCGTATCCAGCGTTAGCGTAGCAGGGTAGGCAAAGGGAATCTAGGAACCTAGTGTCTTATATACACTCTGTTATACACTTTTACCCATAACTAGAGACCATGCGTATTAAGTGGCGGAACTCGCCGGGATATAATAATTTAAATAATTTAAAAACTTTATCCATCTTTATTTAAGTAAGTGCGACTTCAAATCTCATAATTTACATCGCTTTAAACGTATAGTATATTAATTAAAGTATAGGAATAAAATCAGTGTAAAAACTGGTTTAATTCATTCATTTCACACATAAGACAAAATTGAAAATAAGCTACATTATAACTCAAAGACGGACTGACAGAAACAATGATATAGAAACATATTTTAGATGTATGAATTGATTTCGAATTAATTTTGAACTAAAATTTAAGATAAATCATATTGCAATTAAAAAATGAGGCGACCATTGCAAGCTTTTTATTTAAAAGTATTATAATAGTCAATTTCAAATTTTTTTTTATCAAGTTTTTCATACATTTTATACAACATGCTGTGATATCCTCATTTTTTAAGGTCTTAATTAATCATAAAAGTAAGTACAGCCAAAACATTTTGAATAATTTTACATATTTTAAATTATAATATAATAATACTTAAGAATAAAATTTAAGAATAAATTAACATATGGCTTTTAGTTAAATTAAAACTTAAATACATTTGACTAAAAAAACTTCACTGTTGCTCAACTTTTCGAACAATATTCTAAAAGGTTGACAACTTTTAAGAAAGGTTAAATTCTTTAAGAGCAATTTTGCCAATTTTCAAAATTTAAAAATTTATTGCACGATCTTTGAATTTTTTCGATTATTAATTATAAAAATATTGTTATTTTGTTATTATAGTATTATTTTTAGATATAACTTATATTTATAATCCTTTTTATTTAATTTCTTTTACACTTCTCATATTTATTATATATTTAATATCAACAAGTCATAAGAAATATAAAAAATAAAACAAAAGTAGAAATAATGTCATTAAAAATTAAACATAGGTATGTTTTTTAAATAACGTATTTTAATTATCTAACATAAAATTCTTTTGAAAACGAGAATTAAATTAATTCAAAGATATCGTTTGACTTCATTTTAAGTGTTGTATAAATGAAATATTATTCGTTGTTCAGGATAAACTATTTGAGAACATTTTAAGAAGTTAATTAATTGTAGTGCAAATATATAAAAAAATTTAATTAAAGATTTATTTTACAAAATTGAAAAAAAAATATATTAACAATATTTCAAGTTTACAAATTAAAAATAATTTAATATAAATCAAAATTAAAGTCAAATTTGCAAAACACATTAAAAAAGTCACACATAAAACAAAAAAATGTTAGTATAACTAGGCATTTAAATATACAGTCTTAGTTTTAATCACTTGACAGTTAAAACGTACTTGACACATAAAACGTGCACAAAATGGCGGACATCAACAAGATGGCGGCGGTGTTTAAGGCGGGAGCATTACACGCTAATACATCATTTGGGTATAAATTTGGTGCAGGCGCTTCTTCACCTACTTTGCAATATTCGTTTCGTGACTGAAAAATAAATATGTATTTATATTAATTCAATTATAAGCCAATTTAATTTCCATATAAAGGCCAATTTGTTCCAACACACATAAATTCACAGAAATATATATAAATACACATAAACTCACCGCAAATTCTTCCTTACACAGTTCCCGGCAAGGCGGACACACTACACCGCCGCGATGCAACCATCCTTTTTGTATGATACGCACTTGCAACACTTGCCCAGCAAAATAACAAGTGTAGGTGTAGTTTCCTACCTGGAAACGATATAAACGGTCGTTTTATATGTTTTATGTAATAAATAGTTCCTATGATTAGCGCGGTCAAGCAAATAAACTCTTCAGCTTAATAGTATTATTATACATCTATTTTTTTTAATATGAAAAAAATAAAATAATACTTTTTCTAACAATTTTTATGAATATCTATTTTATAATATCTGACTGACTAATTTTTTTATTTTCCTATAAAATTATTAAAAATACATATACCCAGTCCATTTCTACTTACTATAACATGTATTCGTCCACTTTCGCATTTATATTTGTAGCAACCGGAGCCCCAGTGCTGCCATTCGCGGATCTGAAGATTATTAAACAGAAAATAAGCTTCACGCTATCCGCAAACAGAAGGTTAATTAAAGGACACCTATTTTTAAGACACTCCGTTCTCCACGTACCATCAGAATTTAATACGACATCTTTAAATTTAAGATGGACGTTCGTATATGCTAAAATTAATTATAATTGCGTGCGGTCTTATAAATACATGCGACAAGTTATGGATTTGATTCCCACTTGAGGAAATGAAATATTTAACTCCAGAATTCGGTGGAAATCGGGGAACGGAAGTGTTTTAATGGGAACGGTTAACTAAAGGTTTCACACACTTTTGTTACACTCAATTGTTTAAAAGGCACGAATTCAAATACTTGCTAACTTTAATATTATAATATTATTGTAATGCTAAATCGAATAAATAAAATGTTTATATGGAAATATCTACTTTTAGATGTAAAAAATAAATTCTCACCTGTCTACAAGATTTCTGTTCCCAAACGCGATCGCTGTGATCGAAACACTTTGAATGTGCTCCATAGTTCTCGAGGGCGAAATTTACTTCGCTTTCTGGAAAAAGGAATAAATAGATTTTATTAATATAATACTCAGAAGTCTTAATTATTTTTGCCTTACTTAATACAGTTTTAAGTTCTGTGAGGGAATATATCATTGTTTTCAGTTAACACATATGTTTTGAAATATTCACTTTAAATAAATAAGTAAATAAATAAATAAATAAATAATGAAACAACGCAAAAATATACTACTCAGTCGGTGCCGTCTGTCACTTATTATTTTCTAATACACGTTTCTTGCAGTTAAACTAAGAAATCTTTAGGATAATTAAACTATTAAGAAAATAAAATGAAAAATAAATGAATTAAAATATATATTTTAAGCTACTCAAAATCTAACTTACATTACAATACAAAAAACAACAAAACTTACTCGGCGTGTTCTCTTCGTAGGAACATCTACTTCCTCTGATGAGAACGTTCTTGTGTTTCCAAGTAAATTCTTGTAAGTACGGACAATAATCCGCAAGTGAGACAGAGCCTCCGTAGTGGGCCTCGTCTCCCGGCGGAATATTGGGTAATTTGTCGAAATGCTGCGGAATTAATACGGAGATAACGAGGACATGTAATTTGATTTTTTTTTATTTATTTGAAATATTTTATATCGCCTCCACGTTGTATTCCGCAAACAGTAATGTAGGTAGGGTGAACTTAGTGACAAGACATTTTGTTCTCCGTTATCTACCCAAATTGCACCAAACAAGCGATTATTTTAATTAAAAGTCTCTCTTTTTTACTTTCACCGACTTACCTGATACTGTCTCGGTAATATAGTGTCATGGCGTACAAGATTACACAACACTACAGCAGTTCGATGCGGAGAACACTCCGTTCTTAAAGGATCTCCTTTTACTCTCTCACAAAATGGCGCCGGATTTCTTCTTCTGTAAAAAAATAATATATTGGACTGTCTGTTCTTACCGTTTTTTCTTTTTTTGAGTGGTTTTAGTAGGTATTTGTGATACTTACATGTCAGTACTTGTTCCATTAGAGTAGCTTGTGCAAAAAGTTTTTTTTTTAATTAATAAATTGATATTGATTTTATTGTACATTTAATAGTTAAAAAAACCGAACAAGTGCTAGTTGGGCTCGCTTACCGAGAGTTGCGTACAAAAAATGGTTTTAATCGATTTTTCTGGCTAACAGAGGCATTTCATTTGATACCTTACTTGAACTATACTAGATTCACGAAGGCATGAGATAAAAGGTAAACATGTCAAAAAAAGATTCTTTTACATGACAGGTTTGATGGAATTATTATATTATATTAAATAAAAAAATATATATTTTTAGAATTAATACGCTCATAACACTGTAAATAGCCATAAAAATTATAATAATATTATCTTATAATTGGAATAGAATACCAATAAGGTAAAGTTAATAAATTCTGAACGGTTAGGGGAAGGTAAAATAAATGCCAAACTTATGTCACATTTGAATGTCGTCGGTTGAATTGTATTATATTAATTTATAGTATAGAAAATTTATATATTTTTTTTATAATATAAACATAGTATTCAGTGATAAAAAAACTACTTTTGGTATTCTGTGATTAATTAGAATTAAGTTATAAGTATTAATTAATAAAATTATAATTGAAATTAGTAGACATCAATGAAATAATTTTTATATTTATCTTCAAATTTTATTAAATTGCATATATAAATAGTAAATAAAAAGAAGTAATTAAGTTAAAAGAAAATAAAACGAATAGTAGTAAGTAAAAAGAACAATAATAAAAAATAAAGATTATTTTCATATTTAAAGCTTAAGGAATATTTTAACTTAAAAGTTAAAAATGTTAGTATGCACCCGGTTTTTTTTATTTTCAATAATATTTTTAAAATATGTCATATACATGTAAAAACACCTAAAAGTCAACTTCTTCTCAAACTTCAGATACATTTTAATACTATAAAAATAAATTATATCTCGTAATTAATATTTATATTAGAACATTATTGTTCCAATATTATTAATATTAGAACATTTTGTCATTCGTCAGATTATATCCACCATTTTTAGTTATTTTCCATTGAATTTTCATGGTTCCATTGTTATTTTTATTATTGTAGTTTTTTTGAGTAAGAAACTTAAAAGTTTTGTTAATTTTAAAATTATTTTCTGGTTGTTCTGTTTTTGTTATATTTTGTATTGTTTTTGTTATTTTGATATTTTCATACTTCAGAACATGAGTAAATCGGTATGGTATTTCATATATAACATTCAAGCACAACAAGCAATAATGCTGTATATAGAAAACTCCACGTTGAATAAATAAAATACAAATAAAAAAATACAATAAAGTTTGAGAAACATAATTTTTTTGTTTACATTTTGTCTCATGTCATAATGAATCGAGTATAGAGGCTTTAATACCAAATTTTGCCAACTTTCAACGCTATAATTTTTTAGGATTTAACCACAAACTAGTGAGTGCTACCTGTAGATGCCAAATTTCATAATTCTAGGTCAACCGGAAGTATCCTATGAATTTTGATTCTCTTTATAATGTCGAAATACGCGTTTTTTTTAGATATAAACGGCCATAAGTTTTTTCTATTAAATATAAAAATATGTTTTTTTATCAGAAAATCATGGGGCATAATATATGAGTATATGGTTTAAATTTCGACTCGACATCTCCAAGCGTTACTGCGATAAAGGGGCTTGACTGACAGACAGACGGACAACAGAGTGATCTTGTAAGGGTTCCTTTTTTCCTCAAAAAGTACGGAACCCTAAAAAGACAACACTCAACACAATAATTTCCATAATTATTGTATTATTCAATAAATGTATATTTTGTTACAGATAGACTAATATAATTTGCAACTTTAACTTTTACATTGACTTTATAAACTTTGCTATACTACTTATATTTGCCACCCGTAATTTGTAGCAAGTTAGGAAAAGGGAAGCTTGCCTATGAGATCGGAAGAATATAAATAATTTAATCCACTGCATGGGAAACGAACCCACAAATATCGCGTTGACAGTCAAATGGTGTGGAATTGGGCGATAACCACCTTCCGATATAAATAGACCATATAAATAACTTACTCTATCGTTGAATTATCCTCAGCGCTGCTTGTAAGAGATGTTTTATTTACTATAGAAATTTTAGTTAGAAGACAGATAAAATGCAAATTTTGTAATACAATGCGTATGTGTCACATGTTCCATATCTATTAATGATATGTGTAAATTGACATGCAAGTAGGCAAACGTTAACAAATATTAAAGATATTTAATAATTTTACTATATTTTGGTTAACATAACTTTAGTATTATTTAGGACATTGTTAATTTAAATAAAAAAAGGTGTAGTTACAAAAGCATCAATTAATCTTAATAAGTTCTTTGATTTTCACGATTATTACACATTTTAAATGAAACTATTTTAACTGGATTAATCGCGTATATTTGGTATTATACATTTAGGGAACCCGACGTTTCGAACACTTTGCAGTAATCCGTGGTCACGTCCCCCCCAAATATACGCGATTAATCCGGTTAAAATAGTTTAATTTAAAATCAATTAATTTTACATGTAAAAAATACAAACTAAAAGAAATAACCATGCAACGAAACAAACCTGTACCTCAAGCTCTGCGCCCCGAGCCACTGCTTGCACGATGTCATCGCAAATTCACACCCCAGCCCCTTACCCCAATGTAGGGGAGAAGCCTTCTCATAGTCCGCTAAATACCACCCCGTGTCCTCCATCATGGCGAACGTGACGCGACTGAATACGGAGTTCTGTGTGTGTGTGCCTGTCATTGCTTCGTTCTGGAATTCGGAATATAGTTTTGGAATCAAAAATATACCTGTAATTTTTTTATACATAATGTCATATTGTGTAATGCAATAACATAATATGGAGATCTACTTTCCGGATTATATTATTATATACTCATATAATAACTGGAAGTATTTCCATACAAAAAAAGCACGAACTGGGTCGTATTTCTGGATCTGAAACTTTAAACGTTTTACCCAACAGTGCTGTAAGTCCATCTTACTATTCATTACATTAAACAACATACAACATTTTCATGAGTTGTTTAGCATTTATGTTTATATTCTTCAGTAAATAAATATAGCATGTTAATTTGAAACACACGGAAGGCAAATATTATTCACTCACCAATAATTTTTTTTGTTGTAAGTCTAACATTTTACATTTAATTACTACTTACTTCAAAAACTCGCTTCTCCCAATGTGTGAGTGCTGTACCGTCCCCACCTTGATCTTCTAGCTCCGCTCCTTCTAATTTCGAACAGTTGAAGTGTTCCCGAACCTATATAAAGTTAACTAAAATTAATTTAAGAAGAAAAAACGAGACAAGCGCGAGTCAAGCTCGCCCACCGAGGGTTCCGTACGGAAATTGGAGGTTTCGAGCTATTCCTGGAATTCAAGCTAGCTTAGCTATAGCCCTTTCATCTGATAACTCACATGAACTAGTTAGTAAAAAAAAACAAATTTTACCCCCTTTTAAGGTTATTATTTTTTAGGATATAAGCACAAACATATCATTTTCAGATTTTTTTTGTGGACTACTAGTTCAGCTGTAGATGCTAGCTGCCAAATTATATATTTCTAGGTCAAGCGGAAGTACTCCGTTATACATATTTAAGGAAATACTTATTTCGAATAAGTATATTTCATTTCCTTTATAGTCTAGAAATAAACGCGGTTTTTGCAATATATAATAATTTTTTTTGTTAAGTAAATGTAGAAATACGATTTTTTTAGGAAATCAAGGGACTATAGACTAGAGTATGTAGTTTCTATTTTAACTCGATATCTCCAAGCGTCACTGAGATAAAGGCTCTATCTATAGTTTTTTCTTATAAATAGGTGGATAAAACCGGAGGTAATAGCTAGTAAATAATAAATATGAAAACTAACCTCCCTGACAACTCGCGGAGTAACAATCATGTGGAACGTTCGCACTATATAACCCTGTCGGATCATCCAGTTATTCCGCGTGATGTTCTTCACTACACGGTCTGACCATTTGTGGATCTGTAATCTGTGGGCAAATGTTGTATTCTATTATATTGTTTGTGTTTAGTGAATATTTTATTAAAAAATTAAAAATTAAAAAAAATCAGCTTCACGCTGTATCCCGCACACAGCAGGGTAGGCAGAGGGAACCTAGTGTCAAAACACTGCGTTCCCCACTTACTGCCGAATTGGAGGCATTGCGTATTGAGTGGCAGAACTCAACGCCGCGCTTTGCTTCGACACCAGAGCGAAAAAATGGAAATATAAATTTAAATAAATATTTCATTTCCTCGAGTGGGGTTCGAACCCACAGTCAGTCGGTTTTACAGTCACACTCTGTGCCCCTGCGCCACGACTGGCCTCTCTAAAATTTAATTCTTTATAATTTTATATAAAATTTTCTTTATTACTTTCTGATAACATAAATATTGTTCTTCGTTCATAGTATTTTACTTTTTGGATAGGTAATATAATAATAAAAAAATATTGCGTGTATCTGTCTAATTTTTTTTTGTTAAAAGGAATATTTTTTTTTTATTTCTTTCTTTATCACCATACTATACCTACTTACTCTTCGTCTAACGGTGGGTTCCCCGTATCAGGACGACGTTCAGTCAATGGTTCTCCATTTTCATCTCTGAAATTGTATAAAAAATTTAGACTTACGCCAATGCTAAAACAGTATAGGAAAAAGTCATATGGCCTTCAAATATTATAGGATAAGCTAAAAAATCCCTCTTGTTTTTCGCTTTCTGCAAATATCTATGGTATTGAGTATTCGATTATATAGAACTAAAATTTTTGTAACCAAAACAAGAAATAATTTACATTACAGATTCAAATATTCCCTAAATTTGATTCTACCCTGCCACGGCACTTAATGAGTCACATGCTAACTGCGTAATTCAATGCCACGCTTTGAAACGCGAAGTGAAAATATTAATATTTCATTTACTGGAGTGGGAATCGAACCCACAACCTTGGCGTTTACAATCGTACGCTTGTCACCCTGCGCCACGACTGGCTTTTTTCTTACTATACAAATTTACCTGTAAAATCCAAACAAGGAGACGCTAAAGCCCAATGCGTGTAACATTTCATGTTTGACCGTCGATAATACAGAAGGTAGATCTCGATATTTTGTAGAGAGCTCTCCGGGGCAGAAATTCGCGTGGCCAGCTACTGGGCTGGAAAAAAAAGGAAAAAAAAATCATATAATAATGTTAACTGCTTCACGCTACATTTCGCATGTAGCAGAGTAGACAAAGAGAATCAACAAAATAGTGTTGAGACTCTCTGTTCCCCACGCACCATTTCATTTTCGAGACAAATCCGGTTGAGTTTCGACACTCAAAACGCTTACTTGTGGGAAAATGAAATGCAAATAATCTACGACGGCCTCAGTATCCGTATCTTTCAACCTAAATTCGATACATAATGCCACGTTTTACCTTACCAAAATGCAAAATATGTGGTTATATAATAAGTATGAATACAAAATATTAATTAGTTGTAATTTAAAGTATATACAGTGTATTATACACCAGGAATCGAACCCGTCACCATTGCTTACCGATCCAAAGCAGATTCCTGTTGGCAGTGAGAAGCGTACGCTACGGTGAGACCGCGTCGACATCTGTCTGTTTCTACCGCACTGACGTATAGAACAAAATCTGTATTCTCCACGCCTATGATTTGTTCTTCTTCATCTTCTTCACCTTTTTCTGTAAAAAAGAAGTGTATATTTTAATAGAATAAAAACTAAATTATTTACAATGATATTAAAAACCCTTTTTTTTATTTTCATTTCTTCGCTCTGGTGCCGAGGGGAAAGCGCGGCGTTGAGTTCCACCACTTAACACGCAATGCCTCCAGAAATTGGCGAAAAGTGAGGAACGGAGTGTCTTAACACTAGGTTCCCTCTGCCTACCCTGCTGCGCGCGGGATACAGCGTGAAGCTGAAAAAAAATAATAAAAAGAACAGACAGGTCAAGTGCGAATTAAACTCGCTCACAGAGTGTTCTATACAAATTTCATGATTGTAGATCAACGAGAAGTACATCTATAACGAATAAAAGTTGACAAACTTCAATTTGCGGGCGTATGCACTCATTTTATATAATATGAACTATATATATAAGTTTGTACTGTTTTTTTTATGTTCTGTATCTATAAACAGCCTATTTTTTATTATTTGTACCAGTTACGTTCCAGGTTAACAGCACCCTATAGATTTTGTGATTACGCCGCGAATTTTACATAATAAGCGCCAAAATCGATGCATAAACTCTCGTACATATATTTTGATTTCGCTTACTTACTTCCAATTGAGACCTTGATATGTATCAAAATGGAATTGAAATTAGTTTCAAGAGTAGGGCCCCTGAGAGTTTTTGAGAAAAACAGGTCTTGACAGATAGATAGACAAACTAACAGACAGGCAACAAGGCAAGGTTATCCTTTTTATCTTGTAAGGTGCGCATCGCCACCCTATCATGTAACGTTTCGAGCAATAGATTTAGAATTTAAAAGATTGTGACGTCATATGTCAGTATTGTGACGTCATATTGCTATTATAATGATAAGGTTTACTTTTTTAAATTATAAGTTTACATTAAGTGGTGAAAAGCGTATAAGAATTTCGACGTAGCTTGATGAGAACGTATGGCTTAGTGGTCAGAGCGATTAGACGGTTTCCAAAAACGGTTTCAAATCCCGCTATGTTCAAATTTTTATGTTTATAAAAAATATTTTTCTTTCCTAAGTATAGAATAACACTTTAAAAATGTTAACACACAAAAATTATAATTTTTTTTAGATTTACACTGTATGCCGCATATTGCAGGGTGAGAAGAGTTAACCTGGAAAACTAGTCTTAAGACACTCCGTTTCCATTACGACACTTTGACATTGCGTGTTGACTAGCGGACCCCGACGCCGCGCTTTTCCCGATGGCAATAAAAACATATTAATTATTTAATTTCTTCGAGTAGGAATAGAATCCACACCCTGTTGCGTTTACAGTCGCAATGTTCGCCCCTGCGCCACGATTGGCCACTGATAAAATTATCTAATTTAAATTTCTAATTTAAACAAATTATCTATTATAATTTAAAGTTTAGGCTGATTCCATTCGATCCACTGTTTAAATAAAGTTCATTTTCACTTCTAAGTGACAAACAAAATCTTACCTATAGCCTCACTACCGTAGTTTAGTGCATTTACGGTGACATCACTCTCTATCTTAGATTTCACTCGTGTCAATTCTCTGCAATTGTGGCCAGTACTGTTGCATACGTAACAAGGCTGAAAATAAGAAGAAAATAAATAATATATAGTTGATACTCGATTATACCTTAGTTATACGGATTCGCAATTATCCGGACTAACAAACGCGACCAAGTATTCAATAAATAAGAACGAATATAAGTGCGTAAATATTAAATACATGGGTGTAAGAAGGTGGCAAGCCGGGTGGGCCTTGCCTACCCCAGAATAGTCTGGTGCCCACCTTAGAAATTTCACATACAACACATCAACAACAACATTTACCCGAACATATCTGTTCAAAGCTTAAGACCAGGCCCCCACACCCCCAGAAAACACTTCTAGATAAGCTAATGTGATGGAAACAATTTCATAGAGAGAGAGAGAAAATGTATCTCTTAATTATTTCTAAATAAACATTACGTACAACATATGCACAACATCCAATCGATTATCCGGATTTTCGACTATCCGAATGCCTAATGATAAGAATTAGTTCGGGTAATCGTGTTTTTTTGTGTAATATTTGAAAATGAAGAAAACCGAGACTTTTTAAGATACCCGCAGTCAAATACGTATTTGACTGCGGGTAGAATGTATTTAGTATTTCATTATAGCTGCACCATTCAAACAATTTTTAATATAGAGATTAAAATTTCCAAATTCAATATGTCGTAAAGAGAAGCTATAAAATATGTTCTTAATGCGTTTTGAGTTTTTTGTATTACTGAAATATATCGTTTATTTATTTAAAACAAAATGTGTTATTACTTATATTTTATAGGTACGTATGAAATTTTTTCCATATTTATTCACAAGTTTAGCATTATGAAAAATATTAAGATTATATTTTAAAGGTCTAGATTGATTTTTTTGATTATTGCAATAATCGAAAAAATCAAACTAGACTAATAATATGCAATCTTGTAAAAGAATAAATAACGGCACGGTTTTTTAAAGTAAATAAATATGATGAAAAACTAAAAAATTTGTTAGGGTCGTCACTACTTCATCAATAGATATGCCTTCGAGAAAAAAAATTGGAGCGTTCTGCAAAACTAGCTCGAGTTTTATTAAAACTTCCCTAGTTTCCAAATATGCCAATGTCCGATCCCAATTAAAACAACATGTTAATACTAACTGACACGGTGTAATTTACACGAGCATATTCTTTATATGGTCCAATATTTTTTAAAATTTACAGTGTCATATATAGCAATAGTCTTATAAATATTAATCCAATTTTCCTATTTGCTTGTACGACAAAAGTTCTTTCCATTTTAATCGAATCAACTTTACTTCCAGGGCTGACACTAACATTGCATCTCAGCAGAGTCAACTCTTTCGTCTTACTGACAGCTAAATTTGAGGACTTAAAGAAGATCGCTAAAAATTTCCTCGACGATGCAATATTTAAACAACTAGCTGAATTTATATACAAATTGAATGAAAATAAGGTGGTGGATATATTTGATGATGTAGACTTGAAAGAAAAACAGACTAAGCGTGGTTCAGAGTTAGTTAAAGATAAAAGTGATTCAGATGTGTCTCTGTCAAGTGAAAACATGAAATATATGCCAAGTAAATAAAAAAATAACGTTAAAACGAGATTTGAATCCAAATCCAGACATATAAAACCAAATGACACTAAAGAAACAGAAAATATTAAAAAGATTATAAATAATAAATATGTCAAGGATGGTTTGACCATAGATAATACAGAAAGCGATGACTCTAGTTTAGATACAGAAAAATTTAAGAAAACTAAAACAAAAGGAAGAACAATAAGTGATGGAACATTTAGAATTAGTACAGTGACTAGCGCTAAAGAGCGCAATGAATTTGATCAATATGATAATTTTAAATATAAGAATCAATGGACGGATTTTCTTAGGAGTAGGTACATATAATACATTAGACATAATTAACAGTATGATTGTATTAAATATATATTTGAAGTAATGATCGATGCATATATTTACTGATTTTTTCTTTACGGAGAGTTGATAAATTATAAATTTTGATTATTTGTATTCATTAGATAAGGTATACTTACCCTAGAGGTAGTCCCAAATATACTTTATGGTAATTCAGTAACAAAAAATCAACAAGCACAAAAAAAATAAAAGTATTTTTACGTCTTTACTTTAATAATTCTCTTTTTCTCTTCTTCACTTAATAATGTTTCTTTTTTCTCAAAATGTTTGCTTTTTATAATCTCTTGTTTAGATTCACGCTGTATCCCGCGTATAGCAGAGTAGGCCAAAGCGGAGGAACGTGTTAACACACACCGTTGTCGTAATGTCTTGAAAATTAGACGGTCTGAGAGGTCAGACCGTCTAATTTTCAAGACGTTACGAGTAGAGAGCAAGAAATTGAAAATAATTTATTCAATATACAAACCTTAATTTCCTACAAATAAACGAGATTTACTTTAATATCAATTAACCAGTTTATTTAAAATAAAAACATGGACAAATTAATAGACGTATGATGACGATGAAATGTGTGGAAAATATAAATATTTACTTAGTCTAACCCATGATCCACACAACACGTCAAGTTGAATAATTTTAGTACAATTTTTAATTAATTAAATTAATAATATATTTAAATTAATAAAAATAAATAATTTTTAACTTCACGCTGTATCGTGCATACAGCAAGGTAGGCAGGGGCAGAGCATACAGTTAAGACACTCCGTTACCCACTTTCCGCGCAATTTTTATTGAATGGCAGAACTCAATGTGACGTCTTGTCTTGTTACCAGAAGATAATAGAGAAAAAGAATACATAGCGTAAACAAAAGAAAGTAAAGATAATAAAAAAATCTATAAATAATAAAAAATCTATAAATAAAAAAAATCTATACATTATTCTGTGAAAATTTTAACTATCTAACTATCGTGATCCATGTGATACAACTTGGTGACAGACAGATAGACAGCAAAGTCTTAATAATAAAGTCACATTTTACCTTTTAGGTACCCAAAAAAAAAAGGAATGTTATAATAAGTTTTTGCAATATACATATTAGCTTACAAGTACAGGGTGTCGTCGAGCAGTAACAAAAAGTTATATATGGGTGTTCACTTAGGTCAATGATCAGATCTAATAGGTCACCCAGTTCACGCAAAAGCCTAGCAAATATATTCCAAGTTACTTTAATTAACCTACTTTATAGGTCCTCAGAGAAATGTCTACATATATTAAAATAAAAAACTGTTGTTTGTCACGAAATATATTTAGTAATTACATATTATTTATTATCTATAAAAATGATTTATGATGCAAGAGCGAGAGGTAAAAGAGGCAGGAGCAGACCCCGGTTGACCTTCGAAAAGACAGTAGGTATAGATGACACTCGAGGAAGGTCACGACGGTAAAAAGCATGAGAACCCCGGGATGTGTGAAGACCGTAGAGCAGCATTTAATTTATTTAAAAATCACATAACTCATAGCGTTTTCCACGATAAGTAGAAATAAGACATTCTGTTCTCCACTTTCTGATTATATTTTGAGAGCATGTAAAATGACGGAACTTAACACTGTGCTATGTTTGTATAAATAATTTCAATTCAGTTGTCATAGCGTTTATAAGTTTTCTAGAAAAGTATTATACGTAAAAATACTTACATTCAAATGATACTCCGGCACTCTAACTTCTCCACACATGGTTTCTGCACTACAGGTGTCTATACAGTGGGACCTGCCACCGCGTATGAACACTTGTCTGGTTGGACATTTTCTGTAACAAATAAACACACACACAGTAAACAAACGTTTGCCTTAACAAAAAGTACGAATTACATGACATGACAGTACGGCATTAATATTAAAAAAATCAGCTTCACGCTGTATGCACACAGCAAGGTAGGCAGAGGGAACCTAGTATTAAGACACTCCGTTCCCCACTTTCTGGAGGCATTGCGTGTTGAGTGGCAGAACTCAATGCCGCGCTTAGCCTCGACACCAGACGACGAAGAAATGGAAATATAAATTTAAGTAAACATTTCATCTCCTCGAGTGGGGATCGAAACCACAACCAGTCGGTTTTACAGTCACACCTCGTGCCGCTGCGCCACGACAGGATAATACATTATTATTGAGGCAGATGAGGCGCAGCGATACAGCGTCTGTTTGTGAACGTGACGGGTGTAGGTTCGAGTAGGTTTGAGTTCTGCCACTTAACATCTAATTTCTCTAAAATTGGACGGTGCGTGGGACGCGGAGTGAATTAATATTAAGTTCCCAGGGTCCCTCTTCCTTTCCTGCTATATGTGGGATTCTGCGTGAAGCCATAAAAAACATTAATAAAAAGTGTACATAACCGCAGTTCCATCGTAAATCAACAAAATTTCCCGAAGGAGTGCTCTTTTTACGACTTGCGATAAAGTTTTACATAAATATAATATTTGTCTCTTTGTAGCGCATTAGAGATAATTCTATACTAAATATTAGGTCCGGTATGAAATTGGTGTTTGGTATGGGAGGAACAAAAAGTCGAATATTTTTTAATATATTTATTTAATCAAAGTATGAACCATTGTTATCTATGCACTTTTGCCATCTCATGGGTAGTTCATTAATTCCTTTACTAAAAAACCGTTCGGACGAGAATCAATAAAATCTTTGAAGGACTGCCCCATCGTAGTTTAATTTTTTCCCACGCAAGAAGTTCAAATCCAAATTTGGTAAGAAAAAATTAAAATCTTTTAATTTAAAAAAAAATATAATCTGTTGGAGCAAGGTCCGGAGACCACGGTGGATGTCTTAGACATTCCAATCGAAACTATTCTATTTTGGTAGCCGTCTGTTGTACAATGTGTGGTCTAGCGTTAACGTGAAGCAGCACTAGCGTAGGGGAATGGTTTGCAATTGCTGACACTAGACATCTGTCGTAATCGTTAGTAAACTATAATGAACGACACACTCACTCGTCTACCAAACGCTTACATGTAACTTTTTTAGGTCAATTTTCGTTTGGGGCAAGATTTGGCTGGCTTGCTAGGGTCCAGCCAATGCGATGAGCGCTACCAATTATCGTAGAGAATCCACTTTTCAGGACAGGTAATGATTTTATTTAAAAATCCTTCATTGCTGTGCCGGTTAGGTAATGTAACGCAGCAGTTGACACCGGCAAACGCTTGCCGGTTTGCTTCACTCAATTCGTGAGTACCTTAAAATGGGTAACCTTTCAAGCTTTTCAAAATTTGCTTTAAGTGGATTAAAACAGTCTTATCACTAACACCGCAGTCTGCAGCTAACTCGGACGTGGTTTGCGATGAATCCGCCTCTACAATTTTTTGCCGTGTGATCCCGGCCTAGAATAGGATCATCCTGGTACTGGTGGTGTCGTAAGAGGCGACTAAAGTACGTGTGGTAGAGTCACGTCGCCAGCAATGGCAACACGCATGAGCAGACTCGACTGGATCATTACCACCCCCGGCGTTTAAAACCGGCGTGAAGTAGTGGCTTTATGCCACTGCGTTTCGCATCAGGTAATGCCAGGCTCCAACGCCCAACCCACCTTACAGGCAGGCAACGCACCTGCAGCTCCTCTGGTGTTGCACGGGGTCGTGGGCGGCGGTAGTCATTTACCATCAGGTGAACCGAACGCTCGTTTGCCTTGTCTTTTCCATAAAAAAAAAATACCCTTCAATTCTTCATTATTAACTTCGGTCTCCGGCCGTCCACGGGGCTTATTCTGGTCGAAATTTCCAGAGCGAAAATGTTGGAACCAAAAACGCACTATGTTTTCTTTTGCAACACAACTGCCATACCTTTTTTTTTTCGAACTTGAGGTTAATGCTGTTAGCCCTATTGGCCTTTACAGTGACACCGGGTGGGTAGGGAAGAGGGTACTCTGTCCCAGAAGAAATGCAAGCACTACTTGGCTGCTTGAGAGGGGTCGACGACTGTAAGGGCGCCCCCTGCGGGGCTCGAACCTCGGCTTACAACCGTCGAGCGGGCTGGGAATTTCCCTTTGCTAAACAAAGCCAGCCGCGACGTGAAGCCGCGACTGGGGACAAAAATTAGACTAATCTATGGGAGCTAACGGTCCCTAACCGCTGGGTCCGACCGCGCCGAGACGCGGCCGGGACGTGGAATAAACTGGACTTCGTCGTCGATTCCGTCGACGACGGTGTTTGTGTTGTGTATGTGTAGTATGTTTCCTACCAACATACCGGGGCATTCGCTAACGTAATGGCGTCATCGGGATCTAAAAGGACGCTTCGCGGGCGTCTACGTTTAGGGTGCGCGTTGGGTGTGTAATCACACGCCGTTTTTATTAGGGGGTTCGCGTGCGAGCCTGCGCGCTCAAAGTAGCGCGTCGCTAAGCGCTTGCAGTGCTCGTTAATCGATTCCAGTTCAAAATCTCTATGTAGGTCGACGTTACGTACGAACCTGTTGTTAAGAATAACATAAAAAATGTATATTTATTATTACCAGACCCTTTACGTGAACCTTTACTCCTGCCAGACGTCCTAAAGGTTGTCTTACTTATATTAATCTATTATCTGATTATTTCAATACCCCCTATCAGCACCCAGATCAATCCGATGGCTCAATCATCCTCCCAGACAGAGATATACTTTTATTTGGAGCGACCTCTAAAAGGGCCCCACTTTCATGTTAGTGGGTACGCATACTGTCTAACTACATATTAGAATAATAGTCCTCAAAATTTCAGCTCGTACGTAGGTCTGGCGGCCCTGGGATCTTGGGCTACTTCGATCCGTGTCTGCAGCACTCTCGTACAACAGAACTCGCAAATAATGCGATAATTGAAGTTTTCCATTTGTAAATTGAGTGACGCAAAAAGAAAAAAACAAAAGAAAAACAAACGAATGATGATTTATGAAACCCAAATACATGTGTATAAATTAGAATTCTTAGCTAAAGAGGAGAAATTTGCGATTAAAGTGGCCAATTTCTTATGTAAAGACCTAATATTATCAAGAATTTGTTTGGTTAAGTGCACTAATCTGGGTAAGTGATGGTTTAAATAGTTTTTTTTTTGTATTGGATTGTCCATTTAGCCACTCGCTTGTAAACGCAACAGGTTGTGGGTCCAATTCCCACTTGAAGAAATGAAAATAAAAAAATATTTAAAATTAGTATTTGGTAGCGAGACTAAGTTACTACACGAGTTGAATTCCGTTACTCGACACGCAATAGCTCCAGAATTCGGTGGAAAGTGGGAATAATGGGAACGGATTGTCTTAACACTAGACTCCCAGGTTCCCTCCGCCTACCGTGCTGAAAGAAATTGGCCACTTTAATCACAAATTTCTCCTACAGCCTACAGCCTGAAGCTAAAAATAATTATGACCAAGTATTTGTTTCTTTCATAAAAATATATACACATTAAATAAGTGTCTACTATCATTGTCTTGATAGCAACAATTGTTATCACTGATAAGCTATCATACGTGGCGTTCAGACGCAGAAATCATATAAGCATATGAAGATATGCTAAAATGTAGTGTTCTTTAGAAAAAGTGTTTTTGTGTAGTTTTTTTGTTACCGGAAACGGATTTTAAAGTACCGGTATGTTTTTTTTTATTTTACCTCTATATCCCGCATGTAACCTGTTACGCAACGGGAACCTTGTGTTAAGACCAGTTTCCACCGCCAGAGGAGCGGGCCCATTAAGGACTACGTTGAACTCGCAGATGTAAACTGCATACTTGTATATCCACCACCAAACAGTGGAGCGAAAAGGACCGAGCGAGCAGAAAGAGTAGAAAAAATCTCTCCCAGCTCTCGGGACCGGAGAGAAATAATTACAAAATACAAAATAATTTTTTGGTGGAAATATAAGAATATTTAGTCAGTTCCGCCTAAACAGTACCCGTTCATTTCTCTTTAGCGGTGGAAACCTGCGCTTTAACTTTTAAGCTTAAGACACTCCGTCTTCTACTTATATATAAATAAATAAGACATAATTAACATTTATGTGCTATTCCACACTTAGGAAAGAAAAATATTTTTTAGAAACGTATAAACATTTTTGAAAAATTGTGTCTTGGCAGACGGAACTCAACGTCGCCCTTTCATCTTTCGCTTTTACCAGAGCGAGAAAATGAAACTGTATAGTACATTTACATTTTAATTTAAAATTTATATCTATCAAGCGATCAGAGAAGAAATAGAAATATGAAATATTTCATTTTATTTCCTTGAGAGAATTCAACCCTCAATCTGTCGCTTTTACAGTCGCACATTTGTGACCTGCCCCTCGAACAGCCTCTTTAAATACTATTATAAGTATATTAGTTTTCTTTTTATTTCAACTTCACATTGTATTCCATATCTACTATACACGGGTGGGCGAGGGAACCTAGAGCTAGCACATTCCGTTCTCCACAACCCAATGTTCGAAATATTATGTGTTTAGTCGTGAAACGTCGTGCCAAAACTATCTCACTCCTACTTTATCAAAAATGACACAATATCTATACAAAATTATATCAAAATAATGATATGTATGTGTATCATAAATAATTTCATAGTCTTATCAATTGCGCCGATACATTACCTAATGTTCCTAGAATAGGTCTGGCTGGCAAATATTTTGTAGTGCATTAACCTTATTATACGTTAGGTTAAAAGTTCTGGGTTCCAACCTATAATTCTATATTTCATCATACTAATATTATAAATATAATGTATGTTTGTTTGTTACGTTTTCGCGGAAAAACTACTCAACCTATTATTATGAAACTTCGTGTACATATTTTTTAAGGTTAAGGTATTAGAAAGAACGTATAAATAAATATAAGTATAAGCGAACTAACCCGTGTTTCAGCCTATAGTCTCTAGTCTATCCATACCTATATTATAAATTCGAAAGTAACTCTGTCTGTCTGTCTGTCTGTGCCGCATTCAGGGCCAAACCGCTAATTCAATTGTAATAAAATACTCATACAGAGATACTTGAGGGTCTTCGGATGAACATAGGTTACTTTTTTTTCTTACATTTGTAATATTGTCGATATATACTAATATATTAAAATATTTTTCAATTTGACAGGCAATTTATTCCGCCATGTTAATAACAACCGACCGTTGCTAAGCAACGGTTTGCAAAGTTTATTTGTTGTTATAAGCAAACGTCACCCAAAATGAGCTTGCTTAACGCATACATGGCGTGCGCCGACTCAACCTTATGAGATACATAAAAATAATGTTTTACAAAAATATTGTCCTTTAAATAATGTTTAAAAAAGTCCGCGATACACATACCATATTTATCTCTGAAGCTTGAGCAAAGTAACACAGTAACCAAAAGTAACCATTTTAATTAATTTACTTTATATTTATCGGGTTTTTGTTGTATGTATTTTCTATAATTTGATATTGATCCTTATGAAAATGAATATAATAGTCACTTTTAGCATTTCATCTAGATTGAAATTATAGTTCACTGTATAACATTCTAATAAATAATTAAGGAGATGTCACTGATTCGAAATAACCTAGCATACGACCGGCATAGTATGACCGACGCGAACGGGCAGATGACTTTGACGGTTTTGTAAATTTTCATACATTTTCGAACTACTGTTAATTTTTATGTAATTATTTGCTGTTTATAATTAATTTATACTTTTCTTTGGTTCTTCGCTTATTCGAGGAGCAGATTAGTTAGATTTTCATAAATTTCTTGGTGTGGTGTAAGTTGCGGCCCTGCGCGGCATCGGTGTAATATTATTTAAGTATTAAGGAGAGAATTGTTGGTTATTTCATCTTGGTTGGATGGTTATCTATACCGTTGTTATACACTTAATAAATTGTGGTTTTAGTTTTCTGGGATTTTATTTGATATTGCTCGCAAAACTTATCATATTTAATGTAAAAAGGACTTTAGTTATTTCATATAGTATCTATGTACGCGCGCAAGGAAAACGAGTAAAAAGATTTTTCCCGGGTAAATCAGTAAAATCGATCACTGAAAGTCCAATAAAAATTAGTTCAGTTATTCTGGATATTAGCTCGGGGAAATAGAAAGACAGAAAGAGATAAAATTATTAATAATGTAGCTGGTTTTGTTTAGTTTTTTATTAATATTTTACTATGGTTACGTTTACTTATATTTTTTTTTATTTAAATTAGTTACATATTTTCACAAACAATTTCCTAAATATATCTATAAGCATTCGTAAAGTTTAAGCGGGCGAAGCCGCGTCCGGGTCCGCTAGTATTAATATAAAAAAGCGGAAGCTATATTCTTTAGGAGTGCTATAGAGCTATATAATATTACGATGTAAGTCTTAGTTAGCCTTAAATAACGAAATAACAATAATAAGAGACGCCATCGAATTGCTTCAGAGGCCTACGCTGGAAAAATAATAAAAATATTAAATTTTATTATTGACAATAAGACATCTTGTGACAAAAAATAATTGAAAATTGTAAGATGTTATTTTATCGATTTTTATTTCACATGTATATTGAAGCTTACGAGCGAAAGTTATTTCATTATCAAGAAAATTTTATGAAGATAATCTTCGGCTTTTATAGAATGTAATTTGGACGTATACTTTTCGAGACAATGTAAAATTTTATAATAATAATTCAATGCCCTGTTTACGGCCGCAAACTTAGGCTCGATATCCGTGGGGGGGTGCCCTTGCCGCCGATGATGTCCTATCATACAGCCACGTAGTGTTCATGATTGAATATATTAATCTGTTGGCAAAAGAAAAGTATTATGTGGTATGCGGGCGAAGCCACGAGTGGGCCCCTAGTACATTATAAAGTTGAAAAGTGTGATTGGTTGAACGCATTAATCTCAGGAACTACTAGTTCGTCGTGATTAATTCTTATATTTAACAGTCCATTTGTCGAGAAATGCTATATATATAATTACATCACGTTAATCGTCTTAATGTAACTCATTTTTAGAAAACATATAAAAAAAAAATACTTAGCGATATTTGAAACCGCACCTCTTGGAAACCGTCTTCGCGCTCTAACCATTAATCCATATGTTCAATCTACATCGACGAAATACAACTATACGACATACAACATCAAGCTACGTCGCAGCTCTTATAGGCTTGTTACAATTTATACATATTGTTAGCATATTTATTTTTAGCATCTCTATAGCTCTCCGTATCTGCGGTAGAGTTACCATGAATACTTAAAGCGTTTCCAGATGACCCGATTATGGCAGGATGTCCCGATTTTTAGCCTAAACATTAAATGTCCCGATCGGGGCAGGCATAGTACCACTTAGGAAAGAAAAATACTTATTTAGAAAACGTATAAAAATTTAAACGTAGCGGGACTCGAACCCGCGCCTCCTGGAANATATATATATATATATATATATATATATATATATATATATATATTGTCCACCCTTTTTGCGAAAGAATCCCGTTTTTTTCTTAAAATTTTCTAAAATCCCGCTTTTTACCCAGACAAAATCTGGTCAAGTGTCAAACATAATTCTGATTTGAGCACAAAGTCGAGGGAAAAAACTAGTTTTAATATATCAAACGATGTTGTAGTTTATCTTTTAAGTCTCGCAGACATTGTATTTGAAGGTTTTTCTTTCAATCGTGACTTTTTCGTGATTATCTAGGATCATGAGAGGATCACAGTACCCACTTAACTTACGTTAGTCTAAATATAATATTCGTTTAGGCAAATAAGTACAATAAAAAAATATAATACATAAAAAGTTTGTTTACTAGGAGTGGAAATATTAAAAAATTCACAAAAATTCTTCTGTTATTATGTGACAATCAGACAATGCATAAACGTAAATACTGGAAACGTTGAAATATAGCATGCAGGTAGAGAGACAGAGAGAGAGAGAGAGAAAGAGTTTTCTTTATTTCGTCTTATGGTCCACGCAAACGAAATTGCAAAGGGTGACGACTAGTTTGATATAAAAATATACACCTACCCAATCAAAAGGTCCGTTCAAAATATATAAAAGAATATTCGTAGGTGGTACCCATCTCTCCTTTACTAAAGTTGTTAATATGATATTTTTATAAATTGGGTTGTTTCTGAGGGGCAATTGTGAAAATTTACGTCGATACGATAACAAAGCAGTGAACGATGATTATGAGATACGTTCCTGATGAAATTGATCATTTTCGGACTGCACAGCCTCTGACCGCAAGCAAGTGGTGTATAGTAACCTACACAATTCTCAGTAGAAACCGAAGAACCAAAGCAAAACTCTGTTTTTCATTAATATAGCAACGTTGTCGACTGTGTTACCTCTATTTTACTATTTTGCTGCATTACCCTTACAACTACATAAGCATAAGTGACGCCGCTAAGCCACTGTCAAATATTGATAAGTAAATATGGCATTGATAAGAAGCTCGAGAACACGTGATATTTACAAATTATATACTTTAAACGGAAATTGTTTTGTTGTTTGCTTAGTCAGTGATCTGATCTTAGACTGTGTGGGATTTTGTGTGGATATTCAGTTAGTGCCAGAAGTAGTTGGATTCCTTGTTCATTTGTCATTTAATTTTCAAGAAAATTGGGTAGAAAGTGGGGCGGAAAAGGACGAAACATACATTTAAAAGACAACCTCTTAATTACAGGTGATGACGAGCTCAGCGCTACCAAGTCAGGGTCAGAAATATCAGGGCTACCCCTACGTGAACCCGATAGTGATAGATGCCCCCACCATAGACGCTGCGACAGCTTCAAAATGGACCAATTTACCGAGAAGACAACTCGTGCCCGAGAAGAGAGGGTCTTCGAATCCTGTAGTTTATATAGATATGCCTGGAAACTCCGTAAGTGTTTAATGGGCGAAGGGACCCTGGGAAACTTTTGTTAAGACACTCCGTTTCCATTAAACTTCCTTTCCCTCTTTTGCCGAATTCTCCAAGCATTTCATATTGAGTGTCCGAACTTAACGCCTCACTTTGCCTCGTGAGCAGAATTAGAAAATAAATGAATAAAATTTAATTTTACAGGCAAGCAGCACATCAGAAGAACAAAGAAGGCCCAGTGCAGGCATCAAACCTGAACCTGACGATACTCCTGCCATATACATAGATTTACCTGAATCTACGTCAACACCAGACCGACAAGATGTCGACGTGAGGAGAGGGGATGGTGGCAATGAAGACAATGAACGAGATTTTGTCCAAGTAAATCTATACATATAATAAAATTGTAATTGTTATAGGATATAATGTCAATTTATCAATGTAATAGAACAATAATTTTAATTTATGTTTGTTTGTCGGTCTGTCGTTTGCACGCTAATCTCGGAAACGGCTTAACCGACTTAAATTAAGTTTTTTTTCTATTTTATTTTAAATAGAAAAAAACCAATAAAAAGACAAAATTTTTAAAAATCATTGTTTCGGGTTCTATTACTTTGTTAAACACCCCCAATAACATTCTTTCTAATATTTTTTCCATGTACATACAACGATGAGTTACGATTTTATTATAAGTATAGATAGTTTGTTTTTTTAAATAATTTAATATCCTTATTAGAATTACGAAAATACAACCCTAAGAATTTAATTATTTCAGAAATCTTAAGTGCAAGCAAGCATATATTATTTATTAAAGCAGGAACGTAATTCCGTGTACTTATTAAAAAAACGCAAGTTTAAGCGGGCGAAACCGCGAGCTGGTTTCTAGTATTCCCCAAAAATTGGGCGGTGAGTGTGGAACGAAGTATTTTGACACTTCCTTCTGTCTACCCTACCATTAGGAAAAAGCGTATAAAAATAATTATATTATGACACATCTCTCATAATTAAAACATATATTCTCTTCGATACACATCTTATAAATATTTAATATAATATGTTTCAGGAGACAATATTCTACGATCCGTTTGAGGATAGAAGGATCAACATGGAACAAAACGGCCAGTCGTCTCAACCAGGTTCGTCAAGCGCGAGTGCAGGTTAGTTTGATGAAAATTATTAAACTTACAAAAACTTAGTAAAATCAACTATTAAGTTCTTCTCTTCTTAAAATTTAAACAGACATGTTGATATTTGCTATGTAGGTTGCTTTAGGAGTATTTGGGAAAAATTAAATTTCAAAAAATTCCTACAGAAACGGGAAACATCAGGTTTTTACTTTTAATAGTTTACCAAAAAAGAAGTTAGTACTTATATGTATACTCTAGTGATTAATTTATTCTTTACAAACTTCTCACACCTTGAGCACTAAAATCATCAAGAAAAATGTACTACTTAAATAAACTATTTCTATTAAATTATAATATAATATTTTCATTTAACTGGGAAAAAAATTGATACCTAATGAAATTGAAGAAGTCGGTTTTTATTTGTTAAAAATTTTAACAAAAGAAAACCGACTTTTTCAATTTCTCCGGATGCCATCGGAGAACCTAACCATACATTCACTAAACTATCATCGAAATAGGTTGGCGGGATATTGAGTTATTCGTAATATACTTAATGCAAATTTAAGACCCAGTCAAAAGTTCTGAGGTAACAAACATAAAGAAATATAGTCGAATTGATTACCTCCTTCTTTTACAGAAATCTGTTAAAAACTATCATCTTCACTACTTATTACTTACAGAACCTCCAACATCATCATCTACCCAAGGTTTCACATCAAAAGAAACATACATTTATGGATCTCAGCGGCCAGTTCACTCACTACCCCCACTGATGGGTGACTTCCCGGAACCGCCACCTGCTTATACAGAAATAGCTCCACCTGTGAACCAGGTTCCTGGATCTAACTCAGGGTCTAATACTACCGTGGCATCACCAGAACCTCCGAGGACGGAAGTTATAGTTACAAGTTAGATATTGATTTTTAAAATATACATATAAACTACTTTGATTTTTAATACTAAAATTTTATAGCCATTTGAAGATTAATATGTATAATTAGATTTTTTTTTTATAAATTTAACGTATACACCATACGTTAAATTATAACAATGAGGTTCTATTTCCACGCGGGGTACATTTGATTTTAGTGGGGCAGAGGAAATCTGGGGAAGACACCGCGTTAGCCGTAAGACACTTCTGTTTACCACTTTCCGCTGAATTCTGGAGGCATTACGTGTTGAGTGACATAAATTAACGTCGCGCTTAACCTCCTTACCAGAGCAAGGGAATGAAAGAATATTAAATATTTCACTCTCGTAAATGGAAATAAAAAGATGTCTTTAAGTTTTTTTTTTTATTTTCCACAGATCCACAATATCCTATAGGGGTTGCAAGATCAAGTAGGAAGTTAGTATCCTGTCAGTACTGTCGAGTACAAGTGCATACACTTGCTGTCAGAGCTAATGGCATTCTCACACATGTTCTAGCTTTTATATGTTTGATATTGTAAGTATTGTAAGTATTGATAGCGTAACGCTGTATCCCGCACTTAGCAGGGCAGACAAAGGGAACTTGAGAACCTAGTGTTGAGACACTCGGTTTTACATTAAGATACTCCCGTGACCCACTTTTCGCCGATATCTGGAGACATTGTGTGTTGAGTGACGGAACTCAACGAGATGACAATGAGGCGGAGTGTCTAAGCACTAGGTTCCCACTTGAAACGATACTATATGTGGGATACAGCGTGGACCTAAAAACATATGATCCTTACATACATACGGTACTTATGGTACATAATTTTTTTTTTCAGCTTCGCCCCATTAACTGTTGTTATATACTGCACGGACTATTTCAAATACGTCAACCATTACTGTCCCAATTGTAACAAGTTGATAGGATACGAAGTACCCATGATGTGCCAAGAAATGACTTACAGCAAGACTGTTGGTGGATAATAAAAGAACAAATTAAGAAAATAATATGAAAAAAAAAAACAAAAACAGGCTTTCCTACACCATGTGAAACAAGTATAAAGAATGTGCTTCGAGCTACAAACTATATGACCTAACCTTGATTGGTTTAATAGTAACCTCTGAAAATTTCCACTATTCAGGTCCTGGCTTCATCAGCAGACCAGCTCGATGATACTTTATTATTGTATTGTCACCAAATCTACGTATAACCGACAAGTTTCATTATGAAGAATGGGGTCAAATTCAAATTTTTACATATTTAGATTATACTTCACAGTTACAAGTCAACTTAATAAAAGCGTGTTAAAAAGATAAAATATAAATAGTCAAACAGAACACTTTATATGTAAAATCATATGTAACTTAAAATATAAACTCAGATGAAATTAGTAAAATTAAATGTTACGAAATGGTTATTATTAACAAAAATAATGACCAGATGAGGTCGGCGTGGCGAAACAGCACAGCGTTTGACAGTAAACACAACGTCTGTGGGTTTGATTTCGATTCGGGTCGTAAATTCTTTTTATTTTTCATCATTCATTCAACACCCAATGTCCCAGAAACTGCTTAGTGCGTGGGCAACGTAGTGTCTTAAGACTAGGTTCCCTCTGCCTATCCTGCTATATACGGGATACAGCGTGAAGCAAAAAAAAATCTCTGATGATTTTTTAAAAACATCAAAATAAATAAGTACTCTTTGTGAAATTCCTTGATATGTAAGTCACACAGTACAAAAAAAAATTTTTAAGCTGAACAAGCAAACTCTTCAGTTTTATAATATTAGTTTATATAATACAAGTACTTTTATATATATAGATAATAATATTATAAAGATAAAAAGTTTGTATAGATATATATGTATGAGGGTATAAATATATCAATTATATGTAAGAATATTATAATTTTTTTATGAATAATTATTTATTTTAGAAAAAAATATTTATAAATAGTGTATGAAACGTTAAATTATATTAATATTAAATTTAATTGATTTTTTTTATTCATTTCCCAGTAATAATAGAGTAAGTCGCAGAGTTAATTTAGCAAAAAATCCATTTAATGAAAATTTTGAGACCATCGCAGCGCAGTGGAGCGTTTGATTGTAAGCACGATACGTGTGGGTTCGACAACATTCGACAGAATTATTATAGTGAGATTAATTTTCCCATATCGGACCTCGTCCCGTGCGAGGGTGAACGTTGCGCAAAACTTCATTAATCATCCATCCTAACTTCAGGGCGGCCACGACTCATCGACCGTATTGTACGAGTATATCGCTAAACGCGCGACGCAGAAAAAAAAACACTTCATCATGATGGGCGTAAACGTGGACAGGATGATCCGTGCCCATCCTAGAAATTTTAGCAACAAAAAAAAAGTTAGGCGAAGGGAACCTTTAAAACACTCCTGTTCCCCATTTTCGCTGAATTCTGGAGGCATTACGTGTTGAATGACGGAACCCAACGTCGCGCTTTGCTTCGATACCAGAGCGAAGAAATGAAAATATAAATTTAAATAAATATTCCATTTCCTCGGGTGGGGATTGAACCCACAACCAGTCGCGTTTACAGTCAAACTTTGTACTGTACTGCATCACAACAGGCCTTTACTAAATTTCATTTCTCTTCTTCTCTTCTTAAATTTAGAAATATGATTGTTTCAGAAAATCAAGGGACCGTGGATATGAGTATAGAGTTTGAATTTCAATTCGATATCTCCAAGCGTTCCTCAGATAAAGGCTCTTGATAGACAGGCAGACGGACGGACAACAAAGATATCTTAGAAGGGTTCTTTTTCTCTGAACAGGTACGGAACCCTAAAAAATGAACATAACCCACATTCCGCGCACACCCCCCTACCTTATGGGTAGTGTGGGTTATATTTATTTTAATAATTTAATGTATTTTACTGAGAAGGTACAATGTATTTGTTTCACGTATTAATATATAGATAATATTTAAATTTCGTGCCACATTGTCATAAAACCGTGTAAACCACTGCTGACCTCCTGAAAAATGGTTACGTGCACCCATGGTCTTTTCATCTTGTGCGGTTTCAAATTCCATTTTAGGGATGTTTAAATATTTTTAATTCTTTTGTATTGTTAAGCAAATTACGACATTCCTACAAAACATAAAATATTTGCGAAAATCCGACTAACTTTTGAGTAAGGTAAATTTTATTAAAAATGCAAAAAAAGAAATTAAGAAATTAAACCCGTTTTCAAATACCTGTCAAGTATCTACTTTACATTATATGTATATTTTATAAACCCTCCGGAAATGTATATATATCCTTATCTATATTAATCTAAAAATATACTAAGCTGATTTTTCGCATTTCTCATTTAGTGCTTGGTTTCCGAGAAATTTGTAATGAAAGCACTTACGAAATGTAGCATCAAGTTCTTTAAAGTCAACGTAGAGTACATCCATCCATGTAAAATTATTTATAAAGTCAATAAATTCTTAATGATTTTAAATTATAAGATCAGAGGAATAAAATATTTATTATTCTCATTTCTTCTCCCGAGGTAGTGGCGAGCGCGGCGATAAGTTCCGCCACTCAATACGCAAGGCTCCAAAAATTCGACAAAGCAGAGAGAGTAGAGAACGAAAGTGTCTTAATGAGAACGGAGTGACTAGAATTAAATACGAAAATCCCTTTTCTGGTACGCAGACTCACTAACTACTATAAATAATAATAATTAACAAAAGTCCTAGAAAAGATTATTTACGGGTAATATTTCCGCGTATCCTGAAAAAAAAGGTATAAGTCCATAATTATAATTTTAGTATAGATACTGAAAGAAGTTTAACAAATTATTTTCTTATGTTTTAACTTTTTAATAACTCACTCCGTTTTTTCTTCTCTATCTATTTTAGATATACTCATTTTGTTGTGGAACTTAACGATGTTTGTTGTTTCTTTTTTGCTAACACTATAATTTCTTTCTAAATACTTTTATATACATCGCAGATATGTATACACGACTAAGTATTTTTTCATTTTTTGATTTCGTTTATAAATTCTTTAATTTATGATATAGTATTTTAATGTTAATTACTTATGAGGCCAGTTGGAAGGTTTCGGCGGAAAGTGGATATATCTATATGGGGATGGTTCCTAAGTTACCGGTGCCTACCCTGTTATGTGCAGGATATAACGTAAAGCTAAAAAACTACTCTATAAAATTTGAAACGATGTTACAGAAAATACGAAAAAAATAAACAATAAAATAAGTTTCATTTTCAACAAAATCAAACTTATATCTTTTCGATTAAAAACTCAGATTTATAGCCTTCGCTACTTGCAGTAATATACTTCTATTATTATACATAATTAACGTTTGTTAAGATCGTTTGATCTCAATGAAAATAAACATGGCATGTTATATAACTTTGTAATTGTTTCTATACTGATAGTTCCACATGCAACCTGCCCTGACACTGCCGTTGGACATTTATTGGGAGAAGAGTCTCAAAACTAGGTTCCCTTGTTTCCTTTACCTATGTACGGAATACAGCCTGAAAATTGTTTTTCAAATATTTTTTTCTAATTTACTACACACACATGTGAATAGAAAAAAAAGATAAGTCTATAGTCCCGACACTAGGTTCCCTCTGCTTACCATGCTATATGGGACGTCAATCTTAATTATTATTATTATTATTATTACAGCCAGAACCTAGGATTATAATAGTGTAAAATAAAGTACAGGTTTTCTTTGCATAAAAACGAAGTCCATAACAATAATTACTAAAAAGACTTACCTATTAAGCCTAATTGGTCCCCCAGTTTTTCTTACTTTTAGCGCTTCTTCCCAAAATTTGACAGCTTCTGGTAGAATTGTGTTCTGAAAGAAATAAACAATAAAAATTTTGTATTTATTATTATATCTACATATATACTAGTGGTCGCCTGTTTGTTTTCGAACTTTAAGACGGTTTTCAGGAGGGTTCAAATCCCATTAGGTAAAAAAAATATACGTTTTCTAAAATAGTATTTAAGACGTACAGTTTAAAATTTCAAGAAATATTTTCTTAGGACTCTCCTAAATTCCTTAATCTAAAAAATCCTGAAATTTGGCATGTGAGATTTCGGTGAGTCTAGAAGAGCATTGAGAGAAGATTCTTCGAAATTCTTACTGAGACGGGAGAAATTGAAATTTACTTTTTTGTATAGGCGGCCTCTAGGCTAAAAAACACACGTTATGGCGCATACCGACTCGTGGCAGACCAGAAAAGTGAGTTCAAATTAAAATATATCTACAGGAATCGTATGACAAAATTCATAAAGATACATATATTGGCATATGATTTGTAACGGTATAGAAATTGTTGGACGGCATGTCTATTAATAAACTATAATATTAGGGAAAATCCACATTCCTTAAGGTATTTAACTTGTCTAGTCTCATTTGTCATTTTCTTCATTGCTCATTTTCATCATTCCTTAACTCAGCTCTAGTATACAGCATTCGAGGAGTCTCCGAGTACGGGTTATCGACTAATACAAGTAGGCTATCCGCATACAGCATGTGGATATTCTAGCTTAACTTCTCTTTCGTCATTTTCTCCATTATTCAAGATTGTGCCCTATCTGGTAGGTCCTGGTGGAGGAGCTAACAAACAACGATATCTATCGGTCTGGAATCTCCCGTGCACCGCATGCGGGCCTCATCTACTAGTGAAATCTCCTGTACCGTTGTAGCTACCAATGAAAATGTGGCCTTTCGATATCTATGAAATGTAATTTCTGCTAAATATATTTTACAAAAAATATACCAAAGCGGGAGATTGTATGACTGAAAACTTGAAGTGTGTGAAATTCGGTGGAATGATTTTTCTTTTATTTCTTCGCTCTGCTAACAAGACAAAGCGCGGCGTTGAGTCCCGCAACTCAACACGTAATTCCCTCTTCCATATAACAGGGTATATGCGGGATACAGCGTGAAGTTATCTATTCTATACTTACATTTATCATGTCAAACTTCTCTGGTTCTAATCTGAAAAGGAAACAAAATTATTATAAGTAAGAAAAAAACACTGCAGAGGTCAATCGTGGCGATAGGATGTGGGTTCGATTACCGGCGTTGAGTTCCACCGCTTAACACGCAAAGCCTCGAAAATTTGGCGGGATATGGGGAACGGAGTGTCTTATCACTAGGTACCCTCTGCCTACCCTGCTGTTTGCGGGATACAGTGCGATGCTAAAAAAGAACCTTTATAACAACCAAATTTACGACTCGGTATGATTATAGCTACAAAATCTTATTCGGAGAAATATTTGCATCTAAGGCCGTCGTAGTAAAGCGTCTGAATATAAGCGCGCGGGTTGGGTTCAATTTCCACTCGGTGGAATTAATTATTTTAATTTCTTTGCTCTTATAACAAGACCACAACGCGGCGTTGACTTCTGCCACTTACATGCAATGTCTCAAGAATTGAAATGTGCGGGAAGACTAGTTTGTGAAAGACTAGTTTCTCTCTGCTTATCTCGCTATAACGGGATACAGCGTGCAGCTAAAAATAATAATTGACTGTGTTCTTTTTTGTTTTCCTTTACCTATATCTATTTCTAAATATAATATAAAGGATAGAAAAGTCAATTCTGTACATAAAAGATATAAAAAAAATGAGGTCGGTTAATATATCAATTATAGAAGCTAAAAAACCATTCAGCAGAATTCTTGTCTGTCTGTCTGTCTCGCTGTTTGATTGTTTGCCAATCACGCAAAAACTACCAGACAGAAATTAATGATTTTGTGTGTAGGTACATTTTTTTTGAGTCTCATCCCGGTTTTATTATAGTTTGCTTAAAAAAAATTTAAAATTGAAAATCACAAATTACCTTAAATATCGATAACTACTGGATGCAATTGAATAAATTTTACCACGGCAAAATTTGAAAGTCTAATGCAACTTATAGAATAATTTTTTATCATGGAGTATACAGTAATTTTAGTAGGAAAAATAACATGATTATTAATATGAAATATGCTCAATTATATAGGCCGTCGTGGCGCACTATGGGAAATCGAGGTCTGTATCAGATCAAAAATCGATAAGTTTTTTATTTGTTAAGAAGATAAACAATTGAATTTTTGCACAAGCATAAAGTATAAAATACCGCTTTAGATAAAGTTCAGATATTATACTTTTATTGGAGTATATATATATTATAATATATTAAAAAAATAATGAAAAAAAAAATATAATTTAATTTCTTTAGTCCACACTACTTATAGTAGTAATAAAAATGTATTATTAAATTACTTTATTAAAAAACAAAGTTTCTTAAGCTGTTATCTATTTGGGTAAGAAATTAATAGTTATGATTACACATACTTATTCAATAAAATATAAAATTTACAAAAACTGATTTACAAGTAGAATAATATTAGAAATGAACATATGAGTATATATTATTTAATTATACTTGGTGAACTTCGGGATCCATAATAAGTTCATCACTTTTAAAAGATCTAGGGTATCTTCATTATTTGTTAATATCGGGAAGGAACTTGCGGATAGAAGTAAAATGCACTCATCACAACAATTGATAAAAACCTTTTCACATACTAATACTACCTTATCCTCCTTCGTTCTTGAAGAAACTGATAATGATGAAATCCTAAAAACTATCAACTCGCTTAAATCCAATGCTTCTACTGGGTGGGACGGAATTTCATCAACTATACTAAAACGATACTCTGCAGCCCTGACACCTGTTTTGTGCCACATATTCAATAGATGCTTTCAGGCTTCGGTCTTTCCATCTTCACTTAAAAAGGCTATTATTCATCCAATCTTCAAGGGGGGTAATGGGAACCAAGTAAATAATTATCGTCCAATTGCAGTACTAAGTGCTTTTTCCAAAGTATTGGAGCACCTCGTCAATAAGAGACTCAGGCATTACTTGGAGCATTTTAATTTAATTTCAAAACAACAATTTGGTTTTCGTAGAAATAAATCCACAGCTGAAGCAGTTCACGAATTAACTACGTTTATTGTGACCAACCTCAATAATAAAAAAAAGGTACTTACTGTGTTTCTCGATCTCGCAAAAGCTTTTGATACCGTTCCCATTACAATTCTTTTACAAAAACTTGAAAATATAGGTGTCAGAGGCCAACAACTTCAGAGTTTTCAGAGTTATCTGACAGGGCGGACGCAAATGGTCAAAATAGGTAACCACGTAAGTGATGAACTTCATATACAATATGGCGTGCCCCAAGGAAGTATTCTTGGGCCCACTTTGTTTCTAGTATTCATAAATGACCTTTGCAATCTCAGTATACCAAATTCAAAAATCATCACGTATGCAGATGACACTGCAATAACCTTTTATGATGATTCCTGGTCGAACATCCAAATAGTGGCTCAAAATGGTATTACATTTATCCTTAACTGGCTACGCTTCCACACCCTTACACTAAATACTGACAAAACTAAGTTTATCACTTTTTCTTCCAAATTAACATCCCAACCCAAAAATCCTATTACCCTCATAGCCCACTCATGCTTCACACAAGTGGGAGATAATTGCCATTGCTCACAAATAGCTTCAGTAAACAACATAAAGTACTTGGGTATTATTTTGGATAAGACATTGAATTTCAGAGCTCACGTGGAAGCCCTAACGGGCAGAATACGAAAATTAATATTTATTTTTAAAACACTTCGATACGTCGCGAATCAATTTATTATACGCAATGTCTATTATGCACTCGGTCAATCTATATTATCTTATTGCATATCTTGTTGGGGAGGAGCGTCTAAGACANGTCCCCATAGGGACACAGGGTCTTCCGCATTTTCCAGAAGACGTCGATGGTGAGTTTTCAGGTGCTATTTCTTAAATAATTGGCAAGGTTAAAAAATATTCAGAATCTAACCAATTTTCGTTGTTTTTCTACAAACGAATCGTTTTTCCGGGACGCTTCTGTCCCTCGTTTGAAACGAATGAGGAATGAGATTCTTTTGAATTTCGCTGATAATAAAATACATGTTATCTTCAGAAACATGATACTTTTCTTTTAGAAATATTGATAGGGCTTCAAGTTTTTTCCTCCTTCAATGTATGGGAGTAATGTAATTCATGCTTGGAGCACTTGAAGTATTTGTCATTTTGAAATTTAGTGAAGACACTTAACAATCAAACGTCTGTTAGTAATTTTATTACTAATGTGTAATAGTTTAATTTAATTAATTCACTCTTATTATATAATTTCATAAATGAGGGTAGTGTGCATTTTATTGATTAGTAATACCGCAAAATGTGTGTAAAATGAAGATAAAACGCCCTTTTATCAAAAATAACAATAATTGAATTGAAATTTATTGCAATTTATCAATTAAATAGTGTACAACTTTAGAAACCACAATAGATAAAGTTTTCTTGTTCCCTGACTTGTATCGTAGTTTTCGTGATAATTTATTAAACCGCACGTATCCGCAGCTGATTTTTATAAACAACATCAAATGTAACGCGTCGGTAGACGTCGGTAACTGTCAAAAGTCTCGATGAACTTTAAACACGTATCTTTTTTCGCTTCACTTATTGTTAATATTTTTTATAGGAATATAGTCACAAAATCCACAACATAATAATAGTTTGTTTGAACAAATAAACAGACAAACAGACTAACTCACCAAGATCTATAATATTGTTAAATGCCTGTAATAACAATTTTTCTAATAAATACATCTTCCATGTACAAACACCGATAAGTTAAGATTTTATTGTAAATATCGATAAGTTGTTTTTTTTTTCAAACATTTAATTATGAAAATGCAACTTAAGGTTTTGATAATTTTCACATTAGAAATCTTAAGTGCATTGGTATTGATACATTATATTATAGGTATATTAAAACACGAACGTAATTCACGTAACTACTGAATTATTTACGTATTATGTAAATAATCCAATAGTTTAAGCGGGCGAAGCCACGAGCGGTCTCTAGTTAGTATATATTTTTTATATAGATAAAGTTTCTAATTTTATGAAATACTGATTTCATTTTAATATAATAATTATAAGTTATTGACAAAATTATCTTACCTATACACAGAGTGGTCATAAAAAATACTTATTCTTAATGGTTGGTCAATACTTCTTTTCTTAACTAAATGTGCTGGTTCTATGTGAACACCCCGTATAACCTGAAAATAGAAACAACATATAAATTAAAAGATATATAATATAGTCGACTTAGAGTGAATATGTATAAAATATATGTATGTATTCAAATATAAATGGACAATCCAACACAAAATATTTTTATAATTCAAACCAAGTTGTTCATGATATTGGTGCGTTCTAATAAACAAAGTCAACTGTTATATTAAGACAGTCCGTTTCCGTTAACATACTTCCGTTCCCCAGTTTCCACCAATTCTTGAGACAGTGCGTGTTGAGTGGGGGAACTCAACGCCGCGCTTTGCCTTGTTATCAGAGCAAGGAAATGAATATATTAAATATTTCATTACCCCGCGTGATAATCGAACCCACAACCATCGCGTCTACAGTCGCACGCTTGAGCCTCTGCGTGTCTTAAAAAATGTTAGTTAGTGCAGACACAATTAATACATTTTACTTTTAAAAAATGTCTTTTCTATTACTTATAGAGCTACCATGGATATTCTATTTCGCATTTCGTTTAAAATTTTCGAGAGAAATCTTCCATACACAATATCTTCTTCGAAACAATATTGTTTACATTCAATATTGTTTCGAAGAAGAAATTGTTTATTTACTAAAACCAAATATTTATAAAGGGCAGGCTTGGCTACTGAGGCCAGTCGTGGCGCAGGCGTACAAGAGTGCGACTGTGGGCTGTGGGGCCGACAACGGGCCGACAACGGGCTGTGGGTTCGATTCCCACTGGAGGAATGAAATATTTAATATTTACATTTCTTCGCTCTGATAATCAGGCAAAGCGCAATGCTGGGTGCTCTGGAGGAATTACGTGTTGAGTGGCGCACCACTCAACACGTAATGCCCCCCGAGTTCAGTGGGAAGTAGGGAACGGAAGTGTCTTAATGTTAACACGCTGTCTCTTTCCCAGATTCCGTCTGCCTGTCCCACTAAAATCAACCCCGCGTGGAAATCGAACCTTATTGTTATAATTTAACGTATGGTGTATACGTAAAATTTACAAAAAACACGTGATGACTTCTGAATTAGTCGGAAAGTTGGGAACAGAAGTATCTTAATGGCCATGGGGTGTCTTAACATTAGGTTCCCAGGTTCCTTATGCCTACCCACTGTATGCGAGACAACAGTAAAACTAAAAAATATTATATTTTTTGCAAGCGCTTGTTTATAATTTGCTAGGCTGCTCGTATTTATTTATATAAAATAATGTTCAAATAGTGGAGACTGACTGTTGTTCATTTCCTCTCGAATGATTGGTTCAAAGGAAGTATCGTGTTAACATTAGGTTCCTGCCTATCCTGCTATATGCGGGATTATGCGGGATTCGTTTACAATCTGATCCCATGCCGCTACACCACGACGGCCTCTCATTTATGTATACTTATATATTATGTTAGTAACCGGTACATTATTTAACATTTAATGTACTTCTTCAGTAAGATTATGTTCTAATGATGGTAGGTGTTGCCATTGTAAGAGTGATAATACACTGATTTACCTAAGCTATGTTTTAAGTCCGCTATCAAACCATTTTCTAAATCTCACGAATACTGTTCGGTAGGCAATGGAACTTAAAATAACAAAATATATATAGCTTTGTATATCTTGCATCCTTGTTTGACACTACTCTGAATAAAATTATTAAAAAAGTTTGAAGTAAGTATTAGAGTAAAATAGTTAGTGGATTTATAGATTTTTGAAAATGTTATTTATTTATTTCATTATTTATTCATTAACTCTATAAATGAAGTCCTCCTTTAAAGTTTCCGCGACTGGGTTTTTAATAGAAGGAAATCTAAATTACTAGGGCACTTCCGGTTGACCTATAATTATGAAATTTAGCAGCTAGTATCTACGGGAAGTACTAGTTCAGGAAAAAATCTGAAAACTATACATTTGTGGTTAAATCCTAAAAATATTAACCAATGGTAAAATTTGGTATTAAGGCCGTTTTTAATTCATGTGAGGTATCAGATGAAAGGGCCCTGACTAAGCGAAGCTTGAATCAGAATCAGAATTCAGAATAGGCTCGAGACTTTCAATTTTTATACGGAACCCTCGAGCGAGCCCGACTCGCCCACTGAGGGTTCCGTACAACAATTGTGTATGGTAAAAGAACAATGATGAAATTTGGTATTAAGGCCGTTTTTAATTCAAGTGAGGTATCAGATGAAAGGGCTCTGACTAAGCGAAGCTTGAATCAGAATCAGAATTCAGAATAGGCTCGAGACTTCCAATTTTTGTACGGAACCCTCGGTGGGCGAGCCCGACTCGCCCTTGTCTGGTTTTTTTGGTATTTATTATTGAAAAATATTCTAAAAGGTTCTATCGTAAAAGCTTTAGGCGTGTTCGTCTGTGATGGAAATTGAATTGGAAATGACGCCTTCATTTCCAATCAACTTTAAGTAAGTACATGAGGATAATAAATAATGGAAATGTGAATAAATATTCATTAAATGAAAAATAATTTGGGTCCACCAAACGTGATACAGCGTGAAGCTATTTCTTTACCTACTCGCTGTATCCCGTATATAGAAGGGTCGCAAAGGGAACCTAGTGTTAAATTCATTCCTTACGTATCGCTCAATTACGTGTGTAAATGGCGCATCTCAATGCCATGCTTTGTCTTATTACCAGAGCGAAAAAATGAGAATAATTTATTTTCCCGAATGGAAATCGAACCGAGTGGGACTGTAATGCTTGCACACAACCTATCGTGGGTTTGATTCCCACTGGAGGAAATTGGAACATTTAATATTTTATTTTTCTCATTCTAGTAACAAGGTAAAGTGCGCCACTCTACACGCACGGCCACAAAAATTCGGCGGAAAGTGAAAAACAGAGTGTCTTAACACTAGATTCCCAAGTTCCTTTTGCCAACCCCGCTATGTGCGGAATACAGCGTGAAAATAGCATAGTAGACAGAGTGCGCCTAGTGGGAAGACTCTACGTTCTCCACTAGACCTGCAATTCGAAACATTTTGTATCAACTGGCGAAACTTAACGTCGTTTTTTTATCAAATATAAATCTTTTATAGTAGAATAAACCAATGTAAAATTGAAAGCTGATATTTTATAACGCGCTGCATTCAGTGTATGACGAACGTAATTTATATTACGAATATTACTAGTTATTGCAGTAGTACTGTTAAAAATAGATTTGCTGTAGTTTGTCATATAAATGGTAGCGTGTCGTAGTGCAGTGGGACGGCTTGTGGCTGTAAGCGCGATGATTGTGGGTTCGATTCCTCTCCTAAATTAAAAGGAATTAACCCATTCAACGGGTCTCTAATCCTGGTATAAAGTTCGAACAGGGTACAAGCAACAGACTATACGGTCGTAGAACAGTAGTATTAATTTCATTTTTACACCATCGGGAATCAAACCTGTTGGGATCAACCAACAATCCGGTATATGCTTTTATCATCTCATTATCGTCTAATGTAAACGTAATTATTAAATTGCACGATTTAAAGTGGTATGATGTCACATCAGCTTCTAAGGAAGTTCTCTATTACGTATAGTCCAAGGAACGACTGTCGTAATATGTACCTATGTAAATTAGTGTAAAATCAGGTATGAAATTCAAAATTATAATATTCTTTATTCAATTAGCCTATTACAATTAGGTAAGTACCTAATATATCTTATGAATCATAAAGTTACGTAGAAATGTCAGTATTGTCAGTCGTCAGTCCTATAGGCAGCTACCACCGATTCGCAAGGCAGTTCTGCGAAGAAGAGCCGGCGAAAAGACAGAAAACTCAATAGGTGATATTTTAAAATATATGCACTATGTAGGTAAAACTGGAAGAAGTTAGTAGATTTCTTTTTGCAGGGAAGTTGCATAGTAGGGAAGGCAGGGCGATGGTACTAAGTGTTAAAAGGTTAAAACACCACGTTTCACTACACTACGTTTCTCACATTCCGCTGAACTATCGAGAGAATGCGTTTTGAGTGGTGGAACCGAACGTCATATTTTGTCTAAATAGAGCAATAAAATGAAAATAATTAATTCAGAACCATCGTGCTTACAGTCAGACGCGCTCACGTTATGCAATTTATTAAGACATCTCCTTAATTTTCTCAAATTTACTTTTAATATTTTTTTGTATAAAATATTTTTACTATAACTTGTCACTCTCAAGCTACCATAGTAACAAAATGCGTATAAAAATTTTCAACATCGTCTTATTACCGGAGCAAAGAAAATAAAATATTAATAAATAATTCATTCTCCTGAGTGGGAATCGAATCTACAACCATCGCATATACAGTCACACGTCACACTGTGCCTGTGCTGTACTGTGATATGCTGTGTTGTGATTCCATACAAGGCGTTCCCTGCTTATCCAACTATGCGAGATAAATCGTTAAAGCAGTACATATTTAATATAAACATCATCCCCCCGGAAAATATAAGCCTACACTATATTATCCCCTCTATACGTCTACGTGATAATTTTAAAACACTTTGTTACAATAATAGTAATTTATATATACGAAATTTAGTTTAAAATTGCGTATTTACGTAATTACAAATAATAAGTAAATTACTTATTGCTCCGCTATTAGGACTTGAGGTGGTTGACCACTGAATGTGCTACGCTATTCTAAGCATGAAATATCAGAAAAACAGGAACTCTTTTTTGGTGGAAATGTAACACTATTTTATTTAAAAGGAGTCCGTCCCTGCTAACCGTCACTTTATACTCAGATATTTTCAAACAGATTTTGTCCTCAAGTAATAGAAACTTTATTATTATAACTTTTTATGAGAAAAATCATAAAATACAAATACGAATTTTCTATAGAAATGTTATTAAATTTTTGCATTTTCACCGCACTATTGAAGGAAAGTAAGTTGATAATAATATAATATCATAATTAGAAAATATGACGCTATCGTGACACAAGCGACGGTTGTGTGTTCGATTCCCACTCAAGAAAAAGAAGCTAAAAAAAACTAAAAAATATGAGGCGGATCGTGTCACAGTGGAAAATGTGGGTACGATCCCAACTGGGGGGAATATATTTTTATTATTTTATTTCATTTTTAATTTGTTACTGTTTTAGAGTTCCCTCTTTCTACTTTGCTTTAATCGCGATATAGAAAACAAGTTTAAAATATTTCAATTTCACGTGTCCCTATAACCGCTTAGATACTATTAAAATACAGTAATTTTTGATAGTGTCCATTTTCTTCGCTCTCTTTTTTATTAATAAGGAACACATCTTGACAGGTGGTATCGCGCATGCGTGGAATCTTAGAATAGATTATGTTAAGAAAGCAAACACTGATGCAGCAATCGATAGAGTAAACATAGCATTTGTTAATACAAGCCAGAACACGCTCGAAATGGATTACGGTAGTGCTTACAATATTATATAAAGTACCTATTTAGGTATAAAAGGAAGTGGTATAACGTCGTTTTTTTATTATTTTTTATCGATCAGCCATATTATTAGCAGGATAGGCAGAGGGAACCTAGTCTAAAGGCACTCCGTTCCCCCCTTCCATCACACTATGCCGGTGCGCTTTACAGAAAACAACCAAATTATAATATAAAAAAACAAAAACAATTAAAACATAAATATTCATCGATCTGAGAATCGAACTGAGAATTACCTTGTTTAATAGTTAGTATAGTACTTTTCAATAATTCCATGATAGCATAACTTGATTGAAGTTATTAAGCATTTTGATTGAAATTATTAACCTTTATTCGCCTGAATTTTAATTAAATTTGTCTAGTATAAACATTTCACGATAATAGCTTCCAATTATATTAAATTTCTATGTAAATATCCACCATTTATTTAATTTAAAAGGCCGTCGTGGAGCAGTGGCACTGCTCTAATATTATCATTTCCTGGCTCTAGTAACGAAGCAAATCACAGCGTTGAGTCCCGCCACTCAACACGCATTGCCTTTAGAATTAGGCGGAAAGTGGGATATCTTAATACAAGGTTCCCATATATCTTCTGACTAATCTGCTATGTATGGAATACAGCGTGAAGCTAAAAAAGCAATAAAAATTTTTTTAAAAAATTGTGATAGGTGAGGACATCGTAGCGTAGTGGCACGATGTAGAATGAATGTTCCTAATAATTATTTTCATTTATAGTCTGGACCGGAAATACCAGTATTTAGTACCAGTTAGTTGTAATTAACGTGGAGAACGGAGTGTCTTACAAATAGATTCCATCCGCATACCTTGCTATACGCAGAATACTGCTTAAAAATGGAGATTTTTTAAAATAATACAATTTTAAGTTACACCACTTTACCGACCGTTACACAAATAATATACATTCAATTTGTATGGACAATACAGTGATGTATGGTCTCTAAAATCGCTTGCCACTTGAACAGACACATACGCAAATATATTCTGAGACGACCTTGAAACCAAAAATGTTATTGTTTATCAATTTTGTCCGAGATATTTATATTAAATTGTTAAAGTATTTGTTTTAACAATAAACATTCCTTAATGTTATGCAGAAATTATAATTTATTGGCGTATTATTATAAATGTAAAGTTTTTTTGAGGTTCGCCTGCATGGTTTACAAGATTTTAAACTATGTGCTTAGAATCAAAGAGGCCAGGAGGAGCTAGTGTGCCACTCCATTCTCCATGAAAAAAATACTGTATACGTTAGAGCGATTCCTACTGGGGTAGTGAATTGCTTTCATTTCCTCGCTCTGGGAACAAGACAAAGAGCATAGTACCGACGTAGAGTTCCTCCACTCAACACACAATATGTTGAATACGCAACACGCAATTAAGCAGAACGCGGAACCGTAAAGTCTTAACACTAGGTTCCCCCTCTGTCTGCCCTGCTATTAGCGGGTTCCAAATTAAAACTGCTCCAAATATAACTTTTACCTTACTAATACCAATTTCTTCTCAGATGTAATACCTACAGGGAACGACAAAGGCGATTTCAACAAAATCAGAGAAGATCTAAATAATTTTGTAATGAATAAAAGAAATAAATTCATATCCACCCCACATTTTGATTTCTCCAGAAGCCGTAAGAGTTTAAATTTAAACAATATTGACAGTATAGAGATACATGATACAAAACCGCAGGAGCAAATACAAGAAGATTTGAAATTCTATAGGAATATACAAATTATTAATGATTTGAGAAAAAGAGAAATAGAAGAAGATTTAAAATTAAAAAGAAACATGCAGATTATTGATGATTTGATCAGACAAAACAAGTTGATAATAAGAGAGTCCGCGCCGAGCCCTGTTTTGATGTCAAATGAACTGGAATTTAAGGCAATGTTGAATTCTGTTGAGAAATTTAATACGCCGAGGAATAGAATGGAACCAACGACAACATCAAAAATAGAAATGTCGACCTTTGTAGCTCTTGTTGATGAAACTGAAGTGAGGATGGCGTTGAAAAATGATCCTCTCGTGAAGAGAATATTGAAATTAGCGAAAAATAAAAATATGAAATACTTAAAGCAATTCAGTGGCGGCCAGAATCGTTAGAACGTTTTGTACGTTTGATAGAGTTATGGGTTCGAATCTCCTTTAGATTCGTCATGGCAAGGCAAGGCAAGGCATAAGTAAAACAAATAAAAAACCTATAAGTGCTTTTTCATTTACTTGCGGGCCGAATTCTAGACTTTGTGACTTGATTGATGGAACTTAACGCCGCGTTTTGTCTTAAGGAAGTGGATACATTCACTCGGATGGAGATTGAATTCACAACGACCGCTATAATCACTGCGCCGTAGTGGCTTGAGTATAAAACTTATAATACATAAGTAACATCAAAGATGATGTTTACTATACTGGGCACTAAGTGCCAGCAGACGGAACCTAAGAATCTAGTGTTAAAATACTTCATTCTCCAAGACTAGTAAAGACACTTCTTCATTTTCCACAAAATTTTTGAAGGCATTGTGTGTTGAATGGTGAATCTTAACGAACTTTTTTCATTTCATTTCCAGAGCGAGAAAAGGAACCCCCGACCTCAGTCACACTGTTCCAAACCTCCAAATGTCTATACGCTAAGCTAAATAAATAATCCCTTCCATTTCACACTCAAACAAAAAAACGCCTGAGAAATTTCACAGTAATTAAGAAATTAAGTTAAAAATTCACGTTATTGTTATAATTATAACTGAACTCAAGTATGTGTAACTTCCCTTTGTCGTTTCCATGTTTCGTAAACCTCTTACTCAAGCGCCCAAAGTAAGGTTGAACCTTTTTTTAACCGAGTTCAAAAATGAGGTTATCAGTTTGTATATGTATATGATTATAATATTTGTATATATATTCGTCTATTTAGGCGTCCAAGCACCTGTGTTATATTTTGTAAGTGTATGTATGCATGTTGGTTGACAAATTTCTCAGAAACTAAAAGTCACATTAAAATCATGCTTCTGGATTTAAATAAAATATATTTCAACTTATGGAACAGTTCAAGTTTTATCACCATAAGTATAGCAGGTTTTAGAATATGTGTATCCACGCGTTTCTTGGGTTTTATATGTATTTCAATAATTGGCAGGTATTTAAAGTTGATTATTTTTTTTATATAAATGACTCAACTGACTACATTACTATATCTAAGACTTGACATATTATTACGCTGTATTTGGCGTATAGCGACCTCAAACCAGCATCACGTTGTAACCCGCACACAGCAGCGTGGGGACAGGAAACCAAGAGTTAAGTCACTCCGTTTCCCACTTTCTACCGAAATCGGAAAGCATTACGCATTGAGTGGCGTTTTGCCTCATTATCAAAGTGGGGAAATAAAAATATGAAATATTTCATTCCCCCGAGTGGGAATCGAACCTACAACCCGTAGCGTTTACACTCACCCGTGTGTGAACCTGCGTCACGACGACCTCAGTTAAGGCACATCTTTTATATAAATAATAATCTATTAAGCAAGTACATGACCTTTAAGAGTCAGTCAGATCTCACGATAAAACAATACGAAGTTATTCCACGTAGGAATAAATATTGCAAGTTATAGTAGGTATTTTCGTTGATATAGTATAATTAGGTCTACTTAGTAAAACTGTGGTAGTAAGTTCAGTTTCTGTGCGGAGTAAATACAACAAAAGGACAGTATTTTAAATATATCGTGTCTCTATCGGCGTTTAGTTTGTGGTAATGAGAAATAAAATAAATACCAATAAAATAATACCAATAAATGGAACCCACAACTGTCGCTTTTAACACATAAGTTAAAAATATTAAATTAATAATTTGAATTTATTTACCATTTTGCAGACAGAAAATTACATTGAAACCGTTCTTTTTACAAGACATGTTACTTAAAGTACTTACCTAAGTAAGATATTATAAAAACAAGTATTTTTCCTTCTATTACTTACTGTTGAATTATGTTATGATGTTTTTTTCCTTAAACGTATTAATTATTTAGGTCCCTATTAGTAACAATATAGTCTATTATACAAGGTATAACTCGATCGTCGGTTCAACTGTGGTCTATGGATAAAGGACATTTCACCCCCATTCATCGTTAGCGATTTTCACTGGTCAGCAGATATTTTGGGAACATGTAACTTAAAAAAAAAAGGTTTTTTAAAGAATTGTAAACTATACCTATGGTTCTGTCTGCATTCGTGATTTTTTCCCCCTCAATAGCGTTCAATGATAGGAATTTTTAACCTATCTCAAAAAAGAGAAAGGAGGTTCTTAAATAAGTTGGTTTCTTTTCTATCATACAGTTCCTTGCCGCAGTAAAAATAACGTTCAGAACTCCGAAAAAATAAGACTTTTAAAAGAGCAGCTATTGACTTTAATATGACGTGGTATCTAATCACGATTTTCGATTGTCCATTTTCATAATACGCACCACTATATGCACATGATGAAACTTATTTAGAAACTTATAAAATTTTAACTTTTTAATTTTCAAATTTTATACGTTGTCCAATTGAGGTATTTTTCTTTCCTAAATGTGTAATGATGCTTTGAAAATGTCAAAAATGCACTTAATGATTCATCAGAACTAATACGTCATTTTAGCAAAGTTGAAATTTTGAGGACTATTAGTCTGATATGTATGTATTATAGTTAAGACAGTATTCCTATTAACTAACTTGAAAGTGGGGCCCTTTCAGAGGTAGCGCCAAATAACTGTATATCTCTGTCTGGGAAGATGATTGAGCCATCGGATTTGTCTAGGTGCTTGTAGGAGGTCTTGAAATAGTCCGTAAATAATATATTTAAAATTAAAGCTTGATAGTTTAACGTCATTTGCGCTAATTTTAAACAATCTTTAGGACGTCTGGCAGGAGCAAACACTTTCAAGTTAGAGAATATGCATACAGTCTTAACTACATATTAGACTATTAATCCTCAAAATTTCAACTTCGCTAAAATGAAGTAGGTCTAGGGGCCCTGGGATCTCAGTCTATAATACACGGGCACCTTGTGCACTTAATAATGCACCAGTACTAGTGCACTTTATAACACATCACTTCTGCACTATGTGCACTTAATAATGTACCAGTACTAGTGCACTTCTTAACGCAACACTGCGAGTGCACTTGTACTTATTATAATAACACACCATTACTAGTGATCTCGATACTATTAGCGTACGCGCACTCTGTGCACCTTATAATACACTAGTACTGGTGCACTTGAATTTACACCGGCTCACTAAAGTTCTCTCTATGTATTATATATTATTAATAGCTTCACTTTGCTTAAAAATTATAGCTGTTTGCCGAACATGGTAGGGAAGACAGGGGGAACCTACTGGTCAGACACTCTGCTCCTCACACAATACCTAATTTTCGAGACATTGCGTGTCGAGTGGCGATACTCAACCCTGTGCTTTGTCCAGTTACCAAAGCGAGGAAAAGAAAATATTATATTATGATGACTGAGTGGAAATCAAACCCACAACAGTCGCGTTTACAGTCACACGCTTACGACGGTACGACGGTATGGCACGACGGTCTATTCTCTACATATTTATATATCCAGTTCTAAGTGATTGATCGGAATTTACATCTGTTACTTGATAGGAATGCACTTTTCGTAATTACGCAACACGAAAGCTAATAAAAAAACCGAGATGAGAAAGTAGATAAAATGTCAAAAAACGACCTTTGATTCTTATTTAAATATTTATTTAACATAAGGTTTGTTATATAATGTATTATATAAATTAGAAATTTAGCGGCCGTGGCGTAACACAGGGAATAACTAAAAGCGATGGTTGTGGGTTCGATTCCAACTTCGAAGAATGAATTTTTTAGTGCCAAATGTACAAGGAAAATCATTAATTCTTCGAGTGGGAATCAAACTCACAAATGTCGTGATTATAGAAAGACATAAAAGCCGAATATTCAATTTTACCCAAAAAAAACTAAACGCATTAAATAAAAATACTTATTGATTAAAATACCAACTTTTTAAACAATCGCCACCCATCCATTCACAGACTAAAACAAAGTTACTTAACCGACCTTATTTTTAACTATATATATATGCACATATCCGTTGCACGTATGTTAGTATCTACAATGTACATATAAGTTATTTTATTTACTCAACTATTGTAGTTTCGTGACTGTATATCACGATCCGAGGCAAGGGTGTAACTTAGAAATAATTATATCTAATAAGTTATATATGTAATTCTTTAATAAAAGGGACCTTTATAAATATAATTGGGATGTCTTTAATTGCTCGAAATTTTTTGGTCGTGACTTAATATTTTTTTTAAAATTACACGCTGTAACCCATATATAGTAGGGTGTAGAAGGAACTTGGCATTAAGTCACTACGGTTTCCACTTTCCATCTAATTTTGAAGATATTTCGTGTTGAGTGGTGGAGCTCAACGCTGAGTTTCGTCTTTTTAAGAAAACTGGAAAAATGGAAATAATAATTCCCAATCGAACCAATCACCGTCGCGTTTACAGTCACATGCTGTGTCCCCCCCTCGGCCACATTGTACCCACCGTTGAAGACAAGGTGTGTGAAAACTTCCACAGGATATCAAGTGCCCTAACCAGTAGACCTAGCTCGGGCCGAGAGAACCAAAGCACTCCACTACAAAAAAAGTCCCGCTGAGTTTCTTGCGCCGGTTCTTCTCAGTTGAGGCAATAACTTTAATGAATTTCTTATTTTGCATAAAATTTATTTGACTTTTTACACAAGCTTTGACCCGAGTTTCATGGAAGACAGACAGATTGGGGACACTGTTGTCATCACATTATTTGACGGTATCTTTTATGGTAAAAGTAAGTAAGAAAGAAAAAGAAAAGACAAAATTCTGCGGAAAGTGGAGAACGGGGTGTCTTATCTTTATTAGGTTCCCCCTGCCTACGATGCTTTAAACGGGATACGACGTGAAGCTAGAAAAAACACGTTCCAATCCTTTGTTTAAGCAGGAAATATCAGATAACTAGCCAAGTCCTACGACTTAATCTCAATACTTATATTACATAGTAACCATCTAGATACCTATATAATATTATATAGTGGCTGTTGTGACGCAGTGCGACAGTAGTACCTTCTGTGTACCGTAGTATCCTCAGGGACTCAGAGTATAGGGCAGCAATAAAAAAAAATCAAAATTAAGTCACTCAATCAAAAAAAATGCGAATTGATGTCTAAACGTAAATAACGTTCAAATGCGAGTCGGACGAAGCACGAAGGGTTCCGTACCATTGTCTATAAAAACGGCAAAAAGTGTGTCCCGCAAACTGGGATAGAACCTACAACCATTGCGTTTACAGATATAACAAAATAAAGTTAGTCAGTAGTCATTTAGAAAAAAGTTACTTTAGACATTCGTACAAAACTAAAATTACATAATACAGATTACATCTCAGTCCCACGGTCTAAATCTAGAAATGTAGACAATAAGAGTTCATGGGTCGTCTTTATTTTATAATAATATAGCATCATGAAGTAGCTTCACGTTGTAACCCGCATATAGCATGGTAGGTTGAGGGAACCTAGTGCTAAGACACTCCGTTCCCCACGCACTGCACAATTTTCGAGACATTGAGTGCTGTACGGCGGGCACAACACCACGGTTTGTTTTGTTACCAGAGTGGAGAAGTGAAAATGAGTAGGAATACCCCTAGTGGCAATTGAACTCACAATTGTCGTGTTTGCAATCAAACACTGTGCCGCTGCACCGCGACGGACTCTTTTTTTATAATAGCGGTTCATTCTACGATTAGTTGCTTTAGAAATTGTCACACAGGATCATACAACCAGTCGATTTAACAGTCACACTCTGTGCCCCTGCGCCACGACTGGCCTCTTAAAATATTATTACTAAATATATATTTAATTTTTTTACATTTTGGCCGTCATGGCCCAGCGGTGCTACCTCTGTTTGTAGACGTGACAGCATTGTGTTTAGATTCCAATGAGACATGAGCTATTTTTATTTCCTTGCTTTACTAAGAAGACAAAACGCGGCGGTATGTTACGATACTGTAGTAAGGAAATTCATAGTAATATATAAACACATAACCCTCTTTTGCGTCGTGCAGTCAGGCAAAAAATAGGAGTATCGTCGAAGGAAAATCAAAATCGTACACATCAACTAAATCATTAGTAGATCACGCAATGGGACAGGTGAAGCGTAAACATTTATTGTATTAAATAGACCATAACTTTACATACAAGCATTTACATGTAGCTTTTTAAAAAAACAGTTTCACGCTGTATCCCGCACGGGAGGATAGTCGGAGGGAATCTGTTGTTTGTTATGATACTCCGCTCGAATTTTCAAGGTATTGTCTTGGTGGCGAAACTCAACGACGTGATTTATCTTGTATACTAGAGCGAGAAAAATTAAAATAATTCATTCCTGTCATGCCTTTTCCTAGTGGAGTGTGACCTTTATTTTTCTTTTTTTTTTAGTTTTTAATTTCAAGTTGTTACATGTAATTTAATACAGTAAAATTCATATGAGGCACGACACAACATCTAGCTACACGTAAACGTGGCCGTTGTGGGTTCTATTTCCACTTTACACCGAGGGGGAATAACTTATTTTCACCCTTAAAGTATGTATGTATATAATAAAGGAAAAAGTTGAAAATTAAAAATAACAATAAAATAAACATACCTATACTTATATTTTCAGTTCATTTAACTATCTTATCTATCATTCAACGCGTAATGCCTCCAGAATTTGACGAAAAGTAGGGAATGGAAGTCTTAACATTCACAGGTTCTCTCTGCCTATCCCGCTCTGTGCGGAATACAGCGTAAAAATAAAAAAAAAATACTTGTACTAACTTGCTGTAATAAAATAACTTCCGTTGACCTACAATCATGAAATTGATACGGAACAGTAAGGCGAGTTCCGACTCACACTTGACTTATATTGTTTTTTTTCCATTTATTTCTAAACATTATATTATACACAATACACATACTAATATCGAAATAATCACAAATCATTTAGCGCAATTAAAAACAATTATCGTACGCATTTAGCGAAACTTAGATAAACATCTTTACGCTGTGCGCCTTTAGAAATGTATGATAGCGTGTTTAGTGGAAACTACGTGTTTGGGAAATGTGTGGGTTTTTTAAGCTTCACGCTGTATCCCACATATAGCAGGATAAGCAAAAGGAACCTAGTATTAAGACTCCGCTTCTCCGTTCCTTTTCGGCAAAAATTCAAAACATTGCGTGTTGAGATGAGTGGCGGAGCTCATCGCCGCGCTTTGTCCTCTTGCCAGAGACAAGAAATGAAAACATGAAATATTTATCCTCCGAGTGGGAATCGAACCTACAGATGTCGCGTTTACAAATCACGCGTTTTACCGCTGCACCACGACGACCATGTAATAGCATGTTTAGTGGAGATTACGTGTTAAATAAAGATCCGGGTTTGATTCTCGATAAATACTTTTCTTTTCTTTTAAAAGTAGCTTTTATTACACATGACACATTCTAGGTGGCTAAGGTAGCTCTGATCATGATACCTCAGCCACTCACAATTTGTCATCTGACTTACTTGTTCGAATTAAAAAAGTAGCCTACGTGTCTACTGCTTCGCGCTAATCTCAGGAACAGTATTTCCTTAGCGTTCCTTATATTAGCGGTTTCAACCAAAAAAACGATTTAACTTTAACGCGCACAGCCGTTTCCATTAAGATGTTTCCGTTCCACAATTTCCGTCGATTTCCCGAGACAATGCAAAGTGAGTGGCGGAGCTGAACGCCACGCTTTGCCTCGTTACCAGAACGAAGAAATTTTATATTTTAGAAAATTTTACATTAGCTCTCATAAGAATCGAACCGGCTACCAACACACGCTGTAGGTACCACTGGTTAAAGCTGATGCAATACAAAAGTCACGGCCAAAACGCTTTTTCGTTTAGTTTTGTCATTTCTTTTGAAATTATTAGCCAACTTGGTAAAAAATGATGTTTTCTATCGCCCACTTTCACAATAATTGGAATGCAGAAGGTTAGATTAGTTTCTTGCTAACATTTTGGCTGTGGCTTTGCTTATTTAGTGTTATTAAATTGAAGTCGAGCGGCAGGTAGTATTGGACTCTAAGTGAGACGGTTGTGGGTTCGGTTCCCGTTTGAAAGAATGATTTTCTTTTTAATTGTCTTTTGTTTGAATTATTTCTGCGAAGTTAAAATACTATATTGCAATATTTGGTTTTACAAAATGCGTGTGGTTATGATGAAACAATTTTAATGCATTTTTCAAACTTATGAATTAAATGGCTACCCTACTGGACGTGGGTGTGCGGGATCCTTCTGTGTATGAAGCTGGTTTTATGAAATAAATGCTCAATGGGGAACGGAAGTGTCTTAATGGGAACGGACTGTCTAAAGGGTTCCTGCTACATGCGGGATGCAGCGTGATGCTAAAAAAATAAATAACACATTTACTGTGCTTATTCCTACTTTTTAATTCCACAATATAAGTTTTTCCCCTCGAACAGGAATCAAACCCACAACTTTCACGGTTCCAGTCAGACGCTGTACCACTGCGTATTATAATCTTCACAATTTCAAAGCAATACTACAAATTAATAAAGACAAGACAAACACAATAACAAGTCAATATTTCCTTATTTCAAAATCAAATGTCAATATTTCGAATTTGTGAGTATTTTTTCTAGTATTTTTATACTAGTTTTTAGGTGTGGTTTTGCCCGTATGACACATGATGACATGACATGTTCTTAATATGGGAGATATCTCAGATCGCAGGAACAGTTGATTATTGAAGCTATTGATGAGATGTACTATAACCTATAGTTTTCCTCGATAAATGGACTATCTAACACAAGAAATTCTAACACAAGAAACAAAAAATAATTTGTAAGTTGTTCCTGATATAATCTTAGGAACGCGCGTTAAATAAAAAACTCTTTACTTTTGTAATATTAGTATAGATATGTTGTGTAATATCGAACATATCATATGTAGTCCCTGTGGCGCAGAGGATAGCGCGTTGGACTTCTAATCCAAAGGTCGTGGGTTCGATCCCCACCAGGGATGGCAAAATGTATTTTTTTTATTTTTACAAAAAAATACATGGTCAATATTATATATTGTATCATGTTTTTTAAAAAATAATTGTGTGCCATATTTTTTTACTTTTTTTTAATGTTTTTTTTTTAGATTTTTTTATATAGGCAGAGAAGAAAAAATAATAAAAAAAAGGAAAAAATATTTTCTTTGTTATTTTCGATATTGTATGTTAGGTAAAAGCTCCAAATTTTATGTTCCTTTTTTTTCTTGCATCCCGCATAAAGAGTAGGTAAAGAGAACCTGGGAAGTGTTAAGTGATTTCATTCCAAGCACCGCTCAAATTTTGCGACACTGCGTATTGAGTGGCGGAGCAACGCAGCGCTTTATCTACCAGAGCGGAGAAATCAAAATAATTTAAATTAACACTTCACATAAAAAAAATTAATATTATTGTCTGTCTGTCTGTTTCTATACCCACTTCTTTATAAATGAAATGGTTTTATTAGGCATGATTTTATACTTAACTACTAGTTAAATAATCTATCTTTTCTATTTAAAAAAAATTAAAAAATTAGCTTCACGCTGTATCCCGCACACAGCAGGGTAGGCAGAGGGAACCTAGTGTTAAGACACTCCGTTCCCCACTTTCTGCCGAATTCTGGAGGCTTTGCGTGTTGAGTGGCAGAACTCAACGCCGCGCTTAACCTCGACACCAGAGCGAAGAAAATGGAAATATAAATTTAAGTAAATATTTCATCTCCTCGTGTGGGGATCGAACCCACAACCAGTCGGTTTTGCAGTCACATCTCGTGCCGCTGCGCTACGACCGGCCTCAATCTTTTCTATTTGTATTATATAAAGTGAAATATAAGTTTGAATATAGTATTATATATATATATTTCCGTAACATCCCTATAAATTTCATTTTTTTTATATTTCACATTATTTGTACCTGCTATAAATTCTCATTTGTTGCCAAATTTAATAACTCTAGAGTCTAGGTCAACAAGAACTACCCGATACCCGGTTTTGGTAGGTTTTGATTACGAGGTGAATTCATAAAATATATGGCAAAAAAGCATAACCGCTCGTATCTTTTGATTGCGTTGACTTAAATGTAATTTTTCCTGTTCTTCAAGGGACGGTCCCTTGACGTTGATCTGAATATTTGATATTAATATCAGATACCAAAGTGATCCTATAAGAATTCGGTTTTTCATTTAAAGATACGGAACCCTAAAAGCAAAGCTATATAAAGCTATCTATCTATCTATCTATCTATCTATATATATATATATATATATATATATATATATATATATATATATATATCATGTACCAAAATTAGACCTCTTCTAAGTTCATTAACATTTAATTGCATACAAAACTGGTTTCTACAAAGATTAATAGAGCTAGATTACGTAAGTGACATTATTTAAACATTCTCACTAATCAAAGTTAGGGCCGCACTCAGAGATGGTAATTAGCATTAATTAATAAAATCAGAAGAAATGTATGAGCTTTTTGGGGTTAATAATATATAACATATTCATTACATAGTTCTATTTTTATTTTTTTTTCAGCTTCACGTTAATTTGAGACATTCCTTTCCTCTCCCATTAAGACACTTTCGGTTCCCAAACGGAATGGAACGGCAGAATCCAGCGCCGCGCTTTGTCATGCTACCAGAGCTCAATGTAAGAATCGAAGCCACAACCGCCGTGTTCACAGTCACACGTGCCCCGACGAACTAAGACATATATGTATATTGGTTTTCAGTGGATTAGAAGCCAGTCGTGGCGCAGGTGTACAAGCCTGTGACTATAGACGCGATAGGTTGTGAGCTCGATTCCGATTCGAGAAAATGAGATATTTAAAATTGACATTTCTTCGCTCTGGTATCGAGGCACGCCGCGGCTTTCAGTTCCGCAATGCCTCCAGAATTTGGTGGAAAATGTAGAGCGGAGTGTCTTAACACTAGGCTAAAAAAAGTGGATATTTTATTTCTAAATTACTAAATATGTAAAAAATATTCACCAATTGACCTTCACGCATAAATCGTCCAGTAAACTGAGTCTAATCGTTGTAATAATTAATTTGCATCGCTACAAACAAACAAGAAACGAATACAACTATATATTTCAAGGTAACCTTCGTTTAAATCAAACTTTTAATATTAAACAGCTTCTTGAGTTACAAATGAAGAAATGAACATAGGGTTTAAAAAAGATTTTTTGTAAAAGTTTCTATGAACGTATTGGAATTGAAACTAAAAACAGAAATTGATGTGTTAAATAATGAATTAAAGCAAAAGCCTTTTGAGTGGCGGAATTAAACGCTGCATTTTCTTACTAGAGTAGGGAAATGACATCCTTTGCCAGTGCTTTAAGACATTGTTACGTAGCTAAATAATAACAAATATTTTTTTAGCCCACTTTCCACCGAAATGTCCAGACATTTTGTATCAGGTGCCGTACGTTTCCGCGTTTTCTCTTGTTACCAACAGAGCGAGGAAATGATTTAATAATGCATTCACCCGAGTGGAAATCGAATCCAAAACCGTCACGTTTTGCAATCACACGCTGTGCCACTAGTCCACGATGGCCTTAAATCTTGTTTCGTAACTAGATTATAATATTATAAATAAATTATCTAATATAACCTATGTTCTGGCTTTTGAAGCTGGGATGAACTATCCCGAGAGGAATTTCAGTTATTCATAGATTAATTTTATCATAGACCGTCGTGGCGCAGTGGCACAAGCGTACGACTGTAAACATGATTATTGTCGACTTGACACCCCGTTCTTTACTTTTGTTATTTATCAGCGTCACGCTGTATTCCAAACATAGCAGGGTAGGCAGAGGGAACCTAGTGTTAAGACACTCCGTTCCCCACTTTCCACCGAGCTCTGGAGGCATGCGTGTTCATAAATATTTCATTTCCTCGAGTGCGGATCGAACCCACAACCACACTTTGTGCCCCTGCACCACGATTGGCCTCTGGACTGGCCTGGGACTAAGATTACCACTACAGCAATTCAAAGTATCTGTAAAAACAAGACTAACAAGTAAAGCATTTTACACTGTTCAAGAACATTTACAGAATAAAGATGTATGGAACTAATGTCTATTGAATGTGATGCAGGATAGCTGCCAGTTAATGCAATAAATTGACTTTGAAAAGAGCAACTGTTGAGTTTCTTGTCGGCTCTTCTCACCAGAACTGCCTTCTGAACCGATGGTAGCTTTTTTTGTTTATACGTTCATTCGACGAAGAATAATATGAATTTGAATTTGCGGAGTGTAGGAGAACATGGGGAACGGCAAAAATAGGATTTTTCATTTTACGTCTCAAAGTCTACGCAAACAAAGCTTAAGGCGACAACTAGTTCTATTCTATCGGTTTTAGGTAAAATTAAAAAATACATCTAAAGAAGAGAGCTGATTTCATTCTGATATATATTAGATAGTAGTTGACGTGAATATTTCACGTCAAAAGCAATCGTTCAAAAGGAATTTCTAACATAGTTTAATAAAATGTAAAATAATGAAGAAAGGTTTTGTTTGGGACATCAAAGAAATGGAAAGATCAGTGATTTGTTGTCAACTTTTCAATATAAATTAAGGGATCGTATATTTTTTTTTAGCTTCACGTTGTTTCTCGCAGAGAGTAAACAGAGAAAGAGAAACCTAGTGTTAAAATCCTCCGTTGCCCAATCGTCGTCTAGGCGAGGCGTTTGCGTGTTGAGTGGTGTATTTCGACGCCTGGCTTTGTCTGGTAACCAGAGGGAGGAAATGAAAATAATTTATTCCCCCGAGTGGGAATCGAACCCAGTAATTGTCGTGCTTACAGTTAGACGTATCGCTGCGCCACGACCGTCACAAATAAATATAAGGATGAGTGCCGTTTGGCGGAATTTAACGTCGTCATTCATTCATATTGATTATAATAATCTATTTATATACTTTTTATACCTACACGATTTCTAAGTATATTTTAAATTGCAATGATCATAAAGTCTTAAATAATGAATTTGTGTTTGCGGCGTTGGGTTCCGCAGCTAAACAGGATTTTGTAAGTGAGCAAGACGATAAAACGAGCTAGCGTCGGACGATGTAAAAGAATGAGTATAATTATTTGAAAGTAAAAAAAAATCATGTCTCAATATCTTTAAAATAGTTCTTACTTAGCGTTTAATTTAAATTTTCTCAATAGTTTCGTTATATTACCAAAAAATGGATAAATAACTTGATTAATTTTAGTTTTTGTGTATTTATGTATTTAAAAAATGCTCTGTATACTCGATGGTAATGGATTCAATATTTACAATAATATATTTATAATAATAGTTAAAAAAAAATACTAAATAAGACGTTTTTTTTTACATCAAGTGACACAAGTGCTATATGTATGTGCTCGGAACTATAAATTGTATGAGCCTAAGTTCAAATGGTACTAGTAACCCCTGAAGAGTTAGAGTATTCAGGTCCTGGCTCCATCATCACACCAGCTCGTTGATATAATAAAATTGTATTGTCACCGAAGCTACGTTTAACGTAGTAAATTCATGGGTAAAATTAGTATATTTGGTTCAGATTCTTAGATTTTATTAGATACGTACATACTTTGTTATAGCTAGACCTAAAAAAAAAGTCTATATAGATAACAAATTATGGCACGCCTCTTTCTTTTGCGTATACTATAAGACGTAAAAACCAAGAAAAAAAACCGGAAGAAAATAAATTTTCCCTTTACTGTAGAAAATTTTAGAAATCTTCTTTAAGCTACACTCCATAAGGATCCTAGTTTATGTGCGTGGAGTAAAGTGGAGAGAAACAACATGAACAGCATGAAAATATTAAAATATTTCATTTTCTCGAATGAGAATCGAACCCGCAACCTGTCATGTTTACAGTCGCACGCTCGTGCCCCTGCACCACTACAGGTCTCTCAATATTACTTCATATTATGGAAATTAATTATTTATCACATAATATAAAAGAAAAATATGATTTTGAAAGTAATTTATAAATGTATGTAAATTTTATACTTTGTTGATTTATTATAATTGAATTCGTTTTGCGATGTCGAGATGTATATTTCTTTTATAATTTATTATATTTCGGACGAAAGTTGAAGGTTGCAAGTTAAAATTATACGTTAATTATATTTTTTGTTTCACGCTGTATCATGCTTATTGCAGGGTAAACAGAGGAACCTAGTTTAAAGATTTTCTGCGTCCACGTAATTCCCAATTTTTTAAACATTACGTGTTGAGTGACGAAACTCACCAAGTAGGGTGTCGATTTCGGGCGGAAACTTGAGAACCGAGTGTCTTCACACTAGATTAACTGCACACTGTATCGCGCACGTAGACTTTATGCATTACGAGAGCGAGGACATGAAAATATTAAATATATAATTTCCTCAAGTGGGAATCAAACCCCCAATCTGTCACGTTTACAGCCGTACTCTTGAGCCCATGTGCCACCTCTGGCCTCTATAAACTCTTATAATTATGCAAGAAAAAAGGATTTAAGCTAAAAAGAATACAAGCACACTACTACTGAATATGTTCCAATTAAATCCACAATTATGGAACGGATCGACTCTTAACGTCCATGACTACTATAATGTACTTTTTTTTATCAGCTACACGCTGCACATAGCAGGGTAAGCAGAGGGAACCTAGTGTTAACACACTCCGTTCGCCACTTTCCGTCGAGTTCTGGAAGCATTGCGTGTTGAGTGGCGGAACTCAACACCGCGCTTTGCCTCGACACCAGAGCGAAGAAATGAAATTATAAATGTAAATAAATATTTCATTTCCTCGAGTGGGGATCGAACCCACAACCAGTCGATTTTACAGTCACACTTTGTGCCGCTGCGCCACGACTGGCCTCAATAATATATAATGTACTTGAAGTAATATTTATTGCAATCCTCATGGTCACAAGTTCAAAGCGATATTGTAAATTAATAAAGACAAGACAAACGCAATAACTAATCAAGCTATTTCCTTATATTTCAACAACAGACTCAACAACGTTGAATTTGTAAGTCGTTTTTTCACGTTAGACCGTCGTGGCGCAGTGGCACAACATCTGGCATCATGGCTGTAGGCGGGACGGTTGTAGGTTGGAATCCCAATCGAGGGAGTGAATTTTTACCATTTTCTCACTTTTGTAAGAAGACAGAGTGTGACATTGAACTCCGCCAATGAATATGCAATGTCACAATAATTAGGCAGTACGTGGGAAACAGAGTCTCTTAACAATAAGTTATTTCTGGTTATCCTGCTAAATGCATGATACAGCATGAACCAGAAAATTTCGGTTTTTAAAAAATTGAATCCGCGCCTATTAGAACTCTAAAAATGTCAATAGGCATAATCATAATCATAATCCTGGCAAGTTAAAATTTTTATACGTTTATAAATAAGTATTTTCCTTACCTAAGTGAAAAATAACACTTTAAAAATGTTAAAATCAAGTATCTTTATTATTACATAATATTATATAATAACAAAATTGCTACCGAGGACTTAAAAAAAATTATGCATCGGATATCGAAGTGGTTTTCATAATTACACAAAGCTATTCAAAGGGAAGGATTGTATAATACAAGCTTATTAGAGTAAACTCGAAAAGGCCTGTTATGTTCAGCATTGGGAGATGAAACGTACTGAAAAAAAGGGAATGAAAATAATTCAGTCCCCCCTAATGGGAATCGAACTCACAACTGTCGGAAATGGCGGAACTCAAAGCCGCGCTTTGCCCCGTGGTGTCGGGGAAATTAAAATATTATATATTTCATTTCCTCGAGTAGGAATGGAACCCACAACTGTCTGTTTGGCGTCTTTCCTACACATCAGTTGTAACATCGTAAAAAAATATTAATACCCACCAGAATGATAAAAAACTAAATATATAGCTGTAATCGTGTAATGCAACGCGGACGAAGCCGCGAACTATACACTAGTTTCATTACAAACGTCCACAAGGCTGTATTTTTCTCGTAAACTAGAAACATTTAGTATTCCGAAATACATTAACATGACAAGGCTATCTGGCTCGGTCAATTGTGAAGCGATTTAAAACGCTATATTGAAATACTATTGAGACCATCCCGTCGTGGGACAGTGATTGTGTCGGTTCGATTTCCCCTCGGTGGCATTTATAACATTTTTTTAGAAAACGTTTAATGAACGTGCGGGATTTGAATTTGCGATTTCTGGAAACTGTCTAAGCGCTGTGACCACTACGCCATATGTTCTTAAGCTACGTCCAAATTCTTTGTGCTTATTAAAAAGATATTTATGTTGTTAGCATCTCTGTAGGGAAGATTTTTACAAATTTATTAGAATTAATATAATATAATAATAATAATTTGACAAAAGAAAAAAATATTATTTTTAGAAAACGTATATAAATTGGCGGTATTGATTTACGTCACTCAACACACAATACCTCCGGAATTCGGCGGAATGTGGGAAACGGAGTGTTTTAATGGAATCGGAGTGTCTTAACAGGTTTCCAGGTTCCAGATGCCTATCCTGTACTATAGGACACAATCTGAAGCTATAAAAAAAACCAACGGTTCTAGGTTATTTAAACCAAAACTCTCCAATTCAGTTCGCAAACCCCAGAAATGTCCCGGTAAAAAAGATAAGCCTGGATCTGGCAACCCTAATTATGTGTGTCTGCCCTGTTAGGACATTAGGTTTTTTTTAGTTTCCAGATTTGACCCTGCGATTTGGATATAGTACAAGCAACATAGTCAATCTAACAATACCCTTGTTTTATTACAATTTCATCTTAATTGGACTGTTTGGACTGTATCCAATAGGCGTGGATTCAAATAATTATACTTTAAAATTTCTGTAATATTTATGTTTATAGCAAGTTCCTATTGTGTCGGTATAGCTCTACCTATATATACTTCTATAACAATATTATAAAGCTGAAGAGTTTGTTTGCATATTTTTACACTCCACAGTTTAGTTTGAGAGTCGTGACAAAGGGGCACAAAATGTGTGTGTAAATCGGCCGGTTGTGGGTTCGATCCATCACCCAAGGCCACTCGAAGAAATTAAATATTTATTTAAAATGTATACTTCCATTTCTTCGCTCTGGTATCGAGGCCTCTAATGCTTCCAGAATTCGGCGGAAAGTGGGGAACGGAGTGTCTTATAACACTAGATTCCCTCTGCCTACCCTGCTGTGTGCGGGATACAGCGTGAAGCTGATTTGATTTGAAGAGTTTGTTTGTCTGAACACACTAATCTCAGAAACTACTGCATCGTAATATTTTTGCACTAGACAGTTTATTTTATTGATAAAAGCTATTATACGCTACATTTTACATCATTTTAATAGTTTCACTTGTAACCTACCATACCTGTTACCATCCATACATCCATGACCATGAAGCAAAGTATGTAGTAAGAACTAATAATTTAAAAGTTTGTGAGGATTAATGTTTCACTTTCACGCAAAAATGACTAAACAGATTTAGATTCAACTTTACAGTAATATAGCGTATACATCACAACATCACACATCTCTTAGGCCACAATTTAAGTATAATAAAATAGTGAAATTTACTACTTTAATATAACAATAAGCTGCAACCGCAAGCGAAACCACGAGTAACAGCTTGTATTATAACAAACCATAGTAAAACCTTGAGTATTTTCACACTATCTGTCGTAAGGAGTGCCCTAATTGATAGCGATTTATAACCTTGGTGCAAACAAAGAAATTTATTGTAATACAATGAAATGTTGCGAGAGTGTACCTAATTAGCGATGTTGAGGTTACAGGTTCGATTTTTTTTGGGATAATCTAAAAAGCAGTAAAAGACAGGATTTAAGGAGGAGGTGGTGGAAAAAAGGGGATTATCCATTTTACCATATTAAAGCCCACGCAATCAAACTTGCGGGAAACGACTTGTATTCGTGAAAGTTAAGATGTAAAGAAAATATACACTTTGGAGTGAAGGACAATTAGAACTTTTAGCATAATTCCTGCTATAATATACATACTATTTACGTGAACTAACTGTAATCGTGATGGTTGTGTGTTCGAGCCCCATTAAAGGAAGCTATTATACATAGTTACATTATAATCATTCCTCCGTTCTGGTACAAGTGTTGGCTTAGCGGTTAGAACGTTTGGACGGTTTTCAAAACGAGTAGGTTTGATTTCCAACTTTTGTTTGTTGCATTTGTGAAAATCAATTTTACTCTAAAATATTACATTAGTTACTTTTATTCACCTGTTGTTCTTGTTACATACATCCAGTTTTTTTTAATCCCGCACATAGCAGGGTAGGCAGTGGGAACTAGGAACCTAGTGTTAAGATACTCCGTTCCGATTAAGACACTTCCATTCCTCTCTTTCCGCCGAATTCCGGAGGTGATGTGTGTTGAGCGGCGGAATAACCTGCCGCGTTTAGCCCTGCACCACGAATGACATCAGATTTCATTTACAGCAAATAAAATTTTTTGCTATGTAAAAGTCTATTTTGCTCAAAAATACTACAATAGTAACTTTAATTCACTTATTATTACATACATCCGGTTTAATATTGTATAATCTATTTAAAATGCATCATACGTAGGAACCCATAGTTTATACGGTGTGTAATAACGAGCTTCACACGTGATATGAATATACTTAACTTTTTTCTTAGCTTCACGCTGGATCCCGCATGTGCGGGATGCAGTGCAAGGTGGGTAGGCAGAGGGTACCTGGGAACTTAATGTTAAAATAATTCGTTCCCATTAAGACTATTAAGTTATGTTATGTGCAGGATACAGCTCGAAGCTAAAGAATAAAATATACCTATTTGTAAACATTTCTTATACAACTTCGAACTGTGAACCAAAGTTGATGTCAAGGTCAAAAAGGTTATCTTGTTTAATAGGTTTTTAATGATGCACTAATGATACCGCTTGTTTTGCTGTATTAAATGTTAATTTATGTTTAATTGAGATTGATATTGCTAACATGAAAGCCAGATATAAGCACTGTTTTTTTAGGGTTCCGTATCTTTAAATACAACAGATGGATAGAAGATTCCTAGGAGTCCTTTAGGGTAAAGAAATAATTAAGGTAGGTAGTTAGCTAATATTAATAATAATAAATATACGTTATTGCACATTAAAAGAAAACAAAACAACATACATACAAATTTTATAAAATAATTAAAAAGTACAACAAGGCGACTTTATCTCTTAAAGCGATCTCTTCCACGCAATCTTTGGATGTTGGAGTTGAATAAAAGTGGACAGTGCATTAATTAGAAAATTAACATAATTAATCAAACAATATATTAAATATAATATAAATACACATAAATTTATATTTAAATAAATTATATATACACACAAAATATAAAAGAACAACTAAAAAAATATATAAATAAATAAATTTAGTTTACGGGAACAGCATATAGGGTAAAATATTTCAAACCCATACCTAAAGAAATTAATCAAGATACCTCAACAGTTTAGGCGTAGGATTTATTTTTCATTTCACGATGTTTATCCATACCTGTATTTCGTGTGACGCAGTTACGCATAGATTCCAATAACGTAAACACATACTACTACAACAATAATACTAAACTTTTTTTTTTCGAATTGTCTTTATTGCTGTCAAGAGTAGCTCGCCCCTGAAAATGTACAAACGTCCATCAAGGACGCTCGTGACTAATTAGTAGTATTAACTAAGAAAAAGTAATAATAAAAAACAAAATGTTATTAGCAACAAAAGAATCAAATAATCTATGTTACAAGAATCCGAACTACATATTTGTTATAACTTATCTGTGCTAAATAATCCGGAAATGACTTTGACTTGAATTTGAATGCAACTGCACTGCAAACCACAACAAGTCTCGTGCAGACATATCTGTAAATTAACTACTATAGGCCTAGGCGTATCAGAAGATCTACCTAATTAATATGAAGTCTTTATGCTTGAGGAAGAGAAATTAGGCAGAACTAAATATTTTCCTATCAGTCCAGTGATGGTAGTTTTTATGTCTTCAGATTTATGTTCTGGCACACCATGAAATAATACAATTTTACGCCTTCTTCTCATCTCTTGCCCTACTTGATGCTGATACAACTTGATGCTGTAAGGTGTTCATGAGAGAAAGAATGAGGCATTTAAATTGATTAAATTCTGCTGTCAATGATGTGGTAGAGAAGCTGTCTTGTGCAAATTGTGCTGGAACTCACTCATTTTTGTTGTAAATAAATCATTTATTGTAGTCATTGATTCCTTGAATGATTCCATGTTTATAAAACGAAGTTTTTTTAAAGAGAAACAGTGAATTTATTTCTGGTGGGTAATGTTATCACATAAGCGTTTCTTTGTAAAATAAAAACTTAATATTATTATACATTTATTATTGAATAAAATAAATCAGCTGATTTGAACAGGTGTTGTCACTTTAACTCCTACCTACAAGAAAAAAGGTAAGTAAGTCAATGAAAAATGTCGTGTAATTAAAACTTTGAGCTGTTCTAGAATTATAAAGTATGGAAGAGTAAGAACTTTTCGTACTTCCGCTTGACCTACAATCCTGAACAATGTCAGGATCCCTTAGTGGGCAAGTCCGACTGGCACTTGATCGGTTTTTTGTATTGTATTTAGTACCTTAATGCTTGCTTGCTTGTTTTATTTTATAAATAAAAAAATGCCTATTATTTCGACGTAGCTCGATAACTTAATAGCAACAGCTTAGTTGGTTATAAAGTTTGGACATTACACGCGGGTTCGAGTCTTGCTACGTTCAAATTTTATACGAATTAGAATATTAGTAATATATGAAAATTTCACCATTCCAATTTCCTTAAAATTTTACTCAAATTTTTCTCTTTAATCAGTCAGTCATTATACTAAAAAGTTTAATTTACGATCATCATAATTTAACATAATTATTGTATATATTACAATATATGTACATATTAAAAAACAAGTTTTAATAGAAACGTCAAAATCAAAGATCAATTCGCCGTTCATATAATAGATCAATGATCCATAGATCATCCACGTTCACGGTCTCCATACAACAGGCTTACGCAATGCACGCGTAAGCGGCAACAGTGAAAGTTTAGTTTCGGTATACTCAATCGAAATGCCTTTTGAGTTTGAGTGGATGTATCGTGACTCGTGAGTATTATTTTTATATAGACTGGATAGATTATTTTGTGTAGGGTCTATAAATCGATCGCTTCGCTTCGCTTCGATGAAGAGATTCGAGATTTTACGATGGTTTTTTTAAAAAATAAAAATCAGCTTCTCGCTGTATCCCGCACACTGCAGGGTAGGCAGAGGGAACATAGTGCTAAAACACTCCGTTCCCCACTTTCTGCCGAATTCTGGAGGCATTGCGTGTTGAGTGGCAGAACTCAACGCCGCGCTTGTCCTCTATACCAGAACGAAGAAATTGAAATATAAATTTAAGTAAATATTTCATCTCCTCGAGTGGGGATCGAACCCACAACCAGTCGGTTTTACAGTCACTCTTTGTGCCCCTGCGCCATGACTGGCCTCATGGTTACTTTAACACGTTTTTATTAGACCGACTTGTTACTATGTAATAATATCTGAGAAACTGAATTTGACACAATTGCGATAATTGTGTTATTATGAAACTTGCAAATTATACGTAGCTTAGATGACAATACAATATGGAATAATCGAGTTGATCTGGTGATGGAGCCAGGACTTGAATAGTGGAACTAGGTTCACTCTGCCTCCCAGGAAGCCTGCATGTTATTCAAAACGCGAAGTTGCTTTTTTTTGTTCAATATTCAATTTAAAATTGAGGTCAATTTTGGCGTAGGGGCACAAGCGTGCATCTGTATACGCTTAGGTTGTGAGTTCTATTCCCACGCGAGAAAATGTAATACTTAATATTTTCATTTTTTCCAGTCTGGTAACGAGGCAAAATGCGGCGTTGAGTTCCGCCCCTCAAAACGCAATGCCTCCAGAATTTGACGGAAAGTGGGAAATGCTAGTCATAATGGTGACGGAGTGTCTTAAACACTAGATTTCCAGGTTCGTTGTTTCTACTCTGCTATGTGCGACTTACTTGTGTAGCTAAAAAAAAACAAATTTCTACATTCATAATATATTCCTAAGTATTAGTAAAGTAGAAGAAATTTCCACTGCGCCACGACGGTCTCTATATAGGTACGTATCATTATCAATTTATCATACATCACGCTCTACAGGAATTGCAATATTAATCTCAGAAAGATTATAACCACATCCGGTAAAATCAAGGTGACTTCCGTACGCGAACACGCTATCGATATAGTCGTTGGTACCGTGGTTACGGAGCAAGAATATGGTAAATGCTAAATTTATTATTATAATTTTCTGTTCTTTTTTTTATTTTTGGATGCAGAAGATAAGCAAAGGGTTAAAGAAACAGGAGTGTGCTGTGTGTGATATGCGAGGCAGGTGGAGGCCTCTGTTGATCTTTGAGAATAGAGTGTTTATAATACTGGAGATATGTTACTTAAAAAGCATGAGGACCTGGACAGTTTTGTGTAATTTTCATAATTTATGTAGCATTAAGAAATCAACAATACAGTGTTCCTCATGCAGAATTATAAGTTATAATATACGAACAAAAACTTGTATTGTGATCGTTCAAATGTGATTACTGACGTCGCTATGATAATCAAATATTTTCGGACATGCAAACGAAGTTTCGTTTTTTAAATATGAATAAAGAGTAAACGAAAAAAAACAGTTCTTAAATATATTTGTCAATTTAAAACTATAAATGATCCATTTTTTTTATTTAAAATTCATTAAGAATAGCGTGAGATTAATATTTTTTATTCTTGTTAGAAAAAATAACTTATCTTACATTTCAAATTAAAAATAAACATGTTTTTGCAAATACAAAGTCTTCGCTTCGCACTCACACATTTGCAGTAAATCAAGGTGTATAATGAATTCGATCATTACTTGAGGTAAATAACGATTAAGTTGTTTTCTATCTTATAAAATCATAGGAAATACAAATTTAGAAGAAATTAAATCACACAAACACAACCCGTATCCCGCATATAGCACGGTAGACATAGTGAACGCACTCTATCGCACTCAATCTAAGGAACTCGAATCAAATCAAATTAAATCAGCTTCATGCTGTGTCCCGCAAACTTCAAGGCAGAGGCAGCCTAGTGTTAACTTTCCGCCGGATTCTGGATGCATTGCGCGTTGAGTAGCGAAACTCAAGTAGCGGAGTAGGGGGACTCGGCCGCGCTTTGCCTCGACACCAGAGCTATGAAATGGAAATATAAACTTAAACTACTGGTTTGAATTTGAAATAAAATTGTTTCTGATACTTAATCTATTGAGGACGATTTTAGAATGTACTAAATACCTGCGGTGAGTATTATTACCTCGGGCGGTCAGAATGTGTCATACACAATTCTTCAGGCCAGTCGTGGCGCAGGAGCGACTGTAGGTGCCGCAGGTTTCGGGTTCGATTCCCAGTCGACAAAATAAAATATTTAATATTTTCATTTCTTCGCTCTGTTAACGAGGCAAAGTGTGGCGGAGCTCAACACGCAAACTCTCCAGAATACGGTGGTAAGTGGTGTAACGGAAGTGTCTTAATAGGAACGGAGTGTCTTAGCACTAGCTTCTATCTCCCCTCCATAAAAATATCAAAAGATATATGAAAATAATAAAAAATAAACCTCTCAACAATCATTTAAAAGACGCAGTAGCATTATATAAGGCAATTAATCGGAACATTAATTATTGTTATTTTCCATTATTTTATACTCCATACATTAATGAGCCAATTACTTTTAATGTCTTGCAGTAATTTAACGCTATACAGCATGGTAGGCAGAGGGAACATAACGCTAAGACACTGGGTTCCAAATTATCTGTCCAATATTCAATACTTAACACCACATTCATTGTTAACTTAACTTAACTTAACTTAGCTTCACGCTTTATCCCTTGCGGGGTAGTCAGAGAGAACGGAGCGCCAAACGCTACGGTCTCTACATACCTCTTTCGCCTCGTCCACTGTCATCAACCTCTTCATACATGCCCTTCGGGGGGTCCTCATGCTTTTTACGTGACCTTCCTCCAGTATCTTTGATACTGTGTTTTCGAAGGTCAACCGAGGTCTCCCCCTACCTCTCTTACCGCTCACTTTTCCATCATAAATCTTTTTTGCCATTCTTTCATCACTCATTCGTTCGACGTGCCCAAACCAGCTGAGCACGTTCTTCTTCATTCTCACTGTGACATCCTCGCTAGTACCTGCCATTCTGTGTACCTCTTCATTGCGGATTCGATCAGCTAAGCTGACTCCGCATATCCTACGAAGAGATCGCATCTCCACAGCATTCATCTTTCTTTCATTCTTCTTCTGTAATACCCACGTTTAAAACATTCATTGTTGTTGAGAATTATTCATTATCCCGAATGGGAACAAAACCCACAACCGTCGCGTTTACACACGTTGCGCCGCGGAGGCCCTAGTATATTATAATATTTTGTGCAAATATGATTTGTGATTCGTTTGCTCAGATTTCTCAAAAATTGGGCACTACATAGGTGGCAGTTGTCCACTGCGTTGTTTAATATATTAGAGTTTAAGCCTGAATCTGTAAAAACATAACTAATTAAGGTAATTCTCAGAATGCGATTTATATTATCAGCAGGTTTTTACAATTCAGAATTGATTTGTAATCTCTACTTTATAGCCCGATCCACATTCTACGAGGACGCACAAGGGATCTAGGGCGGGTACGCGAGAGAGGAAGATACGATGACATACGAAGACACAGCGAGGCTAGAGAAGACAGAGACGAGGCGACAGCTCATGTCGCCTCGTCTCTATGGTATTAAGCTCTCGAGGGTATTAAGCTCTTATAATCTAAATAACAATTAAGCACTCCTGCAGACTCTATTCGTCAAAACTCGTACTTGCGGAGAGTTTCTGAGGCGTAGAAGTGGTGACAGTGGATAGGTTATATCTATTAAAAAAAATCTGATTCTCTTTTCAATTAATCTTTTTTCATCTTTTTTTTATTTCTTTTTTTTTCACATTTTCGAGTACGTTCTTAAAAATTTACGAGTAGGTAGATAAAAAAAAACGGATTTAGCATGTTTACACCCCAAGCCGACGATATCTGTACGTAGACTGTATAGAAGCTTTATATTCTTATTCACTTGGCTAAGACACTTCGTTCCCAACTCTCCGCCCAATTTTCGAGACATTGACTGTTGAGTGGCGGGCGCTGTGCTTTGTCTTTATACCAGAACTAAGAAATGAACCTACAAACATTGCGTTTACAATCAGACGCGCGTGCCGCTGTGGAACATCCAATATGTTGAGAAATGGGCGGTGGGTGTGGAACGGAGTGTTTTAACACTATATTCCCCCGTCTATCCTGCTACATGCAGGCTATTTATTTACAAGGCGATTACAAAGCCAGTATAAACTATTAAATAATAATACAGGTACCCACGTAATAACCTAAAACTGATTCATTATGCAACCACCGGTTCTGAAGGTCAATTGACTGTCATGATAATGATGCTGTTTGAACAACTAGATGGAATAATTGATACCTTATCTAGGTTACGCCCTAGTGGTACAGTGACGATATGTCTAATCGAACACGAATGATCGTAGGTTCTGAGTGTGTGGTAAAAATCACGTTTTTTTATAAATCTTAAAACTATTTGTTTGGATGCGCTAATCTAAGGAACTATTGGGTCGAGTTAAAAATTAATGACAATAAATTTGTGTTATTTTAGATCAGGTTAACGATTTTTAAATAACCCGCTGACTCCCGGAACTTAGCACGTCCTACACAACTCTTAGATATTTCAATTTGACAATGCGGACGAAGCGACAGGTTAAAGTTAATTTTTTTCAACGGCAACGTGAAACAGGGCAAGCAGATGGAACCTGGACATATAATGTTAGAACACTCCGTTACTATTAAGGCACTTCCGTTTCCCCCACTTTCATATTACCAGTGCAAGGAAATGAAAATATTAAATATTTCATTTCCTCTCGAATGGGAATAGAATCCACAACCTCTCGCGCAAGCTTCTGCCCCTGCGCCACCACTACCCCAGAGTTAAAGTTAGTATTATGTATAATATATAAAATACCTCAATATGACTAATATAACAAGTTAACTAAAATAGTTATACGAAGCCCGGTTCCAGTAGAGACAAGACCGATACGTCAGTAAAGTAATGTAAAGAACGCGGCAGTCTTACAACTGTTGTTTGTTGAATACTAATACACTATGTCAGTACAATGTATTTATGTAATATATAGTTATTTTGATTTTTTTTAGCTTCACGCTGTATCCCGCATATCAAAAGCAGGGTAAACAGAGGGAACCTAGTGTTAAGCCACTCTGTTCCCCACTTTTTTTTAGCGAATTTTCGTGATATAAGGTGGCGGAACTCAACGCCAAAAAAGTAAAAGTAAATTATTGTACCGAGTTGAAATTAAACATAACCCTCCCATAAACGTTAAAGCTCGTTTTTTCTCGTCCCCGTAGGACTCCTCTTTCGCCTACACTGTCTGAGGTTGTAGATGTAGGTGTATGCCAAATTTCGGCGTTCTACTCCGACGGCCACCGGAGACTTACACGTGAGTTGTGTTGTTTATATAAACTGTTTTATTAATGAACTTTTTTTTATTTTCTCATCTAAATTACTTTCGTGATTTAATAATATTATCAATTTCGAAAATGAATTTAAAATTAAAGATTTAGCCAATTTTATAAAACAGTTATATTTTGTAGCAATTTTGTCGAATAAAATACTTAATATTTACATAACATTAATTATTTAAGAATCGTTTTAAATAAAACAAGCTCCAAATGTCAAAAAAGGGAAGTTTACCAAAAAAAAACAATTGCAAAAACTGTATTTAAATAGGTTATGCCGTTTTGGAGATTAGTGTGTAAATTCTTATTTATTATTAATAAATGCTCCAAAAAATTGATTTACATACATACAGCGATGATCGTTGACAATTTTATTATATATGTATAGATTTAAATATATATCAGCTTCACGCTGTATCCCGCACGTAGCAGGGTAGGCAGAGGGAACCTAGTGTCAAGACACTTCGTTTACCAGACGGGCGGATCTCGAATGCACGAGCCACTGACGCCCTGTACACTATAGGATCCGGGTCGTGAAGTACACGGGGAAAGTCGAAAAAAAATAAGATGTTATATCACAATATAACGGTAGGTGGCTGACGGCTTCTTCAAATATGTCTTCCTTGAATTCTTTCTTCTATTTTTCTTCCTATATTTCTCTCTATTTTTCTTTCTATTGTCTTCTTGTTACTATGTGTGCTTGAACTCCTTGTCCAACCCTATGTGCGGAGCTATATCGTATAGAGAGCCGCAAGCCGCTCAGCTTTGTTAGCTTTGTGGTCGTTTATGTTAAATGGATGTACATAATAAGATACAAAAATCAATCTAATAAGATCACACTGGCACAGGCGATACGAGATTGAATGATAACATTGGTTGTGGGTTCTACTCGTATAAATTAATTACTTTTTGCTCCCTGTGACAAGACAAGGCGCAGCGTTCATTTTCAGCATTCAGGCAAGTGACGAACGGAGTGTACTATTACATTTTTGTACTATAATATATTATATTTTATATTCTATACGCGTACCCTGCTATTTACGCAATAAAAAATTGGTGAAGTGTGAGTCGGATCCGCCAACCGAGGGTTTCGTACCAATTTACTACCTTACTATTAGGATATAGTTACAAATATAACTTGTAATTGTTTTTTTCCACATATGTCCACTTTCGGATTTATTATTTTATTTGCAATTTACGGTGGAGTGATACTGGCCAATGTATTATAGCTTAATATATCTGATGAGATCATGAGAAAAAGGATCTTTACTGACGGTTAATAAAGTTGTCCTTATTGATTCTGCCTTTTTGAGATACGGAACCCTAATCAGTACCAAGAGCTATTCGCTACAAAAATTACATTTACATATTATTCAATCACCTATATCAATAAAACTGTTCCTAAATGCCCATAAAAATTTTAAATACGGAATCTAACAATTATAGGCAATTAAAAATGTTAATAAGTTATTCTTTGTTTAGTATAAGAATTTCAACATTTATAACAATTTCGTAATGTATGCAACAAAACACATGTTATAACGGAAACAATGGGAAACCGGTTTTAAATATATGGATCTTAAAAAAATGTAAAATATGTTATTCATAGAATAAAGTAATACACTAGATAAGGCCGTCGTGGCGCAGGTCAGGTGTGACCGTAAACGCCACGCACGGTTGTGGGTTCGATTCCAACTCGGGGAAATGCAATATTTAATATTGCTCTGGTAACGGAGACAAACTCCAGAATTTGGCGCTAAGTGGGAAACGTAATGTCTTTAAACTAGGTCCCCTCTGTCTACTCTGCTATATGCGGGATACAGCGTGGTTTTCTTAATAAGTACTTTAAATATAACTAAATATTTTAATCAGTTCCTCCAATTTTCTAAATGTATTTATTAAAATCTGTCGCATCGCAGATCAACAGATCACTTGTAAATGCGAATGGTCGTGAGTTTCATTCACACTCGGGGTAATAAATTATTAAAGGTACTTTATCCTCAATATAATATCACAGCAAGAAAAGCTTCACCACTGAACACTTTCATTCGGAGTGGGGATCGAACCCACTACCGCCGCTTTTACGGTCACACCTTAAATATCGATATGCCTAATAATTATCCAAAAAAAATTGCCTAATCACTCTCAGATATTACATAAAAATGTCATTTTATGATTTTACCTAATATAATTACTACTTTCATTTAAAGTTATTCGTGTGTTTGTAATCAACTAGTGCTTAGAAAGCGTGAAGTGGACTTTTTAGATATTAAAACAAGATAATGTGTTGTGTTGTACAATTATGTGTTTCATCGTAGCTACTTTTTCTTATCTTCACTCTGAATCCCGCATATTGCAGGATAGAAGAGGGAAAGGTGGAGGCCGTCGTGGAGGCGACGCAGAGGCACAAGAGTGTGACTGTAATCACTCGAGGGAATGAATTATATTTTTCCAAATGGTTTTCAAAATGTAAAACCTTAAATATACGCCATTAATTCGGTTAAAATAGTTTCATTTAAAAAGAATGAATTATTATTTTTTAAATATTTTTATTTCTTCGCCAAGGCAAAAGCCCGGCGTTGAGTTCCGCCACGCAATGCCTTTGAAAATTCGGCGGAAAATGGGGAACGCAGTGTCTTAACACTACATACCCTCTGCCTACACTGCTGTATGCGGGATACAGAGTGAAGTTGATTTTAGGAAGTAAGAACCTACTGTTAAAACCCTATGTATCCCACGCACTGTTAAATTTTTGCGATATTGCGTTGATGCAGTGGCGGAACTTAACACAGCGGTTATTTGTTACCAGAGCAAGGAAATGTATATAATTCATTCTCCCAAGTGCGAATCGAACCCACAACTGTCGCGTTTACAGACAGCCTCACGACTAAAATAGGTACGTATTATAGTAAATATTTTTTTTTACTACAAGCTACTTGTACTCTACAGCGTTTCTTTCTAATTAGATTATAATAATCAATAGTTCAAACAGTGGAGTAGTCAAGGCTATGACGTAATAACTAAATAGAACTATAAGTACATTACAAATGTCGCAGGTTCAAATACCGGGATCAAATGTTGGTGACATTTTGTATTATGTTTATGTTTAGTAATCTATCAAAAACATGAATGTGAAAAGAGGGCCAAGTTAAATGTTGAGTAATTTGTTCTCGACTTCACCGACAAAAGAATAGGAGATCTATGTGGGTGCCGAGTTCCGTGTATACTCGAGATATAATTATAAATTCTTAATTTCATTTGACATTTTTTTACGTTCTTATAAGTTTTATTATATTTGCAAGTTAATGTTCTTCCAGCTCGTACTGGAATGAGCTTAATATTTGGCTTGGTCAAATTTATTGTTGATTTCGTTATCATTTGTTTTCGTTTAATATATAATTAGCCAAATCGGGCTTAAGACCGCGGAGAAAAATAATTTTGATGTGATATGTTATAAATAAAAATAAACTTACAAACACCATATATATAATATTAATTGATACATTTTATTATTTATTTAAATCAATAAAAGTCCCAGTTAGATTTGTAGGCAATAGCCATTGTGATTTTCTCCCTTATTTAAAAACTAGTTGTCGCCCGCAACTGTGTTGACGTATTATAAGATGAAAAATTAAAATAAGTAAGACGAATCTCGTAAGAATTCGAGCTTTTCTCTTTTACTTCTCTTAGTGCTGCCCTAAACTCCTTAACACTCATGCCAAATTTGAAAGTTTCTCAAGTCCAGCACTGTCATCTAAAGCATTGTGAGTTTAAAATCCATAAAATAAGAAACAGAACAGAACAGCATTGTGAGTAGTTTCAACAGCGGAAGTTTTTTTTTGTTTTCTTTTCGTATGTATACGATTATTAGAGAAAAGGTATATAGAAAAAAATATTTAGAAAAAAAATGCTATAAAAATCAAGAGCTGTATATTTGCAATATTATATTGAAATAAATACTCTTTTAAGTTAGGTTCAGGATGTCCACCAGAATAGTCTGTTGCCAACCCCATAATTTTTACTATTTTTTACCGTAAAAAACCAAGAATGAAAAATAAGAAATCTACCTTACCTAATATAATTACTATTATTCGATATAAGAAACTAAATTCGATATAAACATTGGTAATTTTCAAAATCAATTTCTTTTTTTTAGTTCANATATATATATATATATATATATATATATATATATATATATATATATATATTACATGCAAACCGTTGATTGGTTGCTTTATTTTTATTAACGTTATACTTTCGTAGGTTAATTTTTAAGGTTATTTTTTTATTCACATTAGAAATTAAAATATATATTATTTTGAGTAATATAATAATAGTTATTTTAATTTTTAAAATAAATAGAAAGCCAAAAAATTAAAGCACGATGTGTTTATAAATAAAAAAAAACAATAAAAACATTTTTAATCATTGACGTAGTTTAATTTAATCCTAATTTAGTCATTATTTAGAAGTTTTCTTATAAAAATATGTTGGAAACAAACTAATACATTCTATTAATTTTACTACATAAAAAAAACATTTCTTAATAAATTTCATTTAATGTTTAATAAATATTGCATATGTACCTAAAACAGGTTCGATGCTTGGTTGAGAAATTAAATCAATATTATACAAATATTAAACTCACAAATCGTCAACTGAGGCCGTCCGTCGGCCGGCCGTTGGCCGGCCGAGGTGCTGGGATACAAGACACGACGGTTGTAGGTTCTATTCCAACTGGGGGAAATAAAACATTTAATATTTTCATTTTATAGCTCTGGTAACGAAGCAAGCGCGGTGTTGAATTCCGCCACTCAACACGCAATACCTCGAGAATTCTTCTTAGACTTCTAAGTCTTAATGAGAACGAAGGTTCTTAACACTTAGTATCCAGGTTCCCGCAGCTTACCCTGCTATGTGCGGGATACGGCGTGAAACTGAAAAATAAATAAATAAACTCACATCGTCAGCTTTTGGGTGTTCATGACTGCAATGAACGTGTTTTGTGTCACTAGTAGCCAATTCATTCACATATGTGTGGGAAAAACAGCACTTAGTAACGCACAGGAGGAAAAAAATACATTTTAAATAACACATTTTGATAGTTTCTCTCACTAACACTAATGTTTACATTTTAATATGTAGTTTTGTTGTTTAGTAACGTCTGCACTCCATGACGGTTTGTTCACGACTGACTTGGAAACGCTTTGGTTTGACTTGGTAATGTAAGGCCAATGTTGGTTGTAATTTTTTTTTACGATGTGTCCTGCACATAGTAGAGTATGCAGAGGGAATCTAGTGTTAAGACACTCCGTTCCCTACTTTCCGTCCAATTTTAGAAACATTTGTGTTAAGTAACGGAACTCAACGCCGCACTTTGTCTTGGTACCCGAGCGAGGGAATAAAAAAAATATTGTCCATTAAATATTGGAAACTTCATTGGATTTTTTTTTTTTAATTTATTATTATTATGTCTATATTTTTTATATTTTATGAGTAAATAATTTAATTATTGTCTGTTTCCCTTAAAAATTAAACAATAAAAAAATATAACAAAATAAATAATGTATATATCTAGCAATTCATTCAATTTCATTAACTCGTTCATTCTATTGCTCTCTGGATTATATTTCAAAATAATTTAAATATAATCATTTCCCCCATGGAACCAATAATCATCGGGTACAGTCATACATTATATTAAATGAAAAAAAAATATTTTAAGGCCAATCTTAGTCATATTGGTATATTGGCCAAATATCTACAATCGATAGTATAGTGAAGTTGGCTATGACAGATGGTAAGCTGCCATGTTATATACGCTGTCCCGCTCTAACATATGTATTGAGGTGAAGAGTGAAAGAGGCAGGAGATTGATAAGATGGCACGTATATGTCATTGTAAGGGAGTGTTTTCAATGTGTTTAGTTTTTTTTTATTTTGTTTCGTTTTTTATTACATTTATTTAATAATGACAATGATATATATTACATTTTATTTTTATATTAATATTTTATTTAGTCTATGTAATTAAATATAATATATAGCTTTACGTTACCCCGCTTTGCTATAAGCGGGATAGAAGAATGCTGAGTGAACCTAGTGTTGAAACACTCTTGTTCCTCTCTTTCCACTTATTTTTTGAGATATTACGTGTTGAGTGATGGAACTCAACGGCAACGGTGTTTTCTCTAAATAGATAAATAATATTTCAAAATATGCATTAACAAATATAAAGTTTAAGCAAAAAGCTCAGTTATTTGTACAATCGCCTCAATATCGTGCGAGAAGGCTCGCATTAAACCTTTGTCAATCTTCGAATCAAAACTACTTTCCCTTTCAGTGTTGCGCCTTGTGGAATATGAATGAAATATCCTATTTTAAATTACAGCGATGCTTCATTTACTACTAGTTGGTCGCCCGTGACTTTGTTTTAGTGAACTGTGGACTGTAAAATCTGTTCACTTTGTTAGAAATCATCATATGAAAACTCCTCTTAGTTCTTCTCTATACACCCCAAAGAACCTTAATGTTGGCTGTTTCTTGTCTGTCAAGCACAAAAGTTTAATATCCTTATACGTACGAAATAGAAATAAAAAAGAGTTATGTATGACACTTGAGCCATGACACATTCTAAGTGTCCGAGGTTACTAAAGTGATAATGGGTTACATCAAAACGGTTAACCTATTATATTATATTATGAGTTCATAGCCACCCTTGATAAATGGTCTATCCAATACACAAAGATTTTTTAATTCGAAACAGAAGTTCCTGAGATTAGCTCGTTCAAATAAATAAATTTTTCATTCTTCATTCATCAAAATCGAACGTACAAGTGGTTGTGGTGTTTTAGTGTTCATAGTATAAGTCTTCCCTACGCGACACGATAGCGTCAATTTATTAAACACTAGCGGCCCGTCCGTGGCTTCGCCCGCTTACCACATATTATACTTTTATTGTTGCATGTAAATTGATTTATTATATAATTTATACAATTAATAGTTAATAACTTGTTTTTATAAATCAAACTCTATCAACAAACAATCAACCAGTTTTCACCAAATAAAACAACAGAATACAACGACGCCCAAGAGTACATAATATTCGTTTTCGAGTATGGACAGAAACTAACCTGTATTTTTTTACCGGAGGTTAATTACACGATTTTACTTAATTAAATCAGCTTCAAGCTGTATCCCCTATATAGCAGGGAGCTGAGGGAACCTAATGTTTAGACACTCTGTTCCGTACTTCCGTCGAATTTTTAGAGGCATTGTTTGTTAGTGGCGGAATTAACGCCGAACTTTTTGTTTTGGTGCCAGAGTGAAACAAAATATTAATAAATAATATTATATTATAATTTATTCTCGCAAATGGGTATTGGACCCACAACCGTCGCGTTACAGTCACACTCTTGTGCCCCTGCGCCACGACAGCAGTTTTTTTACTTAATGTTAATAATTACCAAAATAATATTACAATTACATAATCGTCACTGTCTTCCTCCACAGCGACGCCGGTTGGGGAGGGAACAGATACTCTACTATGTACTACTCTGTCCATGAGAAAGTGCAAGCATTACATGGCTGCTTGAGAGGATGTCACTGGCGGCAAGGGCGCCCTATGCGATACTCGAAATTAGGCTTGCGGCCGTAAATATAGCATTAAATCATTTAAATTTTACGTTTACAAATTACATACTATAAAAACCAAAGCTTATCTTCATAAAATTTCCTTGGTGATGAAATGAAAATATTCGAGCGAGAATCGAACCCTCAATCTATCGCGTCCTCGGTTACACACCTATGCCCCTGCACCACGACTGGCCTCCTTTTTTCATTGATTTCTAATAATTTATTTACATACGTTTTTCTGGATATTTTTTATTATTACTCACACAAATGCAAAGCTCAGATTAAGCCTCGCGAACTGTGCTTGCTATATTTTTTTTATTTAACATATTTTAAGTTAAAAGAAATTTTACTTAAATATTTATTTAAAATTGTTACAAATAAATAAATGTATTTATAAAAATATTAGGAGTCGTATCATCATTACATGAATAAAAACTTCTTATCAGTATGGACTAAGCCGTATTATTGATTATCTCAAACAAAAAAATAACAAAAAAGTGTATTCATTTCTAAAGAGTATTGCGGCTGTCGTGGCGCAGTGCAGCGGCACAACATGCGACTGTTGACGCGACAGTTGTGCGTTGGATTCTCAATCGGAGAAATGAACATTTCTTTGCTCTGGCCACAAATACGAAACCCAGCGTTAAGTTCCGCCATTCAACGCGCTATATATTAAAAAAATGCGTGAGGAACCAGTAGTTCATAATATCAGTATAGAAGTACAGATAGATACATAAATATTTGAATATGACTAAATTTGGTATTCACCCTGCATTAGGGGTTTCCCCGCACTAACAAGGGGTACCATATTAAAGGGATACAACGACTCTGATAAAATGCTTTGAGGAAAATAATTAATATATTTCTCATTATATTTCTTATTATGTCATGTAGGTACCTCCACGCTCTAGCAGAGAAGACAGAAAGAACTTTGAGTTAAGACATACCGTTCCACACTTTGCGCCCTTTTCTCAAGACTTTATGTGTTATGAAGCGAAGCTCAACGCCGCGTTTTACTTGTCAGATAATCATTTTTCTCATTATTAATTGAACCCGCAACCATTGTATCTACAGTAGTATGTCACTCTGTTCCATGATGGCATCGGTCACCTGTATTTTTTTAGCGTCACGCTGTATCCCTTACACAGCAGGGTAGGCAACAGCAACATAGTATTAAGACACTCCGTTCCCCATTCTCCCCCAAGTTCTGAAGGCATTGCGTATTGAATGGCGGAACTCCAAAGCGAGGAAAATGGAAATTTTAAATATTTCATTTATTCGAGTGGGTATCAAATCCACAGCCTGTCACGTTTACACACTTTGTGCCCCTGCGCCACGATTGGCCTCGGTCACTTGTTAACTTAACGATTTCATTTAAGCTAACTAACCGATTATTATGACACTTTCAAAACATTCTCACACCGAACACATATTATTGCGCAAGCTAGACGCGTCCCAAATGATTACACATTATTTAAATATTGACCTCAATGTTGTTCGACGATCCAGTGACAAGTGATCTTCTATTTAGGTAATACAATAAATATTCAAATTCGACTTAGATCTAAAAAAAAATACAATAGAAATATCATTTCGTACCAGCTGTAGGTATACCATCGAGGCCGTCGTGACGCATTGGCACGAGCGTGTGACAGTAAATGTAAAAGAAATGGAAATAAAAGATGTTTTAATTTCCTCGCTCTAGTACCGCGGCAAAGCTCGGCGTTGAGTTCCGCCAGTCAACAGGTAATGTTTGGAAATTTCGGCGGCATGCGGGGACTAGAGTATCTTAACAGTAGGTAAGTTTCCTTCCCCTGCTATATACCGAGTAGGTATATGCAAGATCCAGCGTGAAAAGTTTTATTTAGAGCCCGTCGTGGTAAAACGACATAGGTGCTGGCCGTGGACGTCACAGTTGTGGGTTCGTTTGCCACTCGAGGGATTTTTTTTTCCCGCCCTGGTGGAACGCAAACGCAACGTCTCATAATATATAGAGCCGTGCGTGGGGGCCGGATTGTTTTAATTTCTATATATCATAATTATGTATTAATTTTATTACCCTACTTAATTTTTTTTTTGTTTCTTGCTGAGTTCATTGACTTACAATTTTTTTTTTCAAACTTTATTTAATTTATTTGCTAATTAATTCATAAGCTTGTCTTCTAATATATCATTATATAATGATGTATGTTTTCTAAATTTAAAATAAATAAAATTTAAAAAAATAAAAAGTTTATTTCAATGCATATATCGTTTACCTTTAATAGGGAATAACAGAGCGTAGCCGCAGTACAAGATGATGATGAAAAAAAACAACATGAAACACTTTCCCGCCAAATTCGCTGTTACTGTGTGCGGATACATCAAATGTGGCGGAGGCTGGCATACGTTTGAAATGACAGTTTTTTTTAATTTTCTCATGTTTTTACTGTGATTTATATTATTTAGACTAATTGCAGTTATTATTTGCGGTTCATATTTTGTAATATAAGGGCCGTCGATATCAACTTTGTACCACGACTTATATTTTTCTTTTGAAGGTGATTTCTTTATTTTGTCTTCCATTTAATAGCATTGGATGTTAGATTTTATATTTTACGTGGAAAAATACTTCATTTTATTGTGATTGACATGTCTGCCGACAATTTTTTTAATTATAAGAAGAATTGTCAGAATGACATTATTAAGAAGTTGTAAGTATAGACTATATATAATACATACTTTAAAAATGAGAAGAATAAATTAAAAATATATAATACTTATATTTTCTAATCTATACTTGTAGTCTATACTAATTGAAGAAAGCGGAAGAGTTTGTTTGTGTAAAAAAACAATTCGACGCTCTGTTGACGGCCACAGATCTAGGCTCGAGCGCTCGAGGGGGGCGCCCTTGACGCCGATGACGTCCTATCATACAGCCACGTAGTGTTCATGATTGAATGTATTAATTTGTTGGCAAATGCAGCATAATAAAAGGTTTATCATAATCATTGTAGGTGGTATGCGGGCGAAGCCGCGAGTGGGCCGCCAGTTAAATATAAATACTGAAAATATTAACAGCCTGCTTACATTGAGGGTGTCAGCAGCAGAAATAATATTACCTATTGTAGAATAATCTTTACAAACTATAAATGTATTATTTATAACAAAATAGCGTATTTTCCTGTTTATTTAAGTAAATCGTTTTAATATGCATATTAAAATAAAGGAAAATCCTTTAAGTAATTAAAGAGTTTTCCTTGATCTTATACAAAAACGATATTATACATCACTTCTAAAAGTTAATTAGAAACCGTAATAAAGAATTATATACTTATTCATCATGTTATGTTTTCTACATATTGAAGGGTAGGTAGAGCAAAGCATTTAGAAACTTCGTTCCCTCTTTCCGTCCAATTTGAAAGACATTGCGTGTTCAGTGCCGCGTTTTATACTGTTTGTTGTATGTACTGATGTATATAATATAATCATCAGCCCCTTGGCGCTCACCTGGATATAGGCCTCCTCAGGGATCCATGGCGTAAGCGCATGGCGCTTTTCGCATTCATTGAACACAAACAATATACACATATTCCTTAAATGCATTAGACGTTATGTAAGGATGATGTTCTAATATTTTAGTTGATAAAAATAAAAAAAACAAGCATAGTAACTTAAATTTTATTTAATTCTTACGAAATAAATGCTAAACTTGAGACCGAATTTTGAGAATTTACTTCTTTATTGTGACAAAAGAAAAATAACATAAATTACATGCTTTATTGGTGCAGATCCTACATGTTAACGGTGCAAGTGTGAGAAGCTCAATATGCGCGACGAGTGGTGGCCGCCCTGAAGTAAGCTGAAGATGGCTGCACAGAATTAATTTTAGGTTTTTGTCTTACTTTATTATTTTCTTCCTGAGCGCGAGTGCCTAACCTAACTCCAAAGCGATATCTATGGTACCAAAGCAATAGTTTTGCTACTCAACAGGCAATGCCTCGAAATTCGGCGAAAAGTGGAGAACGAAGTGTCCTAACACTAGATTATCTCTGCTATATGCGGGATATATCGTGAAGCTGAAAAGTCACTATATACTTATTCTTTTGTCGCAATGAAGAAAAAAAAACATTTTTTTCCGACAAATTGTTTCTTTCAAAGCGTATACATTATACAACTAAGTGACAACCTTTTAATCATACAATTCTAACCTAATAAAAATTTTCTTAGTGCAAAACAGAATCACAGGATCGATCTCAGAGTTGAGAGTACTCTCAGAGTTGTTGTGGACTGATAGACAACCTAGTGTTCAGTCAGTCCCTCATTAATTAATACTATAAATACAATTAAAGTAATATATAGTTTTCTAGTATTGTTAACTGCGGCGTCGCAAGTGTGTCCAAAAGGAAACAAGTATTCGTCATTTTTTTACATTTTTAAAGTGTTATTCCACACTTAAGTAAGACTGCAAATGATCTCAATCACTGTACATCAATTTCTGCAAGACTTCGCCGAGAAATTTCGTGAGTAGTGTAGTGGGCGCATATACCCTTCCTTGACAAATGTATAACAAAAAAAATAAACCAGCAGTTCCTGAGAATAGCTGCCTCAAACAAACAAACTTTTTAGCTTAATAATATTAGTTGAGACCATCTTTGCACTAAAAAATCATATAACTCTATACATTTATGACATTTGCCTTAACATAAAGAAAAATATGCATTATAAGCTATACAGAACCAAATGTAAATAATAAACAGACGTTAAGTGTTAAATAAACATAATATAGATATAGAGGATATTGAAGCTGAGGTGGATCGGTTGCACAAGGGTGTGACTGTAAACGCGGAGGTTTTGATTTCGATTCCCATTGCAGGAAAAAAATATTAAATGTTTTCTTTTTTTTGCTCTGGCTCTGGGTTTCACCACTCAACTAGCATGGCCACCAGAATTCGGCGAAAAAAAATATCAAAATATAAAGCAATTTTTTTTTTCTAGATAATTTTTACACAGACGTTATTATTGTTTCAACATAAAAAAATAATTATTTTTAAAAAGCACATTTTGATATGAACTGTACCAACCAAAGAATTAAAAGTACTAAAGAAACACCGCGCTCCGTTCTCATTCAGAGCCGACAAATAAAAACAATTTAAATATAATCATTCGCCTGAACCGGAATCGAACCGACAACTATCACGTTTACAGTCATTCGCTGTTCCACTGCGACACGATAGCCTCTATATTCATCTTTCTTTATCATTTGATCTTCTTACACTCATATGATTAATATAAAAGTGTTTTTATTTAGTTATACATACTATATATTTATATGTTACAGTTTTTAATTATCATATATTTTTTTATTAATATTCTATAGTGATAGCAGATATATGTATTTAGAAAAGTCATTCTCTGTTTAGAAAATGCAATATTTATTATCATATAATCTTGACAAAAAAATATTCTGTTGCTATTATATTTACTAGAAATTTTAATTTCGAGACTAAAAGTTGTTTCTAAAACAAAAGTATAAGAAGGAAGACAAAACATCTTATAACGATTTTTTTCCATTACATCCGTAAAACTATGCAGTTATGAAATGTAAAAAAAAAATAAAAGCATTATTTGTATTTTCTAAATAGACAATAATATTTATTAATAAGTATTAGTGAAATTTGTATGTATCAGTCAGAATTTTATGAGAAAAAAAAAAACATATTGCACCAAAGACATTGCCACATACATAAAAAAGTAAACATTTTTATATTATTAAATTTCTCTAAATGTAATATTTAAAAAAGACGATACAAGTTTATTGCATTTTTTTTGACATTTTCAACTTATATTTTTAAAATTAATATATAATTGCATAAAGCAAAGAAAAATAATTAATAATTTTGTTTACATTAATATTGAAGTTAAAACTTTTACAAATATTAACAAAATTGCAAATATATAATCATATTACTTTGATTTTTCATTTTTTTTTATGAAAAAAATGAAAGTGGCTATAATAATGGTAACACTGATATTTAAATAGATGTAGAAGTGATAATTTATCTAAAGATTAAGTATTTTAAAAAAGGTAGTTATTTATTGTTAGTGCTCTTAACTTTTATTATTTTTTTTAAATCAAACGACATTCTAATTCAAATAGAAATGAAAAATAGCAACTAAATACAAAAAATACATACTGTATTGTCGACAAAAATATAATAAAAACAATGACGACGGACGGTTTTATACTCAATTGCTAAATAGGTCCCGAACCGAGGAGGAATCACCTTACGTACAACATTGTATTACTTGAAATTTTCCGTACTTCCAAATGTTTCTAAGTACAGCCAATAAAGGATTTTTTAAATTTAATCTTTAATGGTAAAAAAATATATATGATTTTACGATTTTTTCTAATTATATGATTTTTTTTACCATTAAACATAATTTAAAAATAAAATCGTGTTGTCGACAATAGAATATAAAGAAATGAAACAAAATTAAACAATTTTAAATAAAAAAAGAAACACAAAATTTACCGTAGGCATAAAAATCTCAAAATTTTATTCTACGTACTGTCGGCCAAAAAAGTATGACAAGACATAATGTTCACTAAAATTTGAAGAAAAAACAGTACAGTTATATTTTAGTTGGGGACGGTACTTTCTACTCCATTACAAGAGAAGCGCTGGCGTATGAGACTGACGAATCTCTCATAGACATACACTGTGAAGATTGGGCGTATTTTAGGAATTTTAGCGACATCCGAGGCGCGTTTGATGCATTTTGTAGTTTTGCAATGGCCTGGAAAGAATATTAAAATATTTATTAAATAAGTTACATAAAATAACTAAACTAAAGTTGACTCTTATGAACCTTTGTGAATCTATAGCTATAATATCTATAGCAATAAAATGCAAAAGTTCAGGAAACTTAATTTCACAACAGCCATACTGTTTAACATATTTATTAGTGGCTAATAAGCGGGTAGACGGAGAAAACCTATCGTTGAGACAAGTTGCTTATATTCCATACGAATTTAAGACATTAGGCATTGAGCGGCGAAACTCAACGCCGCGTTTTGCAATATCAGACTGGAAAATTATTTCCATAATAGAATTTTCAGAGGCTAGTCATGGCGCAGGGACACAAGAGTGTGACTAAAAACGCAACTGGGTATAGATTCCAACGCCACTCGAGCAAATCAAATATTTAAATTATTCATTTCTGCTATCTGTTAACGATTCAAAAAGCGTAGAGTTTAGTTCTTTCTCTCAACAAGCAATGCCTCCAGAATTCCGAAGAAAATAGAGATTCCGTTCCCAATTTTCCTCTCTTAACACTAAGTTCCTTCTGCCTATACTGTGGGCGGGATACAGCGTGAAGCTAAAAAATCTGTGTGAAACCTAATGAATATCGGTGTATTCAAATATCAGTTTAGTCAACGTGATATCAAAAAAATTAAAATTACCTGTAAAAGTACACCAATTGGGTGTCTCCCGCAAATAGTGTTGCTATATTTATTTAAATAATCAGTGAAAGCGCGAGGCTCCAGTTTTTCTACTATGTCCATGCCCTGAAAAAACCGTCAAAATGCTGAAAATGTACCATAATAAACCTATCTAAGTTTCTATGGTGATTTCTCACAAAGTGTATACATCTTTTTTATTTAATGTTTAGTATGCTAGTATAAAAATTAAAGTTAAAATGGTGTACATAAATAACTTAGAAATTTCCCTCTTTTTGGTTTATCAATCAATTTACTTTAAATATTCAAAATTGAGCATAAAAAATATTTAAACAACTCGGGTTGGTCGGGACGCTGGTACAGAATATTTTATTTAAAAAACTGAGTAGTAAAAAATGATCCAACCACTCAATACTCAAGACCAGGCTTAGCTTCTCTGATAGCAGACAACAAGAGGCTATCAAATTTCTTAGATTTCTTAGAGGAAATCTTTTAGATAGCCATCTGTGTCGTAGAATCGAAGAAATCCATCTATATATCACAAGGTCTAGCTGTCCTGCTGTCCTTACCAAAGGCTGCACCAGCAAGACCACCATAAGAAAATCGGACTACGGCAGCATGACTACCATCAGGTAAGGGAACTGAGAATGTCGGATAGTTCGGACTAAAAACGAGACCATTGCACTGTTCGATGAACGAGACGGAGTTTCCCCATACACCAAGGTGTGGCTATCTCTGTCTCTATCTGAATATCTGGTCTAGTCTGACTATCTGGGCACACAAGGATTACGAGTCAAAAAGTGGTAGTGGTCAACAGTTACGTCCCCGATAGTGATCTTATAGCAACTACAACTACTGAGGCAGCCGAGGACATCAGAAGTACGATTACTTTTAGTTGCACCAAGGACGTGAAGATCAAAATCGGCGCGACCTATTCTGTTCTGGTAAATGTTCGGCATTGCAGAAAGGTCCGCAGGGTTATCGTGGACGAGGCCTTAATGAACCATTTTGGAGCAATCGTAATTGCCGCCACATTATCACAGGCCGAGACATTCAATTCATCGGGGACATAAACCAACTATCCTTTATCGATAGATTAAACCTCATCTAAATGCATTATATACTTATATAATACTAATAATGAATTATTACTAACCAAACGGTCCAACCACTCGATGCTCTGGTATATGTCGCCGCGCGCCTCGTCCCGCCACGTGTATCTGAACCGCCGACCCCAGTGGCAGAAGTCGCATGAGATCACTATTAAATTTTGCGGGTCCGCCAGGTAAGGCGCTAGGATTGCTCCGTATCTGGGGAAAAAATACATAAATAGTTATAAATAATTTATATATGACTATTGAAATCTCTATAAATTTTTATTAATATAGGAAGTAGGATAAATATAGATGAAATAAAACTTTAGAAACTAGAATAACAACACGTCGGTGTCAGTGACTGTGTCCGACTACAAGACTTAAAACAAATTAATGAAATACTCACTTTGCTTCCTTCTCAGGTGTAAGAGATCCGACCAATATCGGTATAATCGTAAAACCACTTTTGTACCTGTAATTTAAATAGAAAATGTCTTTCGCAATACATTTAATAGATTAAATGTTTATTAGGATTCACTCTGGTGTCGAGGCAAAGCAGGGCGTTGAGTTCCGAGACTGAACAAGCAATGGCGCCAGAATTCTTAACACTAGGTTCCCTGTGCCTAACCTGCTATGTGTGGTATACAGCGTGAAGTTGTTCCGTTGCCCAGTTACCACCGAATTCTGTTAGAGTGGAGATTCTAGTGGCGGAAATTAACGCCGCGCTTCGCCTTGTTACCAGAGTAAGTCCGTTTTTGTTAGATGTACATTATTTTATATCAATTCTATATAAAAATAAAGAAGTGCGAGTTGGGGTCGCCCACTGAGCGTTGAAATTCAAGCTTAGCTTAAACCCTTTCATCTGATACCTCACTTGAACTTGGCTTGGCTCACTTGGCTTTAATACCAAATTTTGCCCCCCTTATTATTTTTTAGGATTTAAGCACAAATTTATAGTTTTCAGTTTTGTTCCTAAACTAATATTATCTGTAGATGCTAGCTGCCAAATTTCATAATTCTAGGTCAACCGCAAGTACTCTAATAATTTTGATTTTCTTTTATACTGTCGAAATACTCGTTTTTTGCTATATAAACCGGCCATATCTTTTTTAAGTAAATGTACGATTTTTTCAAGAAATGTGCCGTGGGGCCGTAGATGTCTCCAAGGGTTCCTGAGATAACAGACTGTTGTCCGTCTGGACAGCAAATTGATCTTATAAGGGTTCCGTTTTTCTTACAAGATATGGAAACATATACATTTATAAAATAGATATACGTAAAAAATATATATAGAATAGAAAAAAATGCATTTCATAAATTCGAACTGTGCAAGATATGAACGAACTTAATTGTCTCCCAAAAAGGAAGCTTTTGTTTTTATCAATCTATCTATATATAAAACTCACTCTTCCATAACCTTCGCTATATATGGTAAATGCATTTCAATGGAGTGCTCGTCCTCGTCCGTCTGTACGTCCATCCAGTCGAATTGTTTTGTCGCTTCTAATTCCGCGTAAACTGAAAAAAAAATTTGGTGCCGTCGTAAGGTCGTTGTCGGCAGCATTGGGAATCCACACAACTTTAGGGAATTATCTATTTTAATATTCTCGCTCTGGTAACAAGAAAAAGAGCGGCGTTAAATTCCGCCGCTTAACGATCAGGAAAGTTCTTAACACTAAGTTACCTCTGCCTATCCTGCTATATACGGGATACAGAGGTGGTAGATAAAATGAGGTATTCGATTCGAGATTTCTCTTTACTCAACTCTTCCATTTGCTAATATTATATTTATTTCACATTGCCCTTTGAATCGCGAAAACAACACCGTCTTATGCAAGTAAAAAAGACAAAAAATAGGGTTATATCTACAATTTTTTTTAGGAATTCATAATTTTTAATAATTTATCATTTTTATGTTGTCCACTGCCATCATTATTTATATAATGTGTTCAAATTTACTTTTAAAAATACACTTTTATTAGGATGAAGAAGCCGAAAAATGGCTTGATTCCTGGATTGCCTCGAAAGGTGAGTCGTTTTTCCGACGGGGGATTCAATTGCTACCAGAGAGATGGGAGAAAGTGGTCTCTAATGATGGACAATACTTTGGGTAATGTCATTGTAAGCATTATATTTTAAATAAATTAAAAAAAAAACAGCGAGAACTTATCCTAATATAATTAATTGAAATGGCAACCTGCGGCGTTAAGTTCCGCCACTTACAATAATCTCAAAAACGTGAGGTGGCCAAAATAAAACATACTTTGCTTATCAATGGTAAGATCGTAGAGTGGCGTGTGGTATTTATCTAGCGTCGATAGCGCGCAGCCACCCAAACCCACGTGGTGAGACGGACCCAAGATGAAAATACGTTTTCTAAAAAAGAAAAAATGTAGTTCCATTGAAAACTATATGAAATATTGTAAAAATGGACTTCATAATTTTATCTCCTACAGAAACAAATTGAAAGAAAGCTTTATAATATTTAACAATGTTATTGTTATGTTCGTATTTTAGGCTATTCATACAGCTTAAGTGTTACGAAGCAACTTATATGGTTTCAGCTCGTTTCTGTAGAAGTTCAAGATTGTGTGTATAAGTTAACAACATAAATAAGTTGTAGCAAGCGTATGAAAATTTCGACGTAGCTTGATGAGAACGTATGCCTTAGTGGTCAGAGCGCCTGGTCGGTTTCCAGGAGGCGCGGGTTCAAGTCACGCTACGTTCAAATTTTTATACGTTTTCTAAATAAGTATTTTACTTTCAATTCATTTCTGACGAGATTAGCCAGTTCAAGCCTTAATGAATTTTTATCAATACTAAAATCATAAGACTATATAGTCTTATGATTTTAGTATTGATAAAAATTATAATAATAATACTTACACTACAACCGGGCTCACTTGTCTATAAGCGTAAGCTGCGCACGCGCCGCAGTAGGAGTAACCGGCGTGCCTGAAATTAAAAACTTCATATTTTATCACCCTATATCCGGCATATGGCAGACTGAAAATAGTGTTATGTCAATCCATTCTATACGCACCTCCTAATAAAGTAATAAAAATAATTTAAATATAATCACTTCAGCACATAGCAGGGTAGGCAGAGAGAACCTGGGAACCTATTATTAAGATAGTTCCACTGCCCTTTTTTGCCGAATTTCGGAGGCATTGTGTGTTGAGTGGCATTAAATAATAATATTATAAAAAAAACTACTCAAACTACTCACGGTGCAATAATAGCTCTAGCCGGTCCATGTGTGAGGTCTGCCTTCGACAGCCAAAGGTCCAACTGCCTCGATAATTCAGAACCTATTGTTAACATTGTTTCAATTTAAAATGGATTTTGACTTCTCATATTAGAAAAGTCAGGACTACCAAATTACAGTATAGTTTGTGACAAAATATGCTATGTATATAAATAAAAACCATGTTTGGAGACAGTTGAACACATATATTTATCAAGTAACATGAAAATGATACCATTAAATTATAGTTTTTTTTGAACTGGGTACAGCTGTCGTAAGCGCCATTCACAAATGTATATACAAAAATTTTATGATTTTAAAGATTCAATGTTTCAAGATATGCAAGTCCATTTTTTTAAACAAATTTTAATAATTCTGATTTTTTTAATAATCTATTAAACTAAAATGATGTATGAGATATAGGTCTAAAGGTAAAAATAAAAAAAACAGTAAACAACAATTACTTTATTTAACTCTATCAAAATCAGCTTCTCTATACTTAAAACACATAATTTATATAAAATCAAATATTATTACAACATGTTATGTTAAACACACGTTATACATAAAAAAAAGAAAATATACAAAAAAACTGTTTATTCATCATCATTATCCATTATTAAAGCTACTTTTTCTGAAACCTCCTTTAATAACTTTTCACTAAATTTAGGAAATTTTATGTCAAACTCTGATTTTAAATTTTCGAAATCAAACCTATCTTTTTGTATATCATTTAAATTAACTTGCGAATGTTCATACTCTTTAAACTTATTAACATCTAAATTAGAATGTTTTTTAATTTGTTCAAAGCCTTCTATAGCCTCATTTACTGCGTCAAGTAATTGTCGATGACCAGATTCATTGTTGTAGCCGAAATCAACATTTTTAGTTTCAAGTTTGTCTAAACAACTTTCTTCTGCTATTTTTAGATTATCTAATTGATTCTGTAGACCAGAGTCATCTATCATGTTGCAAAATTTTGAACAGTCCTCATTTTTCAGGTCTAACAATCTGAAAATTAGAATAATCTTGTGATTAAACATTAAAAAATATTTTAATTTTATATCTATAAGTCCATGCAGTATAGATATTTCTCAAATAAATAAAAAAATTAAATAAGATTGTAGTTGTGAACACAATGTCAATTATATAATGTTAAATTTTAATAATGTGTCAAGAGACATAGACATTGAAACAATATGCATAATCTTTAAAACTTTACATATTTTACACTTTATGGGATAAATTAATATATTTTATAGAAAATTCCCTTCTCTTAATTTTAAGCTCTTTAAAAGCACACATATACAAAAAGTTAAATGATATCAAGCCATTCTTGACATACATTCATTCCTGAAGGACTTCCTGTGGATCGACTCTATATTTTATATATATTTAAAAAAACATTAGGGTATAAAAAGTAATTAAAAAGAAGAAAACATACCTCTTTTGTTCAACAACAAAACTAATATCTTTCAATCGTCTATTAGTTTTATCTAGCAAATCCATTGTTTTCTGGAACCTATTACCCAATTGTGACATTTGAATGTCAATTTGAGTTTCTTCTCTCTCTATCTTCTCCTCCACAAGACAGTCTTCTAACATAGCACGTAAAAACTTCCCATAGGCAATTTGTCGATATTCCGCATCAAAATCGGGCATCGAAGGCTCAGACTTACTTATAGTCATATCATTATTACTAATAATAGTAGCGTTCTTGTTAACTTTGGTCCGAACAGCGATTTTATCTTTGCTTGGTATTTTTCTACTAGTACTCGGTATATTAACAATTGACTGTCTTGAAGCTGTTTTGGCACGTGTAGTTTTAGTTGGTGGTGCTAACATTTTATTTTTATCCATTGTTTTCTTTGATCTAATTAAGTACAATTTCGTTGTTTTATTATGATATTACAAACGTGGCTTTTAAGACCTAACCACTTCTTCAAAGTCACTTTGTATGGAGAGTACACAAAAGGTAATGTTAAGTAATAGACGAATAATTAAGTATAATATAAAGAAATCGTAACGATAGCTTTTGTTTATATTTCCGTTGACAGTTTAAATTGGTGTCATGGCGACGGTTTCTAATTGTGGGAATTAACGTTTAAGAACTTTTGTTTTTTTATCAATATTTTAATATATTTGAATTAAATTAATAAAATTATGACGTCTATTATATTTAATATATAAACAAAAGACTAAATATAATTACAACTAATATGAAAAAATGACAAAGAAATGTTTCAATGTTTCCGTTTCTGAACGAAATTATAAATGTCATGTCAATTCTTCAATGCCACTGAAAAATTCTAATTTTAATGTATTCTTTTCTTATGTTAAGACTTATGAATATTATTAGCTAGTGTAAGATATTGTCATACACAAAATGTAATAAATATTAATTATTATAACCTACACGTATATACATAAATTATGAATTTTGATGAGTTAATCAAAGAAAATGAAATATTTTATTGCAATGAAAGAATTGTATTAACAAAATCAATTCACAATATTTTTTTGTAACGTAGTATTGAAAACAAGTAAAAGATAATAAGCATAAATCCTTTGTTACAAATTGAACAAAAGCTTCAATTGAACTTTATTTTAAAAACCAAAAAGTGTTATTGACTTTAGATGTCAATAACCTTTTGACTTCACAAAATTCTTTTGTACTTATTTCTAACATAAGACTTTTCTATTAAAAATCAGCTTTAAATATACTTTTGTATAAAGTTTAACAAAGATAGCTTTAAAATAATTCTTACCATTCTCCGTGTACCAGCTACCAGCATGAGAAGCTTTACGGCAGGACATTTTATAAACAAAATATAAGTGTTTAGATTAAAACACAAAATAAAATCACTTTCACAATCACCAAAATAACACTTTGACGTTGATGTATACAACCACATACAACATAGGTGCTTTGGCTTTGTACTTTGTAGAAAAAAGGTTGAGTTTCACAGATTATATATATATATCATAATGATACGCAATTTATTTTAATAATATACCGTATGGTGTATGGTACGGTATGGCACCATATTTTTTTATTATTGTATGGTATTTTATTATATATTTAATGGTTTTTAAATAGTTTTTTTTTATAAGACAACTTTGCCAAATTTATTACGAATTTATTTGATTTATTTATTTTATTTGCACACATGTTTAATACTTCACAAATATGCATGAAAAACTAATGAATAGTGAAGATTAAAGTGATTAATCACTTATTTATATCATGATAAATAATTTGTAGTTTTGTAGTTTAAACGAACTGTGCATTTTACGCAATCAGACTATCTGATTTGAGGAAAATTTTTAGTAATAATTAATATTTTTAAATATCCGCAGATGTCGCATAGTTATAGATGAAAAAAATAGATCTCTCAAATATAAAGCAACATTAAAGCGAAAAGCTTTGCATTGCATAATATAGAAATTAAAAATAATTAAAAAGCTGGGAGCTTTACGTCAAAATCAAAATGACATTACATTAGCTAATCGGAGTCGGCAAAACTCACTTCATGATATTTCTAAACTTATAAATGAAAATATTACTAAATATTATCAAATTGTGTATTACAATATTATAACATTATTTTTTTAATATTGATACTACATCAGTTTTTGGTTCGCGCTTTTGTAGTTAAAAACGAAATTGGTGTATTTTTTAATAAATATTTCGTAACATTCCCATTGCAAAATTGTGAAAATGTTTAATTCTGTTTGTAAGTTGATTAATAAATATTTTTTATTATTGTTATTAGAATAATTTAAAAAAACTACTATGTTTTATTAACATTAACTTTGTATTTATGATTAATGAATATAAAATTAAATTAATATATATTTGTACTTTTTATATTTCATTTGGTAAACACTCATGGTACATATTATATAAATTTATATTATCATATAAATTAATATTGTGTTCATAAATGAACAATGCTCGGTTATTGATAGATAAATATTTTTTTTTTGAAGCCAGTTGTGGTGTAGCAGCACGAAGTGTGACTGTAAAACCGACTGGTTGTGGGTTCGATCCCCACTCGAGGAGATGAAATATTTACTTAAATTTATATTTCCATTTCCTCACTCTCGTGTCAAGGCTAAGTGCGGCATTGAGTTCTACCACTCAACACGCAATGCTTCCAGGATTCGGCAGAAAGTGGGGAACGGTGTGTCTTAACACTAGATTCCCTCTGCCTACCCTGCTGTGTGTGGGATACAGCGCAAAGATGATTTTGATTTTTTAGTTAAATATATTTTTTAAATTTAATTCTGTATATATCATAGTAGGTAGATAGAACCAAGATGTTAAGATGCTCGACCCACTTGGAGACATCACATGTTGAGTGGCAAAACACCACACTTTGTATTTTTATCAGAGCTATGAAATAAATGAAATTTATATCCCCAAATGGGAGTCAAACCCACAACCATCACATTTACAGTTAGATGCTTTGCCACAATGGTCTGATATGTACACTATATATATAAGATAAAAAATATTATTATATAAATTACAGATAGACATAACTCTAAATTATTATCACAATGGGTACACATAAGATCAGCGAGTCAATCAGCAAACAAACCAAAAACAGCCATAGTAATGCTTAACATGGGAGGACCTAAAACAACAGATCAGGTATATATTTTTTGTTTTTAACTTAGAGGCGAGGGAATTTATGTTTTTTCACCTATTTTAAGAGCAATTGTATTTCAAATTTTCATTATTTTAACTTTGAACTCATAAAAGAAAAGTGACCAAAAATTGTGATTAGAATTACTTTGATTTGTATAGGGCAGAATTGGTAGTGGGAGGTATAATAACAAGATCTCTTTATAGTTTGCTAAAAGACCTTCACCTGTCTAGAATTATTATTAACTAATTTCTTGAACACATCCCAATCACACATGAGATCCCACATCCTCACATGTGATCTGACTGGCATCCATGCATGTGATCTCACATCCACATGTGTGATCCCACATCTACACATATGATCCCACATTCACACATGTGGTGTGACATCAGCATGTGTAATCACACTTCCTTATATAGAGGCGGTCATGATGCAGGGGCACAAGTGACGGTTCTCATGAAATCTCAGGCACTTCTGGTTGAACTGGAAAAAATCTTTTTGTGTTCTATCATCCTCTTCAGGAAGTCTTTTTATAGGGTATTTTCGCCATGTTAATTGTTTCCACTTACAAACCTACAGTACTTGCGGTCAGAGTTACCTCCTGTACTTATAATGTATCATGTGTTATACAAAACTCATATTTATAAACCCCTCTCAACTCTAAGATTGATCTTGAGATGCTGTTTTTATTCAAAGATTATAAAATTCAATTATAAATGAAATTGGCATCTCAAAATCAATATCTCAGAGCTGAGGGTGGATCAAATACAAGTCAATGTTATACCTAAAAAGAAACAGATTCCCGCTGTATCCCGCACTCAGCAGGGTAGGGAGAGGGAATCTAGTGTTAAGACACTCCGTTCCCCACTTTCTGTCGTTTTCTGGAGGCATTTCTTGTTGAGTTGCAGAACTCAACACCGCATGTTACATCTAACTCTTAGTATGTCTTCTACAGGTACCAGACTATCTCCTACGTATAATGACAGATCGCGATATGATACAACTGCCCGTACAAAGTAAGCTAGGGCCGTGGATAGCCAACAGACGGTCGGAGGAGGTGAAGAAGAAATACATGGAAATAGGTGGTGGCTCACCTATTTATAAGTGGACTGATTTGCAAGGTAGGATTGTGAATAAAGCATGGAGCTATCACGCTGTATCCCGGGAAGGTTGAAAGAACTTTTTGTTAAGACACTCCATTTGTTATTTTTTGGGTTGAGTGACGGTATCTATGGCTGTTCATTGTTTTGCCAGGGAGTCGGACCCACAAGCATCGTGTTTGTAGTCACACTCTGTGTCACTGTGCAACAAAAGCTTCAAATAGTATTTTTAACACTAAAGTTAGTAGAATTTATAGTAATGAATAACTATTACATCAGTTTTTTTTAGTAAAATTTATTTCAAACAACTTCTGCGTTTTTTTCAAACAATTTCTAGATAACGAAAAATCTTTTTTCAGGCAAACTTCTAACGGAAAAATTAGACAAACTGTTACCGGAGTCCGCCCCTCACAAGCATTACATAGCATTTAGATACGTACCACCCTTCACCGATGAGGCGTTCACGCAATTGGAAAGGTTAGTATTAATTTGAGTTTACATTAAGACAATATAGAAAATTGTATATTTTTTACAGCTTTAAAGTGTTGTTGCAGTTGTTGTTACGCCAAAAGAAAATAGTTTTTTTAGTAATATAAACAAAAAATTGAACATAACTTTAAAAATAGTATAATATAATAAATAACATTCTCTCGTTGCTAAATGATCATTTTAAGCGTTTATGTTTGTGTAGTGGGAGTTTGTAAAAGCTATTCCTACAGATATGCATACAACATAAATCACGTTGTTAGTGCGCGTATAACAAAATTCGGCGCGCTATGAGAATGTATGGCATGGGCATAGTAATAGGAGGAGCCCATCCCAGAAATTGTACTAACAAAAAAAAACACAATATTTCCACGAACATACCTGTTTAAAGTTAAAGTACACACTACCCACCCAGAATATATCTCTAGATCGCCAATAACGTATGGCTTAGTGGGCAGAAATCCCGCTACCTTCAAATTTTTATACGTTTTCTAAACAAGTATAAATAATTGTATAGTTTCTTCATTTGGTTAGGAATAAATATAGAAATAGGAAGTTAGTTATATTAAACTTGTTCTCTACTTTTCACACGAATTCAAGACATTGCATGTTATTTAACGGGACTCAACGCCGCGTTCTATCATACAAGAGGGGGGACATTGTTCTATCCAGTGCACCATCGCGTTCACAGTCAAATGTTGGCCTCATTCCTTTTGTTTTTGCAGAGACGGTGTAGAGAGAGCTATAATATTTTCCCAATACCCACAGTACAGTTGCGCCACAACAGGATCCAGTTTGAATGCTATAGCTGACTTTTACAAGAACAGGTGAGAAAACTTTTTGTTTTTCGTATTTTTTTATATAATAACTATCAATGTGAAAACAGTTTCGCCCGATTATTTAACTTATTGTTATATTATAGTCAAATTATACAAAAGGTTCACATAAATTGTAGCCTATGTTATTTAACCTAGTTTTAAGACACTTCGGTCCTCACTTTCCGCCAATTTCTGAAGGCATTACCTGTTAAGTGGCGGAACTCAACGCCGCCCTTTGCCTCGACACCAGAGCGAAGTAATGAAAATATAAATTTAAATAAATATTTTATTTCCTCGAGTGGGGATTGAACCCACAACCGCCGCGTTACAGTTACACCCTTGTGCCGTGAATAAGTCTTCTAAAAAGTAATGTAAGGATGTCATGGTCCAGTGGCATAAGGGTGTGACTGTAAAAGACAATTGAGGGTTCAATTCCCATTCGGGTGAATAAAATATTTAATATTTTCATTAACTGGAACGAGGCAAAGCGCGGCGTTGAGTTCCAACAATCAACAGGCAACAGGCGAGAATTTGGCGGAAAGTAGGAAACGGAAGTATCTTATCACAACGTTATTAAGTTCCCTCTGTCTAACATGCTTTGTTCGGTATACATAGTGAAACTAAAAAAATATATATAAAAATGCACTCTAAGCTCGAGAAATCGAACCAACTATTAATAAACATAATAAAATAAATTATTTTAAATATGTTATTTAAAACTTTTATTTCCAGATCTTTGCCTAATATCAAATTTTCACTAATAGAGAGGTGGGCAACCAATAAGCATTTAGCAAAAGTATTTTCCGAAAGAATTAAAGAAAAATTGGCACTATTCGACAAAAGTATAAGGGATCAAGTTCTTATTATGTTTACAGCACACAGTTTACCTTTAAAGGTAAGATCTTTTTAGTTTTACGCTTTATCACGCACAAGGAGGGTATGCAGAGGGAACCAAGTGTTAAAATACACCATTCCTAACCTTCCGAGAATTTTTGAAACATTGTGAGTGGAGTAGCGGAACACAATACCCACAGTACAGTTGCCGCTCTTTTTTGTCATCAGAACAAGGAAATGAAGATATTAAATAATTCACTCCCGCGAGTGAGAATCGAACCCGTTACCATCGCGTTTAGTAAGTCGTCAGGCAGTTAAATAAGCATTACTATTACGGTTTCCTATCATCTCTTAGACCACTGGTTCCCAACCAGTGGTCCGCGGACCACCAGTGGTCCGTAGAAGCCTAAATATGGTCCGCGAACGATTCTAATTTTATGACTGGGGATGGTGAGGCGGAGTTTTTGTATGATTATCACAATTAAATATTATTATACCTACATGCATAGTGGTCCCTGCTACCAATAAGGATATAAAAGTGGTCCTTGATTAAAAAAAGGTTGGGAATCCCTGTCTTAGACTAATTATTATTTATCTACTCTGGTAAACAAATCGCGGCGTTGAGTTCCGCTCTTCAACATCAAAAACTTAAGCATGCTCCCAGGCAGTAATCCTACGAAGGTACTAACCTGCACAAATCATAATAATAAAAGAAACAGAAAAAAATATTTATCTCTATAAGTATCACAATTTCCAGGCAGTATCCCGTGGAGATACTTATCCCCACGAAGTAGCCGCGTCAGTATCCTGCACGATGGCGGAGTTGTCCCTGCCGAACCCGCACAGGCTGGTGTGGCAGAGCAAAGTGGGTCCACTGCCGTGGTTGCAACCATATACCGATGATGCTATTAAAGTAAGTACAGTTTTATTACCCTTTTTATTTTCACGCTGTATCCCGCATATGTGTAGTATAGTCCGACATTATCGTTATTGCATATGGGAAGCACGCGCGGTAGAATTGCGCAGAACGCGTATTTTGATATCTGCACATAGACGCCCTCGAGCGGGCGCTCAACCACTACGGTACAGTCGAGCGCAACGCTGTCAGTTCATTACTATGAAACAAGAATATATTATCATATGATAGTGTCATATATACAAAATGGCGCAGAAAAGCATATTTATCGAGTATAATATTACTAGATAAATATTAGTGTGTTAGTTTAAGCAACATGCAAAATCAAGCTATGGATGCAAAATGAAAAATTAAAAAAAAAAAACTAATTTGAAATTATTATAATGGGGCCACATCCAAATCTTCTTCAATCTAAATTCAATAAAAAAGTTAAATTTAAAAAGTAACTTTAATACTACGGTATTACATAAAATAATTAGTTTAAACACGTTTCAAAACTTTATACGTTTTAAAGCTTATTGCTTATTTATAACTTGATGATATTATCGCGCGTGCTTCTCACATGCAATAACGGTTGTGTCGGACTATAGGCAGAGGGATCCTGTTGTAAGGACTTCCCACGCTCCGTTGAATTATCTAGGCATTGCGTGTGAGTCGCGGATGTTAACGCTGCTGTTTGCCTCGTCACCATGGAGAGGATGTGAAAAGATGTGTGCACGACAAATTATTAGAGGCTACCGTAGTACTTGAGTTAATTAAATTATTTTCATTTCTCCCTTCTAGTAGACGTGCGATGTTAAGTTACGCCACGCTATATGCGGGTGAAGCTAAAAATAAGTGTTAGTGTGTTCAGTTATTCTTCACTTTGTTCACTTTATGGGGATGGTCTTATCGTCGTCAACGCTGCGCTCTTTCACACTTTGTAAAAATATTTCTATTCTCTCCCAGGCCTACGCGAAACAAGGGTGTAAGCACATGATCCTGGTGCCGATAGCGTTCGTCAACGAGCACATCGAGACACTACACGAGCTGGACATCGAGTACTGTGACGAGGTCGCTAAGGAGGTCAGTTGTTGATACCAGGTTGTGACGTTATAGAGGTGTATCATATCGTTACTTTTTTATACATCCCTTCATCCGTCATCTGTCGCCTGTCTTCCGTCATCCGTCATCTGTCACCAACCAACCGCTATCCGTCATACTTTATCTTTTATCCGTCAACGATCACTCATCATTCATATATAATAAATAAAATAAGTAAATCAGCTTCACGCTGTATCCCGCACACAGCAGGGTAGACAGAGGGAACTTAGTATTAAGACACTCTGTTACCCACTTTCTGCCGAATTCTGGAGGCATTGCGCGTTGAATGGCAGAACTCAACGCCGCGCTTAACTTCGACACCAGAGCGAAGAAAATGGAAATATAAATNTGCCCCATATATGTTCAAAGCTACCCCGGAAGGGGGGCAGCTTTGAACATTTGACTACTGCTACTAAAGTTGATATTGCACCTTTAACTTATATATTTTTCTAGATATGATGCTACGGTTGTGTGCCACAATAATTGGACTAAGCATTGTGAAATAGTAAAGAAGTTAAAAACTGTAGAATTTTTAGATATGTACAAAGTTTAAAAATCGTTCGAATGTGCCCCCCTCTCCCCTATACATAATCGTTCTCTGCGGGTGAATATGCGTGTCCAGTTTGACACCGCTCCACTCATGCGAAGGAGATAGACATAGCATTAAGTGAGACTCATTTCATTTATAATAATAATTAAATAAAAATAATCGAACCGAATGTATTCGGCACCATAACTGAATAATTCGGCCGAATACGATATTGGCCGAATACGGCACGACGATATTGAAAAAGATGATATATATAGATACATACGGAATACCAAACGAATATTCGGCGCATCTCTAGTTTGAACTGTTTATAGTCCAAGGAGAGATATTTTATATTCTTTTTCATTTCATAGTTATATTGGTTACTAATAAATATTTTTTTCATTGGGGTCTCGCAGTCATTCTAATGCAATGGGTCTACTCTGCTTTATGCAGGATACATTGTCAAACTTATTTATTTTTTAATTATATTTAGACGTGTTTCTTTTTTGTTTTTTCAGGTGCCCTCACTGTGTCAGTCAAAGGTGTAAATCATCTAAAGAGTTCTATAAGAAATTATGTAATTTTGCTTAAAATATCAATGTTAGTTTATATATTTTTTATATTCTTTGGCTATTTATTTTAAGGAGGTTGTGGGTGTGATTCCTATTTAAAATACATTTTTTTATATAACCTGCAATATATGCATAACCTGCAATATGCGTGATACAGCGTGTAGCTAAAAAATATCACTTAATTGAACTGATATCGATTTGTAATTTATTTTATATATATATATATATATATATATATATATATATATATATATATATATATATATAATATATAAGTATGTTTTGTGGTGGTATAATTTTTTAAAATATTGTTAAGGCATTTATCAAAGACTGTAATATAATGGTTATTTAATAAATTATTAATAAAAGAGCTTTTTTTATGTGAATTTTTTAAAAATCTAATTCCTAATAACTTCCTTCCCTTCCTTTTTCCTAAATAAATATCTTAATTTAGCTTTATTTTTATACTCTACAATGAGTCAGTCGTGTTGTAGGAGTAAACGCGACAGTTGTGGCTTCGACTACTAATTACGGGAATGAAATGTTTAATATTTTCATTTCCTCACTCGGGTATTGAAGCAAAGCGCGGCGTTAAGTTCAGCAATTCTACTCGAATGAAAGTGGTAAAGGAAGTGTCTTAATGGAAACACCGTTCGTGTTTTAAAAGGTTCCCAGGACGTTTGTTTCCCAGGAAAATGGGAGGTTTAGGGACGTTAGTTTTCCATGGAAATGTTACTTTTAACATTAGTACACGTTTTAGGTTGTAACCTAGTAGGAGTAGAGAAATATCAACATCCTCAGGAATTTTGTATTATTTCTCGATAAGAATCCAATCAGGAGCTAAATTATTACTATTAATTTTATTAATTACTAGCGACCCGTTCGCGGCTTCGCCCGCTTGAACTACACAAATGTATATTTTAATGTATTTAAGAAAAAAGTCACCAAGCGCGAGCCAGACTCGCCTACAGAGACTTCTGTACTAATTTCAGGATTGTGATTGGGAAATATCTTATAGATTTTTATATTACGGCGAATAAAGTTAACCAACTTAAGTTTGCGGGTTGCACTTAATCTAATCTAATATAATTTAATATAATTTAGCTTCACGCTTTATCCCTAGCGGGTAGTAAGAGAGAACGGAGCGCCAAACGCTACGGTCTCTACATACCTCTTTCGCCTCGTCCACTGTCATCAACCTCTTCATACATGCCCTCCGGGCGGTCCTTATGCTTTTTACGTGACCTTCCTCCAGTATCTTTGATACTGTGTTTTCGAAGGTCAACCGAGGTCTCCCCCTACCTCTCTTACCATTCGCTTTTCCATCGTAAATCTTTTTTGCAATTCTTTCACCAATTATTCGTTCGACGTGCCCAAACCAGCTGAGCACGTTCTTCTTCATTCTCACCGCGACATCCTCGCTAGTATCTGCCATTCTGTGTATCCTCATTGTGGATTCGTTCAACTAAGCTGACTCCGCATATCCTACGAAGAGATCGCATCTCCACGGCATTCATCTTTCTCTTATTCTTCTTCTGTAATACCCACGTTTCACTGTCACATAACAACGTCGGTACCAACACTGCATTGTGTACATACGCCTTTCCGCATCCATCTTGTATCTTATATCTCTACTGAACATATGTACTTCCGAAATATACCACTCCACCGCAAAAGACAGTTTTGATCTACATTACTTGGTCAAAGTAACTAATATATATAACTTATTTATATGCTGGGAGTAATGGATAAATGAAACATGAGTCGATACAGCCGTCTATAGGGGTGATGTGTCAATAATTAAATACGTGTTTTCTCTAAAACTATTCGTAATTTTCAATTAGTGTAAAGAGCAAATTTTATCTTCGTTTAACGTAGAAAATTAATAAAGTATTTAAAAGGATAAGGATTGATACCATTATGGACAAACATCCCTCACAATAAAAAATATATTCAAATTACTATTTTTAGACAGAAATATGCTCACTGTATGTTATCCTTAGAAGATACGAATATGCTGTCGCTGACTTTTTTGTAGATCTTATTAAGAGGAATAATACTCTAGTACATTGTTTTCATGTAGGACTTACCATTAAAGCAGCGCAACCGTGAAAGTGTCTCAACGGGTAGGACTTTATACACATTTATCATATTTATGTCAAATTACAATAAAATACACATATAATAAACTATATATAAACCTTCCCTGAGAAATACTCTACCTAATGGTGAGATCCGTTGGGTGGTTTAGAAGAAGAGTTAGAAATGCCAGACAGAGGCGGAAGGCGACTTTATTTTCTAATATACAGAGATAGAGAAGCACATATAATGTGAAGCAACAATACACGGGCAGAGGTTGAGACACTCCGTAGACATTTAAGACTCTTCCGTTCCCCACTTCCCGCCTATTTCTTGACGCTTTACATGTTGAATGACGGAACTACACTGCGTTTTGCCTGGTTACATAGCGAATAAATGAAAATCTTAACAATTTCATTTTTCAGAGTTGTAATCGAACCCACAACGGCCGCAAAAAAATATTTATTTTGAATTGTTGGCATCTTAAAACAAATGTTATTAATTGAAGATTCATTTTGTTTAATGTAAGTGAAGTTTCGCATTTTTTTTGCAATTCTATGAATATTTGTTCAATAAATAGCTCCGTTTTCCAATTCTTTCGGGAATTGAACCCACAACCGTCGCATTTACAAATAAATGCTGTTAGACCAAAAACTTTAAAATTATTTGATCCAAATTTGAATGTCGCGATATTAACCCGTGCCAATATGTTTAATAATATTAAGATTGAACGTAAAAGAAGTTTAAAATAAAACAACATATAGTAAAATATAAATTTTTAATTAGCTTTGTCGAATGTTAGTAAATAACCAAAATGAAGATACAAAATAAAACTATTTTAAATAGCTCTTTACATATGTATACTTTCATACAAATTGGACAGAAAAAAAAGAAAAGCGGAGAAAAAAATAACTTTTTTAATACAATTATTAATATTATTAATTATCATAATAGCCCTTTAATAGTTTTTATAAACTATAACTGATACAACCAAGTTTTTTATTTTATCATATTATCTTTTAAATTGACATTACGTGTTAATGTATTTGACATCCGTTTTTGTTTATAAAAAATATTGACAAAGAATACATATTTTTCAGCCTAAAATAAAATGAGAAAAATAAAAATTACCACCAAATGTCAATTTAAAAGTAATAAAAAAGACATTAAATGTCGTTTATTCCAAAAAATATAATAATATATCCATAATATACTTATTTTTTTATAACGAAAAATAAATTGGACCTTTTAGTATCTATTATATCCAAAAATAGGAATGCAAGTTTGTCGAAACAAAAACAAACATATCTTAATTTATTCTTATTTTTATAATAATTAAATAAATAGATAATGTGAAAAAAGACGAAAATAAATAGGTTTTTATATATTTCGAAAAGTCAAAATTCATGAAATGTTTATATTACAAAAGAGTAGTGCCGACGCAAACACTTGTATATGTATGTAAAAAAAGTTATTTAATATGTATTAAAGTATGTTAATAATTCAATAAAAACAAGAAATACTGTAAAAGGAGGTCAATTCAAACTTCTGGGGGTCGTCTTTCCTTTGAAGCAAAAAAATATGATTTTTGTAATATGTGCCACATTGAAATCGAATAATAATTGTTTTTTCTTTATCTTTTTTTTCTATCACAAAATATATACAAAATATAACGAAAATTACGAGGCGTTGAGTTCCGCCAGTCAATACAACATGATATACCAAAATAGATGAATTTATTTTATAATAAAATGTCATTTTTTTTTAAATACGAAATTTTTTAGATACAAGTGTTTACTTCGGACCATTTATACAGAAGAGTCATATAATATACATATACCATTTATATTTCTTTGTATAATTTATAAAATTGTATATTTTCATACTACAGTATATAAAGCCCACGTTCTCTTGAGCCTAATTTAAAAAAAAATGCTACTTTTTTTTAATTCATTAATTTTGACACAGATAATGCGGAACCAAACAATAATTATTTACATTTTAAATAACAAATAACAACAATAAGTAAGCACTTTTGAAGAGTGATGAACATACCTTTCTTTATTTTTTAAAAATAATCTAAAAAAATTCCGTAATTGTTCATTGGGAGATCGTCTAACTAACATATTCGATGATTTTGGATCCGAAACAAATTTACATATAATATAAAAATAATAAATTTAAATATACTTTAGTAAAATGAAGCGCGGCGTTCAGTTCCGCGATAACACACAGTGTATTTTAAATTTATAGCCAAACGAGAAATGAACATGTTTAACTAGAAGATATAGAACTAAAAAAAAAAGAAGTTAATGAAGACAACTTTATCAATCGCACAAGTAAACACAAACACAGAATAATGTCCATATATGGAAACAATGTAAAAAATCAAATAAATTTTTACTCAATTTTTGAACATATTAATAATAAGGAAAGGTAGTTGTTATAACGTTTGTTTTATCTACACATATATTATATTAATAATATAAATATGATAGTATTTAAATATTTTGGTCGTTAATGTAATATTTTAAACTATCGCATTATAGACAGTCACGTGCCGCCGCGGCTCGTTGAAGGACTCTCTGTGGAAAAGATAATTAAATAATTTATATAAATATGGCAATTTTTTATATTTTATTATTCATATATATTATATTTCATTATGTTTTTACATTTAATACTTTTTAAATATATATGAATGGTTTATCTCTCCAAACATAAAATATGTCTGAAAAAAAAAATAAAAAAAAAAACCAAAACTATTCTCAAAAAAATATTTTTTTATAGTTCCAGATGTAGCTTTTTAACTAATTATAATTAGACGTCCAGAGTTATTATAATAAAAAAATTATAACAATAAAAAAAATATACCTGAGGAAAGTGCGGCCGAGTCATCCTAAAAAAAAAAATATTACATTTATATGTAAATCGATGAAATCTTATATACGCGTGCAGCCGGATTGACTCACCCATGCAAAATAGACAAAAAGTGTGTTGTTATTTCTAAAATTAAAAAAAAGGAATATCAAATGTATTTTTTATTAAAGCGTATTCTTTCATCAACAGTCGCAATCCTCTGATTGGCGTACGCAGGGCGTTCCCCTGCGGTCGCCAACACTTCACGAGCGTCCATCAAAGCTCGTACTTTGTCTTCAGGGGCGAGCTACTCTCACCAGCAATAAAATCCATTCAAATAAAAAAAACGCACTCTTATTAGTCGCTTATCAGAAATTGACTCGAACATATTTCTGCAAGATACGATCACCAATTATGGATACCACTATGGATACAAGACCAGAAGAAGTCGCCCAAGTTGTTCTTTTGGTACAACATGACTTTAGCCAGTGAAAAGTCACTCGTCGACTAAATCTGATCCAATCTGCTGTATCCAAGGTATACAAAAGGTTCCATGAGACAAATGCTTACTCTAAGAAACCAGATAACAGTCGGCGGCGGCGTACTTCTGAGAGAGACGACCGTTTTATCGTCTCTACATGTCTCAGAAATCGCCATCTCACCGGTGTTTTTGTATACCAGCAGCTGAGAGAGTTCGAGGAGTCGCTGTCAGTCAATGGACGGTTAGGAGACAGCTAAAAGATGCCAACCTGACTCCAAAACGGCCTGCCAGAGACCCCAAATTGACCACAGTTCACCGACAAGCTCGCCTTGCATTTGCAGTGTTTCTTCTCATGGAAGCGACAGGAGACCTCGAGTGTACCTGAGGCCAGGCGAGACAGTGTCCTATGGCGGTGGTTCGTGTATATGGGCGGGCATTTCAGTGGAAGGGAAAACAACTCTTTCGTTCGTTTTCATTCCTGGTAGAAGCCGAAGTTGTGTTCTGAATACAGACCGATATGTGGAAGACGTTCTCCTTGATCACATCTTTCCTTATGAAGGCTTCATATATTTTTTATTCTTTAAAAATATAATACCATTTATCCATTATGTGGAGGTGAGTCGATTCGGATGGACGCGAGTGTAATTGGTGTTTGCTTAGATTTTGTAAAAGAAGAGAATGTTATTTTTTTAAAAAGAAAGAAATAGTTTTTTTTTCAGCTAAGCTTTTTTCAGCGGGGTAAGTTAAGAGAACCTAGTGTTAAGATAATCTGTTCCCCACGCACCCCCGAATCTTTGAACGTTGACGTGTTGAGTGGTCTCGTTGGCAGGGCGAGTGGGAATCAAGTTCACCTGAACATACATCATACATACAATGCAATATCTTATCCTCACGTTTTTGCCGCATAAACGTTATAAGTAAAGGTTAACACAGTGTTAAGCAAATACACTAAAATAAAAAAAAAGTGATGACACATACAAAATTCCTATTCCTCTCCACGGTCATAGTGTTCTGCGGGAGGCAGCAGTCGGGGGACACGCCTATAGCGTTGTATATCTCCTTCAGCATTAGTAGCATTGTGTCCTCTGATTCCCTGTTTAGATGAAATTATGGATCGATCATACAAAAAATGAAATAAAAAAAATATATAAAACTAAAATCTACTAAAACTAAATGGTGCCTCGCTCGCTTCAACTTATTCTCTTTTACTCTTTCTCTCTCCGACGTATAAGCTTTATTAATTACTGTGAAGTGTAACAAACATCTCCCAAGCAATTTTTTTGTCAGCATCACGCTACCCCGTATGTAACAGGGTATGTAGCAAGCAGAAAGAGAGAGCCTGGTGTTAATACACTTCGTTTCTCATTTTCTTTCGAAATCAGGCGTTGCGTTTTGAGTGGCGGAACTCAACGCCGCGCTTTGTCCCGGCACCAGAGCGATGAAATGAAAATATTAAATATTTATTTCGGAGTCGCTCGTGGTTGATCCCTTTGTTGCGTCTGCTTTGTGTGTGTGTGTGTGTGTGTGTGTGTGTGTGTGTGTGTTTTTGTACACTTGCGGATGTGTGTGTACAACTCACCAATAACACACATGGCTGCTCATCGCAAACAAGTACTCATTGATCATCTCCAGAGGCGCCTCCTGCAGCACGTGGTCGACGCGGCGGCCGGCGTTTAGTTTGCCCAGCATTTCTTCTGTTAACTGTTTGGGGGTAGTAGGTAGGGGTAGGTTCAATTTTGTGTATTATCAAAATTATTAAACAAATGTAATAATAAAAATGTTATTTAAAAGTTAAAAAAAATATGTTCGTGAAATATTTTAATTAATGACAATAAGTATTTTATTTATTTGTACATATTTTTTTAAACGCGACCATGTTTGGATTTTAATATCTAAAATTAATTAATTACAAATAAAATATAAGAAACTAGAAAATCAACAAAACAATATTTTTAGCAAGTAAATTTGTATAAAAAAATTACCTCAGTAGGTTTTACATTATCTTCTTTACATTCTGCTGTCAATTCTTCTTTCTCCATTTCTTCTTCGACTACCTAAAGAAATAAAACAAATGCACTACATTATTGATAAAAAATAACTAAAACGAACAACACACTATTTTTCCCCAGTTAAGACACTCCTATTTCCCACGTAAAGGTTGAGACTTTGGCGAGTGGCGGAACTCAACGCCACACTTTGTTGAGTGTTGTTAAGACAATTAAACCAACAGTCATCGCGTTTACAGTAAGTTTTTTTTATTAGATACATATTATCAGGTACCCAAACCAGATTTTTATTACTAGGTAATAAAGCTTAATATTTCCAAATACTTACCTTTCGACGACGTAATCATAACAACTCCTCTTTTTATTACCAACTTAATCAAAGCTAGTCTGAATGTTGCTCTATCCACGGCTGTTATTGCATTACCTATAGGTAGTCAAACCAGCTTACCTGTTTATTACCAGACAATCAAACCATCTTACTTGTTTATTACTAGGTAATCACCAGCTTACCTATTTATTACCAGGTAGTGAAAACTTACCTTTTCCAAGCGCTGATCAGTTGCTGGTTGTTGTGATTTCCACATACTGGACCAGGTGTTTTTTATAGATTCAATGACTTTTTGTTTTATATCGGCTCCGACGCGCGCCATTGTGTCTTTTAGTTCTGGAATTTAGCCAAAAAGTTCTTTTTAGCCTCACGCTGTATCCCACACATAGGCAGAGGGAGTTTAGTATTAAGACACCCCGTTTCATATGCACCGCCCAATTTTCAGCATCAAAACAACATCAACTTTTTATATTGAGTGGCGGAACTCAACGCTGCGCTTTTCCTTGTTACCCGAGCAAGGAAATGTAAATATTTAATAAATCATTAACCGGAGTGGGAGTCGAACTCACAACCGTTACATTTTTACGGCTGCCGTAGGCCTGCGTTACGGCAGTTTTTCAAAATTATGGATTTTTCAATGTTTTCTTTGGCATTTAGGTTTGTAGAGGCGAGGAGAATCTAATGCTTAGGCTTTCTATATTTCATTTAAGGAATCAAAATTCCACTTTATCATTTAATTGCTAGGATTATACCAAAAATACTAAAAATATATTTATTTCAAAAAATCCAGGCAGATATATCTTATTTTCTTACAATTTAATAAAATTTGTAATACAAAATATGTATTTAAATAGTTATTTTTAAAAAAAATAACTATTTTAGTACTTACCCAAGTGCATACGTTTCCTTCCTTTATGGTGCGGGATTAAATACGGTTTGACATCGCGTAACTGAGGATTGATCATGGGTTCGATTCTGGAATATGAGAATGTGCAAAATTTACTTATTTAGAAAAACGTATAAATGATTGGGGTCAATCGAGGCCCCAGTTCTTTATTCTATATTTTTTTTCTTCGCTATGTGAAAAGTGGGAAATGAAAGTGTCCTAATGGAAACGGAGTGTCATAACGAAGTGTCTATTTCTCCTACAAATAAAATCTTTGTGTTTTTTTTGTTATTAAGTATATGAACTGTAAAAAACAGCTTAACATTTAAAACTCTAAACATTTAAAACTCACCTATAAGCAATAGGATCGTACGGATGAAATATATTGAACACCTTCTTGCAAGTTGGCAAACGGAAGTCCTGCCCGAGGGTCTCAACGCCGCGGATACATTCAAAAATGGCTGAAATTTGTTTTACATTATTAAAGTATCATTCCACACTTAGAAAATAATTTTTAGAAAACAAAGAAACATAAATGTAGTGGGATTTAAACCCGCGCCTATTGGAATCCGTCCGAGCGCTCTTATCAACTAAGCCATACGTTCTCATCGTATTTTTCGTAGCAAATGTATTTTTCATTCCATATATTTGTCGTATTTTTTTTTTCAATATTAGAATTGATAATAAATAGGTAGGTTAGTATGGGCAAGTAAATAAGATAGGTAAATATAGATAAATGTAGAAATATATGGACAAGTGTTTATTTAATGAATGGATTAGTATTTGAAAAAAAATATAGGTAGACATAGGGAAAACAAGGTAAAACAACTTACCTATAGGACTTCCCAAAGCGTATAATGCATCAGGTTCGAATCCCAGCGCGGGGTATTTGACACTGGGCTGTCCTGTACCAGCCGCGCCCGTCATGTAAGTTTTATCGGGGGTTAGAGCTTCTTTTTGGTCCTATATTTTTTAAATAAATTAATAGGTAATATAATATAAACACAACATTTTTAAAATAACTAAATAACACTGTTGAAAGATTGTTTTCGTTATACTGACTTTTCCAGCAAGAACCTTACACAGCCCAAGATCCCAGGGCCGCCAGACATATGTCATTTTAGCAACGCTGAAATTTTGAGGACTATAAGTCTAATATGTAGTTAAGTGGGGCGCTTTCAGAGGAAGCTCCAACTTAAGGTACACACTCACCTACGTTAAAGTAGAAACGCTCGTATTTAAATATGTTGTTAAGAATTATATAATATATACGTAGGTGTGGCGGCCCGGGGATCTTAGTATATTAGGTTTATTTTTGTTTATACTAAGGCGATATTGTATTGTCATTGATGAATGCTCACGCAAACTCGACGAAATTAGGTTAGAATAGTCAAGTATGCGAACTGGTTATGGGTTCAACCCCCATGACGGAAAATGATTTTATTTAACATATATCTTTATTTGTTTGCTCTGGTAAGATAAAAGGTAGTAATGGATACAATGTTTGTAATTTTTTAATATATTTAATATTATTTTTTATAATATCTATATAATATATACGTAGATGTGGGGGCCCGGGGATCTCAGTATATTGGGTTTATTTTTGTTTATACTATGACGATATTGTATTGTCATTGATGAATGCTCACGCAAACTCGACGAAATTAGGTTAAAATAGTCAAGTATGCGAACTGGTTATGGGTTCAACCCCCATGACGGAAAATGATTTTATTTAACATGTATCTTTATTTGTTTGCTCTGGTAAGATAAAAGGTAGTAATGGATACAATGTTTGTAATTTTTTAATATATTTAGTATTATTTTTTATAATATCTATTACATTTATACATTTAAAAGACAAATTAATCAATTGGCAACCATAGATTTTAACATATTTCTCATTAAGTTAATCAAATGAAAAACAATACAGGAAAGTAAAAATTAAACCATATCTGCCACAGGTAAAATAAGCTTACTACAGGTAAATTAAGGTGTGACAGTAATCGCGACGGTTAAGACTTCGATTCCTACTCGGGGGAATGAAATATTTACATACTTTCATTTCTTCGCTCCAATGACAAGACAAAGCGCAGCGTTGAGTTCCGCCACTCAACATGAAATATTTCTTAATTCAGTACATAGTGAGGGACGGAGTGTTTTAACATTAGGTTACGTCTGCTTACTCTGCTATATGCGGGATACGGCGTGAAATTGAAAAAAGAAAATGAAAAAAAATGTTAAGGTAAAACAAGCTTACCTCAGGTAACTGATGACACAAGAGGTCGTACAAAATGACGCTTCCTAAAGAGTGACCTCCCAACGACACGCCGCCTTTGAAGTCAGGATTTCTGGATTTGAACAGCTTATATATCCTATTTAGTTCACTGCATACTGTGTCTATTATTAACTGTAAATAAAGATATGTTTTTCTAAGCTTCACTCTGTATCCCGCATATAACATCTCCTATGAAGGCATAGGAGAACATTTTCTAAATATTGCGTGTTCACTTCCAAAACGCAACGCTCCCCTTTGCGTAATTACCAGAGCGAGACAAATATTTTTAAATAATATACTGCCCTAAGTGGGTATCGAATCCACAACCTTGACGTTTACAGTTTTGCAGTTCCTCCGTGACGGCCTATTTTATACTTAGGACAAAAATTCTAATTCCTTTATAAGAGAACAACGGCACTTAAGAGAAACATATTCAAAAATCGATATATACAAATTTTTACACGAAATATTTATTAGTTGCGATTTTGATTTATACATATCAATATAAAGCAATTGTAAAAAAACATAAAAACAACTACAAAATCGATCACCAGATCACTTTTTCCATTTTTGAAAAAACATATTTCAAAATAAAACAGAAATTGGAAAATCAATCTTACCTGACAAAATACCGGGCTGGTGTAGAACAGCACGTCCAATATAGTGTCATTTGTGAAGCTGCGGAGACGAGGGATGCTGTCCAGCGTCACGGCCGCCAGGCGGGAGTCCACGCCCACGCCCGTGTGGAGGCTGGAGTGCCACGAGATCGGCAGAACCTGGGTGAAACTGATGATTAGCAATAGGGTACCGAGGATTTTGGACCAGAAGACTGGAGTCTTAAGACCACCCACAGCTTTGCCCGCTTAAACTTATTGTCATATTACACGCAAATTATCCAAAATCTTTAAATAAATCGTATTCTACGTATAATTATCATTTGTAGATTTGTAACTTATGTGTTAATCTGACGTATAAAACTATATTACTACAAAGTTTCATATAAATTCGTTCACTAGTTTTTGTGTGAAAATCATGCTCATAATATAACTAGGATAATAGGATTTTCGTAACATCAATATAATTATGAGATACAAGTGGTGTCGGCACCAGTTTTGTATAAGGCAAGAAGAGGCGATATAAAGAATATTTATCCCACACTGCAGGCATCTATCCTTATTCTTTTGTATTCTTATTTTTTTAAATAAAAAAATAAATTNTATATTTCCATTTCTTCGCTCTGGTGTCGAGGTTAAGCGCGGCGTTGAGTTCTGCCACTCAACACGCAATGCCTCCAAAATTCGGCAGAAAGTGGGGAACGGAGTGTCTTAACACTAGGTTCCCTCTGCCTACCCTGCTGTGTGCGGGATACAGCGTAAAGCTGATTTATTTATTTAAACAAATCGTGTTCTATGTGTAATTCTCATTTGTAGATTTGTAATTTATGTGTTAATTTGACGTATAAAGCTATATTACTAAAAAGTCTCTTATATATTCGTTCGGTCGCTAGTTTTTGTGTGAAAATTATGCTCATAATATTACTAGGATAACAAACAGGATTTTCGTTTGATCTAGATACTTTGTGACAGCAATATAATTATAAGATGCAAGTGGTGTCAGAACCAGTTTTCTATAAGACAAGAAGAGGCGATATAAAAGACATTTATCCCACACTGCAGGCTATCCACATCTATCCGTCTTCTTTTGTTTTCTTATTTTTTTAGAGAGCCTTTTTTTGTGTAACATTTTTTTTAGTTTCACGCTGTATCCCTCATGTAGTAAGCTAGGAAGCTTGGTATTAAGACACTCCGCAGCCCTACATACCGTCAAATCCAGATTTGCCTCCAGAGGCATCGCATGTTAAGTGGCGGAACTCAACGCCCCCATATCAGAACGAAGAAATGAAAATATTAAATATTTCATTTCCTCGAGTGGGAATCGATTCCACAACCTGTCGCGTTGACATTCACACATTAGTCCCCCTGCGACACGACTGGCCTCAAATAATAAAAAAAAGTAAAACTCACCTCAACTCTTCCAACTAAGCCACTGTCGTATGAACTCTTATAATGAGATTGTATTAATTGAAGACTTGTTGTCCTGAAGTCGTTCACTGAAAAATAGAACATAATATTGAAATCTGTGCTACTAGACAGGTACTATAAAGCGAAAGAGTTTGTTCAATTGAACGCACTTATTTCAGAAACTTACAGTTCCAACACTAAACTAGAAAAAATATCAACTTCCCGCTGTATCCCGCATATAGCAGGGTAGGCAGAGGGAACCTAGCGTAACACACTCCGTTCCCCACTTTCTGCCGAATCATTGCGTGTTAAGTGGCGGAACTCAACGATGCGCTTTGCCTCGACACCAGAGCGAAGAAATGAAAATATAAATTTAGGTAAATACAAAGAAAAAATAAGTGAAGAATTTAAAAAAAAAGCATAACTCACCCACTTCCTCCACAGGCCGGAAGCGCATGTCGCAGGCGGACCCGACGCCGTGACAGAGCAACAGCAAGTGGTCTATACTGGACGGCTCCGTGTCCTCTATTTCCGATTCGGTGTAACCTCGTCGGACGACACGTGGTCGCATCATAGATTGCTGATGAGGGATATGTCTTTTTAATATTGTTAAATTTCTACACTATAGATATATTAATATTATTTGGAAAACGGATAGAAATTTTAACGCAGCAGGATTCGAATCTGAGCTTTTTGGAAACCGTTGAAAAGCTTTCATCGCGAAGGCGTACGTTCTCATCAAGCTACGTCCAAATCTTTATAAACATCTAATAAGAGTTTCGACGAAACTTGATAAGAACGTAAGGTTTAGTGGTCAGAGTGCGCGGAGAGTAAACAGACGTGACGTGAAAATAATTAAAATTATAAGTTTATAAACATGCCTTTATTATTATATATTTAGGCACACGCCGAATTATAGAAAATACAGAAAATAAGGATCTTTATAAAGATAAGGGAAAGGGAAATCAAAGATACATGATTATCATATTATCGAGGATAATCAGTTTTTAATAGTTTCACTCTGGTAACCGGGCAAAGCGTGGAGTTAAGCTCCGCCATTCAACACGCAATAGCTTTAGGATTCGGCACGGACGGAACGAAGTGTCTTAACACTAGATTCTTATTACTTTTCAGGTGCCTACCCGTCTATGTGCGGAATACAAAGCTAAGTGAAGCTAAAAAAAAAGAAGCATAAAAACGCCTTAAAAATCTCTTTACATAATTATAGCCTACGTTTATTCTGATGTATAAACTATATTATTACACTATAAAGCTACATCTAAATCCATTACGCACAGTAGTTTTTGCGTGAAAATGGAACAAACATTCATATTCACAATCTTTATAACATAAACATTTATAATATTAGTAGGATAGGATTAATCGGATTTTTTTCAATAACTAACACAACGTTCCTTCTGGTGTCTATATTCTCCGGCGCCGTGTACCATGAACACTAGATGATCGATTTTCTTAGGTTCATCCCCGCAGACGTTAATCATGGGGTTACGAAACACTTTCTTGCCAAAATTAAGTAACTAAACATAAGGTAAGTTTGGGTTACATAGGATGTATTAGGAATAGGTAAGTTTAGTTAGTGTTATAATATATTTAAAAAAGAAAAGAAATGAAAAGGAGAGTATATTTTTAGGCATTTGAATTTTCAAAAAAATAAATAAGGAACAGGATCAGAATTAATCAACACTCTAACAGTATAATAAAGTGAGAGATAATCTAGTGAATTTTGTTATATTCTATTAATACTAATATTTCACTTTTCGTCTATAAAAATAAATATTAAAAGACATTGTCTCAATAAGCAAAAGTTTCTGGCGAAGGAGACCCTACACCAGAATTGAACCCAAATCACAAAGAAAGTATTCAACAATCAATACTCACAGGAGACGTAGCAAAAGCATCATTATTGGTATTCTGAACAAAATGCACCATAACGGATGGTCCGTGCATTACTACTAATTCGTTGTTATTTAGCATTAGTCGTCTATGCCATTCTCCTGTCGTTACTCCGTGACGATACTCTTCCTATGGAAAAAAAGATATTAAAAGATAAAGATAACAAAATTTTATTATATAATAACTATAAAAGATAGAAGAAGGTTACAAATTATTACGTCAGCTTGACTACATAATTATTAATTGATTAATATGCATCACTTTAGTTTTTTTTAATAATAATCTATTAAATACAACATCTATACATATTGAAAATTAAACTTTCAACCAATGTTTTCGGACAATTTGCTTTCATATGGTATAACTCATGGTTGCACAGACTCAATAAGACTAGGTTTCACTCGGACAAATCATGAACTGATGGCGGGCCGGCCGCCAGAAGTTTCGAACATATTTTTTTCTGGTTTTATACTGGAATAGAATTCAATATTTTTCGAATGTACGAGAGTATTATTTTTGCTGTCGGCGGGCCACCAATATTCGACCAGCGGACCGCATGTGGCTCGCGGGCCGCGGTCTGTGCATCCATGGTTATTTATTCATTATTTATTTATAAGATTGAAATAAAACAACAACAAACTCTTAGTGTTAAGGGGTTGCCGAAATACAAAAGTGAAAACTGCAATTAAAACGGTTAAGGCGTCAATAAGATTAGCGTGAATATGTTCGTGAAATATTTTATGTAATGGCAATACCATGTACTATGAACTATTACTACTTTAATTATCTGTGTAATGTGTAAACAAAACATAACTTGCGAGTAAGTCTTGTTTGATTGATTTTGAGTGATTATTAAGTGTTTTAAATTATTTGAATGTTGCTTAATATTAATTTAACATGGTGACGAATATATCATGTGATTACTGAGTATTTAGAGTATTGATAAAATGGGATAATTTACCTCTAATTTTTCAGCTATGTCTTCGGTGTATGGAATATATCTAGGGTCAATTGATGTGCCTTTGTAGAACCAACTACACCTGTGAAACAATAGAAAGTCTATTATATCAAATCAAAAATTGATGGAGACTCTTTTTTGCGAATTAATATTCGTGAAAATGATTGATTTATAATATTTTTTATTTTCACGGTGTATCCTGCACATGGCAGGCTAAGCAGAGGGAATCTAGTGTCAAGATATTCCGTTTCCTCGCTCCACGCTCAGCACAGCTTTTAAGATATTGCATGCTGAATGGAATTCAACACGGCGCACGCAGGTGAAATTCACTTAAAAGTTGGTCAAAATTAAAATAAATATATTTATGTTTAAATATTGCTTTAATTGATAGGAAATAATATTTTTCATGAGTTTATTCTATTTTAATGGGTAAAGAATAAAGATTTATTTANACTCCGTTCCCCACTTTCTGCCGAATTCTGGAGGCATTGCGTGTTGAGTGGCAGAACTCAACGCCGCGCTTAACCTCGACAAAGTCGATAGTCAACACAAGTCCGTCAATACAAAAGATTTTTTATTTAAAACTTACCTCATCACATTTGTAGGTTTCTCACTCCAATACACGGCAGTTCGAAGACGACTCATCACGTTAACATCGTAACGACCACCGTCCGTCGCTACTAGTGTGTTCTCGTTCAGATCCGCTACAAAAACAAATACATTTTTACAGATTAGGTACTTAAAAACTTTAATTAAATCACACTGCAGTCTTGCCATAGACAGTTAATAAAAGTAACAAAAGAATATATATCTACATTTAAAAATACGACCGACAACGGGACAAGAGACCATCGGCGGCTAGGGTTCCTGGGGAGTAAGGAATCTCCTTACAATATGCGTTGTCAAACGGTTTTGTTCACTATTAAGCCGTTAATTAAGACCACTTTCGGGACAATAATAGTGATATCCACATTTCACGTGACAATTATATCAGAGCTAAGTTCAAAGTAATTAGATATTTTTTTCATGTGAGATAGCAAGACTCACTGCACGGTGCGTCATTCGGTCTATTAGCAAAATATCAGATTTATTGGTAACAATATTCCTGTCAGTAATAATAGACCCCCAGGTAGGAAAAAAACAGCTATTTTCAAGAGCAGACATGGATTGCTCCTATAATAAGACCTCCAAGTCAACAAGGCCATATTGCTGGTATGTAATCTTGCTTTGATTATATCTTCTCTATCTAGTAATCACCATTAACAAGATAAGAACCTGGTTGTTCTTATCTTGGCAATATGCCTGAAGGACTCCCCAGACCGATGACGCGATCATCATTAATGTCAATAGTCGCATCTTTTATTATTCTTCTTTCCATAAGGATACTTATTATTATTGGTGAATATAAGAAGTTAACACACGTTTATTAAGTGAAGAAACATATATCTTTTAGCATTGTAATTATTAATAAATAAACTTACAGCTATTAAAAGCATTTTCCAGGGCCCTCGAGTCAGCGACAGAAAATCCTCGCCACATCGATTTACCTTCATAGTCCACTTTATAGAACCAGTGATGCTTGACTGAAGAATATTCTGATAATGTACGATTCTAGAATAAACACATAATTAATACATCTATTAAGAATTGTCAGAATTATAATAAATTAAATGTACAAACGATTTTTAAGCCCATCCCAGAAATATTTTTTTTTCATGTATATAACCTTACTGTAACTGTTTAGGTATTTAGTATCTTAATAAGGATATGGATTAATTACTCTTAATAATTACATTACATTTGAATGTTTCCGATTATAAAAATACGGAAATTTTATTAAAAAGCACATTAACAAAAATATTTTATACAGGTAGTAGTCGTCGCCCGCAATTTTTTTTGCGTGGACCTTATGACATAGTATGGATAAGTTTCTCGTTTCCGTAGGAATTTGATGCTCTCTGTTTTAGCGTTTCCCTACAATTCCTAATCTACTTACATGTTAAATTTCAATTCATTTATAAATCTATTAGCTCCGTTTATACGTTATCTATCATCTAAGTTGAGTATATGTAACATAAGCGGCATAGAACAAATTGATTACTAATATATAAAAAATTAAAAAAAGTACCTCTGACATAACAACAATTCTATCATCAGCATCTTCTTGAGGTGACGATTCGCAAAAGTTAACAGTTATTGATTTCCTAATACCCTCTGTCTTTAACTCCATATTAGTTCTTTCTTGATTTTCCGAATTATTATCCATGCTTTTCCTAGTTATGAATTTGGAATTACTAACACCAGCACGCTTTTCGGTAACGTAACAGCAATATTTACAATTTGCAATAATACTTTCGATCATGTTACCGTCTGTATCTTTTATGTAATTGCTATCGTTTTTGTCATCGTCGGTTTTATTTGTTAAATTTTGTTTTAAAGCATCTTTAAGTATGGTTTCTTTATCAAAATGTGTAATACTGTCACAAGTGAAATAATTAACTGTCTTAACAATATCTTCGTTGGGGTGTAAATTTTCAATAGATGTCAATTCACGTACTAAAGACATATGATGAGCAATATTTTGTGGAATGTTTTCATCTGGTTTATTATTTTCTATAAAATTATTATAGAAATTAGTATTTTCAAAAAAAAATTTTACATTATTTTGTATAGAATCAGTAGTATTTTCGGACGGTTTATGTCTATAATGATTTTGTGACTGGCTCAACTCAAAAAAAGACTTTGAATGTTCAGGTTTCGGTGGAGAGGAGAAGTAACTGGATAGTCTGCTAAAGTCACTATATGTATCAGATTCTTTTGCACTATCTACGTCTGACGAAAAAAAGTTTATGGGGTCGGGTAATGACTCTAATTTAATATCTTCTTTTTTTATACGTTTTGTCTCAACTGAATGAACAGCTCTTTGACTGCTTGCTTGATCTTTACAGAATCCCGTTAAAGCAGGCGTATTATCAGTTGCAGCTGGAGTATTGTCCTCTTCGATTAATTCTTTTATCATGGTTTCCACATTAGCATCACAAAAGTTATCTTCCAAGGGTTTAATTGTAGACAACGAATTTATGTCAGCAGGATTTACACTAAGCTTTTGGATTTTAAGAACTGACAGTATATCTTGCGATGATATTCCACTGAGTCTTCTATGATATTCTTCTTCAAAACCTGGTGGTATCCTCATTAGTGTATTAGAATCAGTGTTAAATGTAGTTAATGAAGACGGAGAAGTTAATGAATTTTTGTAATGATTTTCAACTGCATAATTTCCTGTATCAAAGTAAGAAGCAATTGTTATAGCTGGGCTGGTCGATGTTGGTAAATCAAATGTATTAATTTCTTTCTTTATTTCATTTGTGTTATCAGCGGCGTTTTTGTATCTTTCAACTCTGTTAGTAAATGAGTCTACTGCGGGTTCTGAGTCATCTGAATTTTTTTCTCGTTCTTTATATTCTATTTTATGGTCGTCTGTTTCTGATGGTTCAACAACAAATTCTTCATAAATTGGAAAATCCTTTTTAGCATCTTGCTCAATCGAGTGAACATCTAAGCCACTTTCGTCTGATTTAGAGTCTTCTTCAGGTGGGGCAGATGGAATACTCATCTGACGCGGTAATATAGAAGTATCTTCATATGAATTTTGGAACTCAGCTTTTATTTCATCACTTGCATTGGCAGGTATGTCATCTAAAAATACACATTTATCTTGAAAAAATCCAATAGATTTAGCATCTATTTGAAAGTCATAATCATGATCTGTAAGAGCTTTCGTAGACTGAGCTGCTTCATTACTTAACCATCCATAATTTAACATCACGTTACTCATATTTGTATCATTCAGCATATCCTCTGGTGCTTGTATTTTCATACTATCTATAATACTTTCTGTAGTTGTTTGTTCAAATTGTAGAGGTAATTCGATTTTATTTATTACAGGGTCTTCAACAAAATCTTCACGCGCGGGGTATTCAACAGGATTTTCTAATTGAATTGGAGCAGTAATATTTTCTATCAATTGTGAGGTTAAATCTTCTGCTTCTTTTTCTTCAGGTTTCTTAACTTCTCTACAAGTTTCACATATATTAAGTTCAGAAACAGGACTTAAATCTGTCAAATTTTCTTTAATTTTAGAAACGCCAAAGTTTTCAAAAATGTTTTGATCCTGAGCAATTGCGTCAGTTACTTCAAATATTGATGTATTTTCCATTTTCATTTCTAAATCTTTAATACCTTTTGCATTTGTTGGAAGAGATGAAGAATTAGATGAGAGAGAAGATATATCCAATAAAGGCATTACGGGATGAGAAGTTTCGAAAAGTGAAAACATAGGGACAGGTAGGTTGACATTATCGGTAGTTGTGTTTTCAGATCTAAATAAAGTATATTCGTTACTTTCATTATTTTTATCTAATTCAACAGATGATAAAATATTTTTAGTCACGTCATGTAAATCTGTCGATTTTATTGTAGTCTTTTTGTCTAACACATTTAATTTTTCACAAGTTTCTTCAGTTTTCTCTAGTGTATTACAAGCTGCAATATTTGAATTTACTTCTATGGTTTTGCTTCTATTAGTATTTTCGTCAAGATTTTTTGATTGAAATGGTAATACGATTGGAGTTTCTTTATCAAAAAAGCCCTTTGAAGACGGGTCTGTCAGAACTTTTGATATCTTAGGCAAATCATCAAAAAAATCTAGTGGAGGGTCGTCTCTGTTAATATTGCCGATTGTAATTGTTGAGTTTTTTCTGCCAAGACTACTCTCAATTGATTTCATTTGACATTGAAAGTTTTGATTGTTTGGATTCTCCAAAATATCACTTTCTTGAATACTAATAGGTTTGGTTTCCATCGGTATGCTTAAATTAGAATATTCGAATAATTTCATTTCAGTATTAGAGCTAGATAACGGATGTTCTTTAGCATTTTCGCCATCATTTAGGGAAAATACACTTTGTTTACAAGTAGTGTTAATTTTGTTATCGAGATTATATTCTAACATAGTATTTGCCATTGATTCTATTTCAGACATTGAAGTTCTATCACGACTTAATGATCCCTTAGTAAGAGCAGTTTGGTTCACATAATCAAATATATTTCTATTAGTATTGGAAGCTTCTGTATCCTTGTGATTATTTTTCAGTATAACATTTTGAAGAATAGAAGAAGAGGGTACGGGTGGATGCTGAAATTCACTAAAACCTTCATAGTATGCACAGCCCTCAAAATTGGGCTCCAAATTGGGAGTGTTCAGGAAGCCATATGTATTTTGATTAGGATTATAATACTGTTGTTCTGCTGGCTTATTGTTATCACTAGTAAAAGGCTGATAATTTCTGTTTTGTTCAATATTAAATTGAAGATAAGAATTCTCTTCAATAGTTTGGCTGGGAGGAGAAGTGTTATTATTCTGATTAACTAAATTATCATTTTTCGTTATATTATAAGTTGGATCTAATAAATTTGTAATAGTATTTTTAATAACGTCTAAAGAATTCATTTTGGATTTTAATGACCCTATAATTCCAAAGCTTATAGTGTCGGTCTGCGGTTGTTGATCATATGAATCCGTGGTTTGTCTGCTCATATCAAATGCTGTGTTATATTTTTGTTCTGGTTGTGTTGCATTGTTTCTATTATCAGCCACTTCGATTGGTGTACTTATATCGAATGGTTTTTGTACATAATTTGAAATATTTTCTGGTTTCATAAGATTGATTGATGATTGACCTGTTGGATCCTGCCCAAATAATGCCTGTGAAAAATTATATTCAACAGGTTTGATTGGTTTTATATTATTACTGATGCTACCAAAACCTTCAATAGGACCAGAATAATATTGAGGCCTTTTTTTAGACATTCTATAGTTTACACTTCCCGTTAATTTGGGAGGCTCTGTCAAAGGTTTTACCGGTTCAGGAGGCGTATTGGCTTGATAGTTATAGGACATCTGAAGTTGAGGGACAGTTTCGTTGTGTCCAGTTCTATTTATGTTAACATCAGCATGCGTAAATGTAGATGAATTATAAACAACAGGCATTTCACTTACTTTATCATCTTTAAGAAGTGGTTTAAAATAATCTGCAGTAATATTAATATTGTTGTTTACGGATAAAACTAAATCTGTTTTTTGCTGAAGTGTATCTGATAAAATGTTGCTATTAATCGACAGAGGTGGTTCGGTGCAGAATAATGAGTAAGTTGGCATACTAGAGTTAAGATGAGTATCTCTTGAATCACTAAGTTTTTGTTCCAGACCGTCAGAACCAACAGCACCTTTTTGATTATTCCATGAAGCATTTGAAGGTGGTAAAAACGTATTATTGAAATTGCCGTATGAATTAGGGGGTATAGCATTTGTAAATTCGGAATTCCGATTAGGCATTTGGTTTAAATTTTCGACATTGGTATTTGTATGAACTAAGTTATCAGTTGGATCGTGAATAGTTGGTATAAACATATTTTCATTGGGTGTGAAACATGGTACGGCTTGTGTTTTTATTACAGGTTGTGATCCCGATATTCGTCTCGCTATTGATGGGGGTAATACAGTTTTGCCTGAAGATATCTGACTGTCTCGCCGCATGTTTGAAAACATTGGAGGCGGTGGAATGATTGGTGTACTTGGAACGTTGGGCATAATTATTGATTGGTTTGTAATACCATCCATCGACATTTGTTCTTGTTTTGTTATAAATGGTTCTTTTTCTTGTGTTGGTAATATAAAATCCCGTTGAGCACCTATATTTTGTTTTTGGTCGATATCAATAGGATTGAAAAAATTTGGAATATTAGGGGTATCCGTGTTTTGAGGGATATTATGTTGAACTTCTATTTCAGCTTGAGTTGTTAATGAATGTTGTTCTTGTCCAATGGTTAATGTATCGAAATTGTTTTCACTTTGTGGTATGTTAGGTATATTATCCGGTATGAAGTAATTTGGCGAAGTATGAATTGGAGGTGGATGAAATGTTGGTACATGATGATCTCCAGAACTTAAGCCTGGTATTTGCGCGTATACTTTTCTCTTCGTTGCCATTCGATAGCTTGTTGCAATACCTGAAACAAATCAAAGTTCATCACAAAATTGAGTTAAGTCTTATGGATTGCGTATCGTCTTTTCGCGTGAGATGCAGGAATAATATATAAGTGCAATACTGTAATTATTTTTAGTTTGTTCATTAGTATATAGTAATTGTAAAGAAAAATAGGTGTTTTTATAGATCAATAGGAGGTAAGTATTGGTCAATTGTTTATTATTTGTGAGCGGCTATTTTCTTTTAGACGCATCCTTATAAAATTAACTACACGCAATCGTTCCATACTTTCCGTTCAATTTTCAAGACATTGCGTATGCCGTTGAGTTCAGTCATTCAGACTGAACTCAACGGCATGGTTAGTCTTGTTATCAGAATCGAACCCACGATCGTCATGTTTACAGTTTACACTCGTTAAAAACCACATTAAAAATCACATCTTCAATCGTGTGAGTGAAATTTTATATTGAATGACTAAATTGCAACAATTAAGCCAAACTATACAAAATTTCTACATAAATTGTAGCCTATGTGATATTCTGATGTATAAGCTATATTACTGTAAAGTTTCATCTAAATCCGTTCCGCATTTTTCTGCACAAACTTTCAAATTTATAATACTAGTAGAATAGGATTTTTGTGTGATTGAAAATAAAAGAGAGTGCTTTCTCTCTGTCACTCCTCCTCCCTTTTCACGAAAGATAATAATCCGCTATAGGTACTTTCTTGATAGTGTATCGATATAATTATAACATACAAGCTGTCTCATAACCAGTTTTCTATAAGGCAAGTGATCATTAAATTTCGTATTGCCGGCACGACGAGGAAGTTACTTTGACGTCAACTCGAAGACGCTTGTACAGCTTAAGTATATATGGAACGAAGGTTACGAATTCGATTACCGTGTTAAATAAAAAAATATGGAAGAAAGTATTGAAATTTTGTATATTATTATCGTAATATATACGAGATGTCGTGGCGCAGCGGGACATCGTCTTAATGTAAACGCAACGGTTGTGGATTTGATTCTCACTAGGCCAATTGTGAATTATTTATTTCCCTTCCCTCATTCTAATAAGAAGGTAAAGCGCGGTTAATCTACGGCACTCAACACTCGAAAATTAGCGAAAAGAACCGAGTGTCTTAACACTAGGTTCCCTTTTTCCTACTATATATTGGAATACAGCGTGAGGCAAAAAAAATGTATTAATTGTAATTAAAGCCTACGCCTTTTATATATGAACAAACGCTTTAACTGATCAAGCTAAGCGTTAACAAAAAACCTAATATAAATCGTGGCGCAGGGGCACAAGCGTGCGACTGTAAATGGTTGTGGGTTCGGGGGAGTAAAATATTTTTATTTCTTCGCTCTGATAACGAGGCAACGCATCCACTTGTGGAATGTAAGTGTCCGAATGGGCGACGGAGTGTCTTAACACTAGGTTTACTTTGACTGTGCTATTTGCAGGACATAGCGACAAGCTAATGTGGCCATCGTTTCGTTTCTTTGTACTTACTCATTAATAGTAAATTATTTTAACTCATTAATAGTAAACTTTTAACTCATTAATAGTAAATTATTTTATTTCACGGTCTCATCTAAGGCACCGCTAATTCAGTTACCGGCAGCAATACGCCTGTGCGTCTTTTCTTCATTTCTTTCAAATGCAAGAACTGGCTCTGGTACTACTTTAAGAAAGGACTTTCCTTGGGAAGAAAATTTTCCCTCGCATGTCACTTTGTGTCATTTGCTGCAAAGTTGACATAGCGCAACCTTATTCAATACGTGAGACGTGCCTTTTCCTTCTCGCACACAGGCTGAGTGATCCCTATAAACAGACTTTACAACAAGGGAAGCGATTAAATTATTGTACCGAGGTAGTCTCCCAAAATATCTTACACCCCTGTTAAACATCTAAAAAAAATTCTTGGTTTAGGACCTCCTGCGACCTGCTCACTGCTGTAAAGTGTGTGGCAAATTAGTAAACAACCTTTTTTATGGAAAAGACAAGGCAAACGAGCGTTCGCGTCACCTGATGGTAAGTGAGTACCGCCGCGCACGACCCCGTGCAACACCAGAGGAGCTACAGGTGCGTTGCCTGCCTGTAAGGTGGGTTGGGTACGGCAAGAACCTTAGGAATTACTAAAATTTCGTTAGAAATATTGCTCGTTAACACTTTATTTCTTTCTTTCTCAGCTTTCTTTCTTTCACGTTTCATCTCTATCAGTACTTTCGTTTGGTGGCTTTGTAGCTTATCCTTTTTCTTTTTTAAAAAGATTTATCTGAAGCCTAATGATTCTAACGAGCTTTATTTCTCTACAGTGTCTTTCACTTTATCATCCCACCATTTATCATGCTTTAAACTAAAACCTCGTTTTCATTTACCACATATTTCTGTCGCCGTTTTTCTCATATAATTCTCAAATATAATGGCAGAGTATGCTTCAACGTTTCCGTTTTCTGTTTCAAAGATGTCTAATATTTTGGAAGTACTTATTCCTCTTTGATCGATAGATCTTAAAACTTCCAGCTTCTTATGCGATAATTCGACTCCAAGTTTGGACGTCTCGTACCTCAAAATGAAACAGACTGCTTATTCTAGCAACGACTACATATTGGTTTGTTCCCAGGATAGCATCCTAAGCACTCGTGTGTCCACAACTTAACCTTAAATATANGCTTCTTCAGCATATACAATGTCGTCGTAACAGACCGAAGAACGACGTTTAAGGAGTCGAATCTTGAAATTTCTACAATGTTATATTTTAATTAATTAAAATTGTTTAATGTTAAGACTTGTACTTTGAAATTTTGTATTTTGTTAAATTTTACTTTCATATTTAGTAATAAAATTACTAAACAAGTATTTTTATTTAATAAATACCTAATTTACCCAAATTTTATAATTTCGAAAGTATAAATGCGAAATTTATGCGAAATTTTAAAATTTTGAAAAATATAAATGCGAAATTGGTGATTTTTTTTGCGAAAATTCCGTACCTCTAATGATAATATATGATTTAATATATGATTGAAAATAATTTAAGCCGTGTATATTTTGTAATACTAATAAAACGAGAATATCTTTCTATTTTATACATATGAAAGTGAAAATGTTGATGTGTGATAGACAGATGGAATCTAGTGTTAAGACACTCCGTTTCCCATGCAATATCTAATTTCCGAGACATCGGGACTTACATGGCGGAACTTAAAGAACAAAGAAAACATAAAATAATTATGGCAGTCGCTAATTTTGATTACGTTTTTTATTTACGCTTGAGTTCAGTAGAGGTCAACAGGCTGTATATTATTGTTGAAAAAAATATATTTTACTTGATGATTCTTTATATAGTAAGGTTTTTTGATGGGTTTTCTAAGATCAGAATTTACTTTTAGCCTTTTAATTCAATTTTAGCTTAAGGTTTTATCCTGCAAGCAGAGTAGATAGAGAGAAAATTATATTTAGACACACCGGTGTTCTTTTACAGGCAATTTGACGCCGCGCTTTGTCTTATTACTAAAAATATATTTTTTACCCCAGCAAGATAGCCACGGAGAATGGAATGTCAAACACTACGGTATCAGCATACCTCTTTCACCTCATCCACTGTCATTGATGTCTTTATATATGCCCTCTTGGGGGTCCTCATGCTTTTTACGTGACCATCCTCCAGTGTCATCATAACTGTATCTTCGAAGGTCAACGAAGATCTCTCTCTATGTCTCTCTTACCACTCACTCTTGCTTCATAAGTCACTTTTGCAATTTTTTCTTCAAAGGAGAACATAATTTAAATAATACATAATAATTCCCCTGAGTTGGTAGAACGACCGCAACATGCGTGAGATGTATAGAACATATATATAATAACAATATAGTGGCGACGGTTTTGGGTTCGATTCCCCCGAATGGGAACTAAAATATGTAATATTTTCACTTTATCACTCTGCTAACGATTCAAAGCGAGGTGATGAGTTCCGTCGCTCAACAGCAATGCCTCCAGAATTCGGCGAAATGTGGGAAACGTCGCTTACGTTTTTGACATTATATCTTAATGAGGACGGAGTGACTAATCCAGTGTTTTCAAACCAGGTTCTCTCTACCTACCCTGCTATATAAGATAAAATTAAAGCTAAAAAGAACTAAAAGATGAGAGCTCAAATTTCCGATAGGCACGAAAAAACCGGAATTGTTCTTTTTTTACATCTTAAAGTGCACTCAAGCAAAGTTGCTGGTCACGACTAGTAGTCTTTATATAAGAACCGAATAGGCAAAGTTGATTACAAATCATCACTTCGCTTAAGGTCAAAACAATTACCTACAGTGTTGAGATCAAAGATCATGGGAAAATGAATGATCAGGTCAACTGTCGAATTTACATTTTTGGTGAAATCACATAGTTTCCTATATGGTGTCTGTATCTTTAACATTTTTGAAGTATTAGTATTCTGCATTAAGGTAAGGGAAACACTGTTTAGAATACGCATAAAAAATCAAACGTAGCGAGATATGCACCTTCTTTTGTCTTTTGGAAACCTTCCAACAGTTTTCTATAAAAGATGTTTATATCGTTTCATACCTGACGCCGGTTAAAATTACATATATTTAAAAACAATTTCAATTATTAAATAATTATAATTTTTCTTTTATTTTTCACAACAAGGAGTGTAACTGTTTTGATTAAGCATAATATAGAACGTAGTGTCAAGACCCTCCATTCTCCATCTATTATAGACATAGCATGTCATGTGGCGGAATTTTAAATATTCTTCTGAATGGGGATCGAACTCACAACCGTTGTGTTTACAGTCAGACGATTTTCAATTACTCTACGATAGCGCTAAATAAAATCATAAATTAAATAACTAACTACCATTGAATTTTTAATTTTTGTTTTAGACATTATATTTATTGTTAATACGTATATTATAAATTCGAAAGTAACTCTGTCTGTCAGTCTATCTGTGACGTAATCAGGATTAAATCGCTGATCCGATTGAGATAAAATTTCATATAGAGATATTTGAGGGTTTTGGGATTTGACATGGGCTACTTTTTTTCTCATATTTGTAATATTCTCAATATATAAAATAATATATTAAAATACCTTTTAATTATACAAGCAATTTATTTTGCCATGTTAATACAACCGTTGCTTAACAAGCGTCGCTAAGCTACAAGGAATTTTGTTGTTTTAAGAACGGTCGACCAAAATGAGCTTCCTGAACTCTTACATGGCGTGCGCTAATGGAATCTTATGAGACACATAAGGACAATGTTTTACAAAAATATTGTCCTTTAAAAATATATTAAAAAGTCCGCGATGGTATATGTTTATATCTGAAGATTGAGCCATGGTAACCATTTTAATATCTTTAATTTAAATTAATCGGGTTATTGTTAATGTATTTTTTATATTTTGGTATTCATCCTTATCAAAATAAATATAACAGTCACCTTCAGAATTTCATTTATAATAATTGTTATTATAATATAATTTATTTTGAGCATTTTTAAGTGTTGTTTAAAATTTAAGAAAGAAAAATACTTATTTAGAAAAAAGCACAAAGCGAAATTTGAATCCCCGTTTTATCACCTAATCTCAATTTTTATAGGGTTATTATAACTTATATACTTATACTCTATAGGATAACCTTCACAATGGTTTTCCGTCATTTTTTAACGTAGCGTACATATAGCAGGGTATGCAATACGAAACATTTTTGAAAATACTAAAGATACCAAAGACGAAAAGCCTCGCTTTGTTTTACTAAAACAAAGCGACGAATTTACTCATCACCTCGAGGAGTGATCGAACCTACAACAGGCGCATTTACAGTCAGACGATATTCCACGCCAAAGAAAATAAAGCAAAAACTCATAAAATATAAAATTATATATAACTTACCAGAAGGTGGTTCTTTCAAAGGCGGTGGAGCAACAGTTTTTGGTAATTCCGGCACATTTGGCATTAAAGGTGTATTCTCAATTTTCTGATGAGTTTCCTGATATACTTTATTGTCTGTTAAAGTCTGTTCAGGAGTTTGGTCTCTGCTCTTCAAACTCAACATGCTGGAGAAGGAACTAAAAACTACACTAGCCATTTGCGGTAAAACTGTTGGTAATTGGGAAAAGTTTTGTGCTATATCCGCCGTAAGGCTGTGTTGGCCATCATCCAAACTTTGCCCTTTATCCGGTTCGTTTAGGTTTATTTCCTCAAGATTATCCTCTTCTTGTAAATTAGCACTTTGATCTTCTTTTATATTACTATTTAACGGAGCACTCACATATCTAGTGCCCTGGAGTCTTGCAAAATATTCATTTACATCGAAATCATCGTCTGATTTTGGAGGAGCTTTTGATTGAGACGCACATTGAATATCGTTAGGTTTATTAAATTGGTCATAATTTTTTATGTTTGAGACATGTGGGCTGTTGTGTATGGGTGAATTAAATTGTATTGTGTTAGGTTTTGCGTCGCCATATGGAACATTTGTGTTTTCTGTGTTGGGGTACTGCGGGGTTTGCATCTGGGCCCCTTGTTGTTTATCTGTAATGAAAATAAAACAATAGTTTATTTCACAGACTTTTAGAAGTTTTGCCGTCGTCACGCTGTAGGACAGCGGCACATAATCGGAGAAGCCCAAGCGTATAGCTGCACACACGAGGGTTGTGGATTTGATTCCCACTCGTGATAATGAAATATTTAATATTTTCATTTCTGTTAACATAGCAAAGCGCAGCATTGAGACCCGCCACTCAATACACAATGCCTCGATAATTCGGATCTGCCTATCCTGCTATGTGCGTGATATACCGTGAAGCTAATAACAATAATAATACAGTAACATTACAATCTGTTGCTATTGTGATGCAGTCTATGTTAGAGTATTTTTGGTAGCGCAGTGGCACATTGTCTGACAATAATCGTGACGGTTATGGGTTCGATTTCCAATCAGCGGAATGAATTATAAAAATGCAATATATTGTTAATGTTAAATGGAAATAATGCTCCGCAGGCTGATCCGCAGTGCAACAATGGCAACGACGAAAGGCATTGTGGAATACAATTTAAAAATGTCCATTAATGATAGAAACGAAGTGGTCATATCTTCTTTAGTAGAGGTTATGACCACTTCGGTTATACCGTCCACATCCTGAATCCATCTTCTGATAGGCACTTAGAATGTAAATATTATATAAATTGTAAAATTGTAATAGATATAAAGTTAATAGATAATAAGTGAAATGTTTACAAAAAAAAGGCAATCTAAAAATACCTGGACTTTCTTAGAAATTAAATATTTAGATAATTATCTCTAGTTATAAGCCTTATTTAAGCAGCAGATAAATATAAAATTGATGATTAGCTGATAATAATGAAAAAGTTAAAAAAAATACGAACCACGTGTCTCTAGTGCTTAGTTAAAATTATTATTAAAAAAAAATGGCAATAATGAAATATAATGTAGTTTGTATGAGCAAAGTCACGAGCTGAATACTATTAATATTGTATGTAATTAAAGCTATAATACGGAGAAAACTCATTCATCAACGATCGACCGGCTTTCCCCGTTAAGTGCTACAAATTGCTTGCATTGATCCTGTTAATGTTTCACTAGGCGAGTACACTTACGTGAGAAATTAAAAATGAATAAAAATTAAATCAGCTTCACGCTGTTTCTCGCATACAGCGGGGTAAGCACTGGCAACCTAGTGTTAAGAGACTTCGTTTCCCACTCTCCGCTGAATTTTTCGAGGCAATACGTATTGAGTGGCGCTTTGGTCCCAAAGCGAAGAAATAAAAATTTTAAGAAATAATAATTCGTTCCCTCGAGTTCGGATCGAACCCACAACTGTCGCGTTACAGTCACAAAATATAATACTAGCAGCAAATCTTAATTGTATAGTAATTAGTAGGGTAGGCAAAGAGACCTTATTAGTAAGGGATTCAGTACTATACTTTCCGTCCATTCATATATTCATATATTCTCTTATATAATTTCAAACATAGCGCATGAACGTTTAAAGCCTGGTGGGCCATGCCCAGCCTAGAATAACATGGTGCCTACAACAGAAATTTTTACTTACAAAAAATTAAGGTTTACAAACAAAAACTCTACACAAAAAGATCTATTTTAGTTGAGTCAACAAAGTTTGATATATAATTTTTTTAAATTGTTGTTTTTTTTTTAAGTTAAAAAATGACCCCGTCACGAACAATTATTTAAATTCAGCAAATCAATTGTTCATATCAGTGTTGCGGTAAACAGTAAAATAGTGATGTGAAGATTTTCATTTTATACATTATTTTATACATATTAGAACTTACACACGCCGTCCGTACCCTTTTTCAAGTTTCATAAAATGATCAGCTATATTTTTTCTTTTTTGTCTACTATTATAGTTAAAATAGGCTTAGAACTTGACATAAATATCTCTAGATATAATTATTTATTCAAAAATTTTGAACATTTAACATTGACTTCCAAATGATAAGAAAGAGGAGCCAAACTTCGCTTGAGAAACATTCAGACAATTAATAGAGAAAAAATCTGTTGGGTCATTTTTTAATACTTATAGGAATATAAAATTGCACTATAAGCAAATAACTCGTTATAGTTTTACTTTATATAAAAGGAATGTGTATTATATTTAATATTTTCATTTCCACCCTCTCGTACCGAGGAAAAAACGCGGCATTGAGTTCCGTCACTCACAACGAGGTGCCTTCGGAATTCAGCGGAAAGTGGCAAATAGAAGTGTCTTAATGGAAAAAGAGTGTCTTTACATTAGATTACAAGGTTCCCTCTAAGCCTCAAGGTACCCTATAAGCGGTATACAGCGAGAAAGAAATGTAAATTTAAACAATTTACTTCACGATGTTACTTGATCTACACCATTATCATAAACAACTATTCTAGGTTCAACAAGAAGGCGGTGTATTATGTATGTAGGCTTTACACCTTCACCTAGAGTCATATAATTTTCCTCAATTACCTTATTATATTATTCCTTACACATTATATTCTTTACATTTGTGTAGGCGGAGAAACCTATTTTTTTTTATTTTTAACAATTTTTTCTTAGGTCGGTCGTATTATAATTATTATTATAACCTCGTATGTATTCTTTTTTTTTATGGAAAAAGACAAAGTAAACGGGCGTTCGGGTCACCTCATGGTAAGTGATTACCGCCGCCCACGACCCCGTACAACACCAGAGGAGCGTTGCCGACCTTTAAGGTGGGATGGGCGCCGGAGCCCGGCATTACCTGATGCGAAACGCAGTGGCATAAAGCCACTACTTAACGCCGGTTTTAAACGCCGGGGGTGGTAATGATCCGGTCGAGTCTGCCCGTGCGTGTTGCCATTGCTGGCGACGTGACTCTACCACACGTACTTTAGTTGCCTCTTACGACACCACCAGTACCAGGATAATCCTATTCTAGGCCGGGATCACACGGCACAAACCAAATCAATGAAATTGTCACACTTTTAATAATAAGAGTCATTCCATCGTGGCGCAAAATCGCGGCGTTAAGTTCCGCCAATCCACACACAATGCTTTGAGCGGCAGAAAGTGAGGAACGGAGAGTCCCAACATTAGGGTCACTCTGCCTACCCTACCCTACTTTATACGTATCTTAGATGATATTACAATTAGTAGTAAATTATTTTAATTTCCTCGCTCTGGGCAGAAGATAGACCGTGGCATTGAATTCCGTCACTGAACCACCAATATATCGAATTCGGTTGAAAGTCAGAGAACGAAGTGTCTTAATACTAATTATTTCTGCCTACCCCGAAATATGCGAGGTAAAGCGTGTAGCCAAAAGAAAACAACATTTCTATACACTTTAGAAATAGAGTTGAACTAAATACAATTTTTAGCTTTACGTTTTATCCCAAAGAGAACAGCCGCCAAGCGCTACGGTCTCTACATATCTCCTCAGCCTTCTCCGTTATCATCAACCACTTCATATATCCTTTCTATCCCTCCGAGGTTTACTCATGTTTTCTACGTGAACTTCCCTTAATATTATCAACAAGAAGGCGATCGATACTGTGTTCCCGAAGATTAACCGAAATCTCCACTTGCCTCTCTTACCACTCACCCTTGCTACATAAATCTTTTTTGACATTCTTATCTTTAGATGCACCCAAACCAAAGTTTCTGGACTACAATGCTTAAAATGAATAGGCTTTTGCCATAACTATAGTAGGTGACGGGAAATAATAAAAGTGACCAATAGATAACACTGTGTTACGGTTAGCTAAATATTGACGCATGTCGTAGTTAGATAGCGAATTACGGTAATAGGTTAAAATATCCAAATTCGTATTGATTCGTCGTAGTTGATGAACTATGTATATAACGTAATAACCCATTTACACATGGAGTTGAGCGTCATCTCAAAATTATTAAAAAAAATGTTTCACCCATTTTCCACAGCACAGTAGACAGCAGGGAGCACGGTTCCTTTGAACCTAGAATAAAGACACTATGCTCTCCAATATCTAACTTAATTTCGAGAAAATTCATGTTGAGTGAAAATTTATTACAGGGGCAATATTAATGAGAAAAAATCATTCTACCAAGTGGAATCGAACTCACAAACGTCGAATTTATTGTAAGATTCTAAGACACTGCACCACGACAGTCGACACTATCAATAGTTCCGGTTTTTGTTCGCGGTCCGCCAAAAGGCGGGATTAATGTCAGGTAGCATTGCTACTTAATATCTAAAAGTAGTTTCTAGATTAAAATCTCTTTTTAGACATTTAAATAAAATCTCTTCATCCATCTATATTTTTCCTATTCAAATAAAAACCGGAACTTTCAAAGTACTTTCAACTATTTTAAACTATCAGTAACACAGATAACTTAAAGTCCAGTTATCATTACCCAGAATTCCCACCTTAAGTAATCATTAGTAAAACTACTAATGATTACTTAAGGTGGGAATTCTCAATCATATAAGCTTACTAAAGACTCCACTATGGTATAGTGGTTGAATTCCAACTCTATATTCGATAGTCGTGGATACAAAGTAATCATAGTATTTAAATTTCGCTCTACGCTTGATTGTTAGCGCAGTAGCCAGCGAGAACGGAGAGCCAAACGTTACGACCCCCTCATATCTCTCACGGCCTCTTCCACTGCCATGAACCTCTTTACACAGGCTCTCTGGGAGGTCTTCAAGATGCAAAGTAATATCCAAAAAATTGGAAAGCAATGACATGGCCAGTCGTGGCGCAGTTGCATATGCTTGCGTTTGTATTGTGCGACAGGTTGTAAGTTCGATTCCCATTTAAAAAAAATTAAATTAAATTAGCTTCACGCTGTATCCCGCACACAGCAGGGTAGGCAGAATACAGTAAAGTACACAATGCCTTCGGAATTCGACGGAAAGTGGGGCATTGCAGTGTTTTAATGTTGTGTCAACATTCTCCGTTTCTTTTCTCCTCATATTGCGTGTCGCGTCATGATCGCTGAACGAGCGAAGTCAACGCTGAGCTTCGTCTTACCTCTCCGGAAAGCGCGGTGTAAAGTTGAACGAAAAGAAAATAATTCATCATTCACCCAGTGGGGATCGAACTCGTAACCATTGCATTTACAACTTTAATATAACCATGGAAAGAAACCACAACTTACATAAATAATTACATCTAACAAGGTAACTTTGTCACCTTATGATTTCAAATCACTACTCGGTCACGGGCGTCTGTGTTGGAGGTTAATAGATTTTTTTTAAAATGTATTTTTGCATATAACATGGCGGGCAGAGAGAACCTAGACTTAGAACAATCTTAAGACACTCCGGTTCCCAATTTCCGGGTTTCCTGTTTTTCAGAACATTTTAATAATAGTTAATTCATTCCCACAACTAGAAATCAAACCCACAGGCGTCGCGTATACAGTCAGACGCTGTGCCGCTGCGACACGACGGCCTTAACAGCCTTTTCCCGTTTTATACGGAGGTTTTAATTTCACAGTACACGTCAGTATTTTATTATGAGTGTATATTATTATGAATGAGAGGAAAACAACTAAAATTCACTAATATAAAAAAACTATAAAATTTTTACTTGGACATAAAAAACCCCTTTCCTATTTTACACCGAATTTTGGTGACATTACCTGTTTAGTGGCAGAACTCAGCACCGGGTGGAGTCTCGGGAGCGGTGAAATTAATATAAATTAAATATGATTTTTCACCCCGGTTGGGGTTCGAATCCACAACTAATAAACTCATTGGTTCACAAATTATGAAGGGCTCAAAAATAGCCAGAAATGGTTCTTGAAAAGTATAAATTGCACGTTTACCACTCTTTAACTTAAGCAGCCAGGTAGCGCTTGCATTTCTTCTGGGACAGAGTACCCTCTTCCCTACCCACCCGGTGTCGCTGTAAAGGCCAATAGGGCTAACAGCAATAACTTCTAGTTCGAAAAAAAAAAAACTCTTTAACTTGGCTGGAGACGCTGTTGCGTATCCTAATATCCACGTATTATTCATATAAAACTTCTCCTTAAATCGCTATCTATTAATAAAAAACGGCATTAACCTACGCAATTAATTGTATTAATTGATATTCGCGTACAGTGGTGAGAAGTGTTATTGTCTAATAGATACTATAGGTACTAATTTTATAAAGCTAAATAGTTTATTTGGTTGGAAGCATCAATCTCAGTCAGACCTATAGTTATAGGTCTAATTGGAACATAATTTTTGTGTGGGATAGTCCATCTATTGAGGGAGGCTATATTACATCACGTTAATTGTAATTTATATGTAGAGACTACCCCCCGCTAGGAATAAAGAGTGAAGTTAAGTAAAGTTAAGTTAAATTAATCGTAACTTCGGACACTTGAAACATGTCAAATGTGTCATGATTTTATGATGATATGGCATACTTAACGTTTAGTTATTTTCATTTGACCTTGAGGCAAAGCCGCAGGTAAAAGCAAGTACTATTAAGAAATTGAAGAGTTTGTTTGGTGAGTTCGAATTGAAAACTTCTTTTAGTTTTGGATTACTTTATTAATTCGCGTCCAGTGTTTCAACGTAACCCACTGTAGTGACAGTTATCTCCCGCTCTCTGTTTCCCACAATGTGGCATGTGTCATGTGTCATACAAAACTCTCTCTCCATTTCCATTTGACCACGTGGACGAAGCCGCAGGTACAAATACTAGTGTATACTATACCTATGCACTTTATTCTTACACACGTGACTTCGTGTATAAGGTTATACTCAATTTCACGATAATATTGGATCAAGTTGATCTTGTAGCATTTAGAAGGTAAAGGCGGGGACGTATTTACTTTAACTTTTAATATATAAATACAAATAAAACGTAATATTTAAAATCCTTCTTCTTTTTCCGAATATTAATATTTAATAGATAAAATTGATTTTTAAAGGTTTTGTTTCTGGCTCTACTTTTCTGTTCACTCACACAAACGGAAAGCTCAGCTTAAGCCTCGTTAACTATATATCTTTACAAAAAATCAAAATCATATCAGCTTCACGTTGTATCCCGCACACAGCAAGGTAGGCAGAGGGAACCTAGTGTTAAGACACGCCGTTCCCCACTTTCTGGCGAATTCTGGAGGCATTGCGTGTTGAGTGGCAGGACTCAACGCCGTGCTTTGCCTTGACACCAGAGCGAAGAAATGGAAATAAAAGAAATAAATTTAAGTAAATATTTCATCTCCTCGAGTGGGGATCGAACCCACAACTAGTCGGTAGTCACACTGTACCAATGCGCCATGACTGGCCTCAATTATATCTTTACATTGTTTTTTATTTGTTATCATAAACTATTTATATATGAACAAGAGGGACACTTTTCGTATGAAATATGTTTGTCACTTTATACAAAATTGTACATTGACAAACATACATATGATACGTTATTACCTGGTAACAGGTAAAGCAGAGCGCGGCGTTGAATTTCGCCACTCAACACGCAATGCCTCTAGAATTTGTTGTGAACTGGGGAACGGAAGTGTCTAAATAGGAACGGAGTAAATTTTTGTCCAATTTCTCAGCTACAACAGAAGGCGGAGAACATTATTATTTATTTCTCCGTTCTCTCAAAATCCTTTTAAGAAGGCAAAGACAATATAACATTAAAAGGAAGTACCAAGTTCTAAGAACTGGCACATTAACACATTATAATCACGAATCGTACACCATTGTGTTCACTGATGTCATCCACCATAAATCTATGTAATTACTTATAAAGCTCTAACCTTCTGTCTGTTTAGAGGACTTAAATAAATAATGCATTGGAATGTTGTGGGTTCGAATCCGTCGATGGAATGTTTACAATTTTCCTTCATCCACTTAGATAGTCGGCAATGTTGGTGTCTGCAAATCATAGTATGTCTTTAATAAGACGTTGCCTGCGACTCGTAGTGCATCGGCACAGCATCTAATTGTAAACGTGATTGCTGCGAGTTCGATTCTAATATAGGGGAAAAAATATCTTTTTCATTGAAACAAGGCATCGTAACGTTGAGTTTTTACACTCACGCAATGCCTTGCAAAATAGCGGTGTTTTACGAAAAAAAGTTGAGCTTATAAGTGCAAGACGGAGAGATCATTAAGATTAAAAAACAATAATTTTATATACATACATATACATATAAGATTTTATCTTTGTGGCAATCATTCCTTTACAAGTAAACATTTAGTTTAACATATAATTATCGTACATATATTTAACATGTTATAGTCCTATTAGCTGAGTGGTTATTTAAATGATTTATTTATTTCTACCTTTTGACGAGGCAAGGCGCGGCGTTGAGTTTCGTCACTTAACACGAAATGTCTCAAATTCGGACTCAAGAGGGAGAGTTTCCTTACACTACAGTAGGTTTTCTCTGCTTGTCAAGCTATAATATATGGCATAAAGCGTCTAGCAAAAGAAAAATATTGATCAAATTCCGAAAAACCCAGGCAAAGTTGCTATTTTTGGGACTCCGTACCCAAAGGTAAAACGGGATCCTATTGCTAAGACATCGCTGTCAGTCCGTCTGTCACCAGGCTGGATACAGAGATAATGTGAACTATAATATGATAATTAAAATGTTGAAATCTCACAGATGATCTACTACTGTTGCCGCTATAACAACAAAAAATAGAATAAAATAAATATATCCCGTTCAAAAACGATTTTTTTTGCCGTTTTTATAGATGATGGTACGGAACACATTATTTGTGAGGTCAACTCGCACTTGGACGGCTTTCTTTCAGATTCATGTTACATTTATTGGCCTTATACAGTGCACTCTGTCCTATCTGCATACAGCGTATATCGTGGTGCTGCTGCAACGCTTAATATAAAATTACATAATAGATAAAAAATCAATCAATTAACATTTCTTACAAAAAACATGAGGAAATTCGGAACAAAATATCAAGATCACGTTCAGAGCTATCAGTCTACTATCGGAGCACGCATGTATTATGCAAGGATTACAAATGTAGGTACTCGTATATTAGCTCACTAGTTGTCAGTAGTCAAAAAGAAATTAGTGTCAAGACTCTCTTTTATATTTTTTCCACGCAACTTCGGAATAGTGCGTGTTGAGTGGTAACTCAACGCCACGTTTTGTATTACCGGAGAGATAAAAATTACATTTATACGCTTAATCTCAGATCTTGGGTTATTATATTTTTCGTTTGATAAAAATTGCATCATCATCATCATCATCGACAGCCATCGATCGTCCACTGTTGACCATAGGCAAAGGCCTAAAACGGAGAGCTGAGGATCGAGTGTGGTGGCGAGAATGGGAAAGCCCAACTCTTCCTACCAACCTCTTTAGGTCTAATTAAACCGAGAAAATACAGGGAATATATATTCTTTGGTATGACAACAAATCCCATACACCCATAACCATCGTAGGTACACTTTCTAAAGTAAAAAAAGTAGTAAAATTCACTTATTTATTTTTTTCAGCTTCACGATGTATCTCGCACACAGCAAGGTCGACAGAGGGAATCTAGTGTTAATACTTTGCGTTACCCATTTACTGCCGAATTCTGGAGGTTTTGCGTGTTGAGTGGCGAAACTCAACGCCGCTCTTTACTTCGACACCAGAGCGAATGAATGAAAATATTATTTTTTTTTCCTTGAGTGGAACTCGAACCCACAACCTGTCTCGTTTACACTTTGTGTCCCTACTCCACGACTGGCCTTAAATTAATATTTTATTGGAAATGTATTATAGTAAAACTAACTTTTTTTTCCTATAAAATATATCTTTATAGTAGTATTTTCTACTACACGAAAGATACTATAAAAAATGTTTTAAACAGAAGAGGTAATCATAAAAAAATCAATAGTAATAAAAGATTTACATTTAAAATACTAGAAAGCGATACTAGGAATAAACCATTACATTTTATAAGGCACTTATTACTGTTATTTCATAACTAGCTTTCAAATGCGGCTTCACTCGCATGGTAAAATAGAAACAGTTAAGAGTTGCCCGGTTTCCACCACTAAAAAGCCGGGCGTAAAAGAATTCTCATTTCTCTTTCGCGGTGGAAACTTCAGCCGGGAACAGCTAAAAGCCAGGTAATGCTTAGGCAGAACGGAACCATTTAAATAAAATAGGCTTAGCTTTCCACCAGCAAAGAGTTTCGTATTTTGTGTTTACTTCGCCCCGCTACCTAGAAATGAGCGAGTCCATTCTCAACTCAACTCTTCCTGCTCGCTCGGTCCTGTCCGCCCGACTATTTATTGATGGAAACACAAGTATACAGTTTACTCTTACGAGTTCAACGAAGTCCTTAATGGGCCCGCTCCGCTCGCGGTTTAAGTGCTGAAGGTAACCGTGACTGTAGGTACAGTGGGTTACAACGAAACGATTACCGAAATGTAACCTATAATTAGTAAGAACTAAGAACCTCCAATTAAAAAAATACTGAACCAATACAGCCATCAGTTTGATAAAATCGCTTTATTTAAGTTATTAATAATCAATTTAATACATATTAATGAAAAAAAAACAAACATATAATTGGAATAAAATATTGTATCTTTATAATTTATATAAAAATAAAGATTTTCTTAAGTTTGTTTGGAACACGCGACCTTTTTCAATAAGACACGTGACAGCGTTACGTGTGTGTTAATAATATGAATACATTATAAAAACCACCGAGGGTTCCGTATAAAAATTGGATATCTCGAGCTTCAAATCTAGATTTGCACATGCACGACAGACGACAGATCTGAAACCTCACTTAAACTAGCGGCCTTAATACCGAATTTTGCTCCCCTTTTAAGGCTATTATTTTTTAGTATTTATCCACAAATGTATAGTTTTCAGAACTAGTACTACCTGTAGATGCTAGTTGCCAAATTTCATAACTCTAGGTCAACCGAAAGAACCCTTTATATTTTAATTCCTTTATAGTTGCGGAATACGGCTTCTTCGCGATATAAAAGGCCATATGTTTTAAGCGGCAGAACCCATTGCCACGCTTTGTCTTCGAGACCAAAGCAAGAAATGAAAAAAAATCATTTCTCCGAATGGTACTCAAACCCACAACCAACACAGTACCGATGCGCGCCTACTGCCTACACAAAAATAGTAATAGTAATTACATTTAACTATGAATTATAGTTTTTATTACATCACATAATATTTTACGGTAAAAAGTATTACCTCAAAACATTTATTATATAAAGAAATACAAAGTACCCTTAGTCTTCAAAAACCGACAAGAACAGAAAAGTCTTAGCAAGCCAATCTATACTAATATAATAAAGCGGAAGAGTTTGTTTGTTTGTTTGAACGCTAAGATCTCAGGAAGTACTGGTCGAATATACATTTTGTTGTTTTGTATGAAAGCTACATTTCCTAGAAGTGTTTAATTAATTTCTTAATAAAGCTTTGAATAATGAAATAATCATAATAATAAACATAATCGAATTGCTATGTGCGCGTGCGCTGCAAAAATAGTTGAATATATGGTACATTGTACTACAAAAACATTCAATTTCATTAATTCTAAAATAATGTTTGCGACACCGTATATCTATCTATCTATCTTTTAGAAATAAGTCACAATAATGCATTAATAATTGAAAATTGAAAAGTGATATTTCTTGTAAGAACATATTGAAACTTACGAGTTATCATCAAGGAAATTTTATGAAGATAATCTTCAGACTTTTATAGCATGTAATTTGGACGTAATAATTCAACACTGTTTACGGCCGCAAGCCTAGATTCATGTTCCGCGGGGGACGCCCTTACCGCCGATGACATCTACGCATGCAGCCAGCCAACGTAGTACTTGCACTTTCTCAAATTTATGAAAATAAATTTTTCGTGATTGAATGTATAAATTATGTAATCTATCTGTTGGCAAATAATATGCGGGCGAATCGGCGAAGGGGCGCTAGTTTCGGTATAATAAGAAAAAGATGAAAGAAAAACCAAAATATGAGTCACCAAAATGAAATTAAAACAAAATCTTTGCGAAGTAAGTATACCTAGTATGTAGGTAAGTACCACCACCACGCTGGACTACCGCGATTCTTGAATGCAAATTAATTGGAAGCAATACAAAACTCGATTTAGACAGTGTCATGTTGTATGGAGCAATTTAAAGAACGATGCATAGTAAAAAAAAAGTTCGAATAGTAAGTTTACATTAAATATTAGATAGATCTAAGACAATATATCCCATTAAAAAAATAAATATGAAATAGGAGCCAAGTTAAATGTAAAAAAAATACATCATTCTCCACTTTACCGACAAAAGAATAGGAGATGTATGTTCTAAGTTCTGTGTTCACTCGCGATAAAACTCAAGCTCTAAACACTTGACATTTTTTTACGTACAGGTATTATTTATTATATTTGCAAGTTAGTTTTTTTTTAAATTTTATTTGCTGGCTTTAAAATTTTAATTTTAAATTGCTGGTACTTACGTATTAACACATTTTAATGGTTAGGTCAGGTTTTAATTTTTAATTATTCTAATCTATAACAGTCTTTTCCGATAAGTGAAGTTGCTTTTTACAACATTTATTTGACGTTGACTCCTAACCTAACCTTAAAACCAAATTGCCAACTTAAGTTTAGAATCTCAATTTTATTTTGTGAACTCATAACTCGGCACCTCGGGAGATATATATGATATCTCCCTTTCTTTTGTGAGTAAAGTTGAGAGACACTGCTCTCGTTTCACATATGTTTTGATAGGATTTTTGTGCAACTGCTTTTTCTAAAGAAATTATTACTATTAATCGTTAATACTTCGTTATTTTCAAACTCGCTTTAGTTATCTATTATACGTTCTTTGATCTAAGTTTCATACTTATTTTTTTTACTTTCTTCAGTATTTATGAATAATTATCAGTTTCAGATTTTTTCCTGTATAATATAGTCTACTTTGATACTAAATATCGAGATATTATATACAATAAATGACTAATAATACGCAGCGTAGAACACTAAATGTCTGATTTGTCATATAGGTTTCATGGACAGTGTAAATAAATATTTTCTAAAATTTCTACGAAAACGAGAAAAAACTGGATTTTATGTGTTATAGTCCACGCAAAGCTACGGCTATTCACTTATATTTTTTTTTAGCTTCACACTATATCCTGCACATAGCAGGGTAGTCAGTGGTACCTGGGAACGTAATTCCTATTAAGACACTTCCGTTCTCTATTTTCTGCCGGATTCTAGAATTATTACGTATTGAGTGGCAGAACTCAACGCCACGCTTTGTTTTCGTAAACGAAAGCAAAACCACGTTTATAGTCACTTTATATAATACACAAATATGAAAAAAAAAACATTTTTTTTAAATACAAGACCAGCCCAAATAATTATCTTTGTTACTCAATAAAGTTAAATACACACTCATGACTGATGCAACACAAGGAGTGCTGAGGTTACACCTTAAGCTAATATATTTGTAGGATATGAGGCCTAGTTAATATAATATGAGGTCCTGTTAGAACAGGGGCATGTGCGTGCGAATGTAAACGCGAAGATTGTGAGTTCGATTCCCACTCAACGGAATGAAATATTTAATCTTTCATTTTCCCCGGGAGACTTCTTATATTTAAAAAAACTAATTTCTGGAACTACTAATTCGCATTGAGAAATTCTTTTTATGTCGGATATTGGATAATCCATCAATCGATGAAATTTATGGATAAAAGACATTAATATTTTCGATATAACCTACTGTACCTGCGGTTAGACATACCTCGAGCATTTTGAATGTGTCATGTGTCATACACAACCTTTAGTTATTTTCATTTGGCCACAAGGGTAGAGCTACATTTAAAATTAGTTATTAATAGGTGTAACATGTAAGTAGGTAAAACATACGTTCATAGGTCTTTCCAAGTGTTACTAAAGGGGATGAAAATTAAACTAATAAATAATTTATGGAGATGGATTAAAATAAAACTTAGAGATATAAACACAGCAAATGCATCAAATTAAAGAAGTTAATACTATAGGCCGTCGTCAAGGGCACAAATGTGAGAAGCTAAAAAAAATAATACTATATCAAACACTAGTCGCCGCTCGCAACTTTGTTTGTATGGATTTTAAGACATAAGGAAATCTTGTATTTCCTTATTGCCGTATATACTTAATTTCGCTTTCTTTCCTTTCTTTTCTCTTCCAATACTTTCGTTCGTGTGCTGTCTGTCATACACTCAGCAACGGAAGATTTTTAAATATAGACATAATATACCTTCACTGCCGAGGTATACCTCGAATCAAACTATTAACTTTTAAAAAAAAAACTGTGAATGAACATTACTATGAATTACTACCAGTACAAAAAAATAGAACGTAAAAAGATAAAAATAAGATAAAAGATAGCTAAAATGGCATAAAACCATCCAATTTCGACCATAGCTCAAAAACACCTGCGCGCGCGCCGTCTGTCAGTCTACTGTTAACCGCTACAGCACGCGAACGAATTAAACAAGAACAAATAAGTAATATAAAAATTAGATTAATATATTAAAAATCAATACTATATTAATATTTAAATTAGGTATATATTTTAATAATAATTTAAGTGTAAAAGTGTTTACAAAAGTGTTGTGTGTGAAGTGTTTATTAACTTTTTTTTTGTTTAAAAAATGTATGTATTTTTTATATTTTAGTTTTATTTACATTTTTAATATAAGAAATAAGATTTTTAATGAATAAAATAATATAATGCATTATTAACTAAAAAAAACATAAAACTACAACAAAATCTAAATAAAAAAGACTAACTAAATTAATTTAAACCAAATATTATAATCGATATAATAATATAATAATCGGCGTTGAGTCCTTCCACTTTTCACGCAATGCCTCCTGCCTCCCTCTGCCTACCCCGCTGTGTGCGGGATACAGTGTGAATTTTTTTTCAAATATAATTTTATTGTATGTTTTAAAAAATAATATACAAAATATAATATACAAAATGAATCGTAAAAACTTCGCGAAGTTTATTAGTAATATTTCAAGTATATTATAAAACATAAACCAATATTACTTTTTACTAAACTATTTTATAAATGTGTAGACACTCTTTTTTCCGCTTTCCCGAGTGACAAAACTCAACGTCGCACTTTACTAAGCCTATTAATTAGACTAAGTAAAGTGCGACGTTGAGTTTGGAACTCCCAGTTATAGGTTCTATTCTCACCCCGGGCAATAAATTATTATAAATCCTATCCTATGTATGGCATAATGCCGCGTTGAGTTACGCCACTGAGGTGAAAATAAAAAAGCGATTCTCAAATTGTAATAGCTTAGTGCTCCTAAATATTATGATTATTGAGTTCTTACAGGTTAAACTCGAATATTTATTAATAAAATTTTGCAATTATCCCTTTAATAATATATGGATCGGACACCTATCCATTTTTAACTGGCGTAGCCGTTGATTTTTTTTATAGACCATATTGTTTCCTAATAAATAAAATTTCCTATATTGGCATATGATGTACAAATAAAAAAACCCTATTTGGTACATAATTTTTAGTTCAAGAGACTAGTTTCAACTGTAAGTTCGATTTCCAAAAAAAAAAATAAGAGAATTGAGGCCAGTCGTAGCGCAGGGGCAGAAACTGTGACTGTAAAATCGACTGTTTGTGGGTTCGATGTCCACTCGAGGAGATGAAATATTTACTTAAATTTATATTTCAATTTCTTCGTTCTGGTATAGAGGACAAGCGCGGCGTTGAGTTCTGCCACTCAACACGCAATGCCTCCAGAATTCGGCAGAAAGTGGGGAACGGAGTGTTTTAGCACTATGTTCCCTCTGCCTACCCTGCTGTGTGGAGAATACTGCGTGAAGCTGATTTAATTTTTTAATTTTTTATTTTCATTTTCTCGCTCTGGCAACAAGATAAGGCATGGCGTTAAGTTCTGCCACTCAAAATACATTGTATCGAAAATTGGGCGACGCGTGGTTAACAGAGTGTCTTAACAGTAGGTTCTCTCCGCCGTCTCTGCTTTATTCTACTGAACAAGTAAACAAACAAAGTTATAAAAAAACCATTAAAAAAGGATAAAATTTCTTTATAATATGTAAATGGCAGTGACCGGTTAGAGTGTAATGATGTAATTTGTAACTGGTTCTATATACATACAAAATGTAAACAACTTACTTTACAATCACGCATCTCGTATATTGCAGACTGCATATTGAGTGGCGGAACTCAACGCCGTACTGTAATTTTTTTTTAGATTTTTTTGTATTAGACAGTTAATTTATCGAAGAAGGCTATATATAGCACTACATCGTTTATCGCCACTGAGTCTAGAAATAGAACATGAAATTTGACATTCACAATTCTTAGGTATTACCACATGACCACTAGGCGGGCGAAGCCGCGGCCGAAAAACTAGTAATATATTAAAATATCAAACTTAACTGAGTGACTGACAGACAACGCACAGACGCAACTACTTGACTTAGAAACGTTAAAATTCAGATGCAAGTAGGTTAGGGAGTGTAAGCGAGCACTGAGAGAGGATTTCCGGAAATCCCTACGAAAATTGGAAATTACGATATTTTCCATTTTAAGTCTTAAATTCCCCGCTAACAAAGCCGCGGGTGACGACAAGTGCTACTATATACATATATATTTACATATATACGGGCCAAGGCCTTAATTTGTACATACAAAATAAAATGACATACCGCATGTTTATTTTAAGATTACGTAAATTCTACTGGTCTCCAATTGATATCGGTATTCGTATAGCAGGATTGGCTAATTACTTTAGAAGTTCGATTTGCACGATACAATTTAATTTTCGAAATCATTTCTATTGGCCCACATTTATATCTAGAGATATATATTTTTTTTAATACAAGCGTGTCTTTGTGGGTTCGATTCCCACTTAAGGAAATAAATTATTTAATAATTTCATTTCCCAGTCCCAAGGACAGTTTTGAATCGCGCTATTCAACACGCATCGCCTCGAGAATTCAGCTGGAAAGGACTTAGGAAAGTTTTCTCAATGGGAACGGAGTGTCTTAACACTAGGTTCCCAGATTCCCTCTGCCTCAGCTATGTGCCCAGCTATGTGCAGGATACAACGTGAAGCTAGAATAACATATCATCAAGAAATACTTACCGAGAAAATAATCTTTTACGTTAAGGCTTGTAACCTCCAAAACATCGTAAGGGTTACGAGCAAAACAAATGGTGTGTCGCTATTTTGGATAAAAACAATTCATTAAAAGCCAGCGCAGTTTTGCAATGCTGATTCTGTTTGACCCTTTCAGGTGCAGTGGTACAACGTCTGATTGTAAACGCGACTACTGTGAGTTCAATTCACATTCGGGGCAGCTATTTTTTTTTATACCGGAGAGGGCGTAAAATTAGAAAGTTGAAACATTTTCATTTCTCTAACCTGGCAGGAAATACCAGCCTTAGCAAAGCTAGGAAAACTAACAATAAGGTCGACTTATTATTAGATCCTTTCTAATAATAAGAAGACACATAAAATAATATTAATAATTAAAGTATAATAATACTAGTCGTCGTTGGACTTCGAATAGAAAATTCCATCCTGTTATTTCTCTTTTCTATAATAATTTCAAGAAACCCTCTTAGTATTCCCCTACACTCCCTAACTTTACATACTTACATACATGCATGGGCGTAACTAGGAACATTTTTCATCTTTGAACAAGTCGTTTTTAAATTTTTTTAAATATTCCAGTAATTTTTTTTCATAATTAAATCTGGGGTGGGCTGACTCTATTCCTACGCCCATACCTGCCACGTGTTAAATTTTACCTACCGTTTTGTAACGAAATAATTTTATAATACGTACCTTTATAGATTTCAAAATCTAAGCACATCTTGTCGCTTTGTAAACAAAATTAAGATTCAAGTGACGTTTAGTGACGCGTCACTACTCTTATTGCTAAGCATTTAGGTGTAGGTGTAAGCATAACTTTTAAAGGACAAAAAAAAACCACATATTTTCTTCCAAAATCCGTCGAAAGTTTAACGATCCCGGAAAAGTGGTTACCTTGAAAATATATAAGTATGCGTGTTATGTTGTTTAAGACGATCGCGCGGACGGAATTCTGAGATCCTCTCTGATAGTGGGCTGTTTCGACGCACAAAACCTCTTATGATTATATAGTACTAGCGATCCTAAATCCAAATATAAATGCGTTCAGTAGTTTTTGCGTGAAAGTTAAACTTACTATTACATATTACATTATTATAGTAGGATTAGTAGGCCACAAAAAAAACGCTTCTCCGTTCCCAAATTCGGGTTATTATATATTGAGTGGCGGCACTCAGCGTCGCCTTTTTCTAAGAAAAGGAAATACTAATAACTCCTTCCGAAGGAGAATCGATCCCCAATTGTCGCGTTTACTGTCACGACGACCTCTACTACCTTTGTACTTGATAATTAATCAATTATAATAGATCATAGAATTAAACCGCCACTCAACACGCAATGTTCAATCGAAATTTCGACAGGCCTGGTGAACAGAACGGAGTGTCTTAACACTAGACTCCCACGGCTCACACGGAATAGAGCGTGGAAATATTACTATAGAACTTGAAACTTTTAACCACTGAGCGCTCGGGCGGTGGAGATAAACAAAGGCCTAAGTAAAGATTGGCAATAAACAATTTGGTTGGTATGCTCAAATCCGTCTTTTGACCCGAATGAAAGAATACTTATGTTGCAAGAGATACACACACCTTTTAATGTAAATGGAAAAAAAAGCTTATGTAATCAACTTATGAGGTATGGTGTTCTTATGGCATTCATTTCCTTTTTTATTTAAGCCTCACGCTGTAACTCCTTTCGCCGCGCGAATTCGAGACGTTGCACGGTGAACAGCGGAACTCAACACCGTGTTCTATTTTACAAGAGCAAAGAAATGAAACTAATTTAAATATAATTAATTCCCCGAATGGTTGAATTCACAACCATCACGTTTATAATCAGCAGTAGTCCCGATGCAGTTTATAAAATCTCGTATGATTCTGTCCTCATAGGTTCCCAGCTATTATAGAAAAAAAGGTTTCGTATTTTTATAAAAAAAAACGGAACTCTTATAGGACTTTGTTATCCATATACCTGCCTATCTGTCTGTCAGTCTGAGCATTTCTCAAGATCAAAACCATAACAAATTTATTTTAGATGTTCATTGCGTATAAAGTAACCAAAACATAACCTTGTCAATTTTCATAAGTTGTATTTCTCGTTGATCTACGATCATAAAAATTGGTACACAACCTATCTGCGCGCGAGTCCGACTCGCACTTGACCGCTTTTTTTAGTCCACGCGAGCGACAACTCTTGTAAATATGTTATGACGTAAGATATTCGAAATGTATTAAAGGGCTGATGACTCAACCATCATTACAGCGGAATGCGGTTCCTTTGGTATCATCAAATTATTTTTTTTAAATTTAACGGTCACAGGTTCGACAAAAATGCTCATGTAATATAATTATCAACGCATTTACATAATATAAAAATAAAATCACTTCTTATTGATGTAAGTTTAAATCTTTTAAATTATACAACATATTTTAATGCAGTTTTCAGTAATATACAGGAGAACTCACGAGAAAGGTTAATAGTATGTACAATGTATATTATATTAGTAGTTGAGGCCAGTCGTGGCGCAGATGCACAAGCGTGCGAAACGCGACAGATAGTGGGTTCGATTCCCACTCGAGGAAATTAAATGTTTAAAATATATTTGTGTCTTCGCTGTGACAACAAGGCAAAGCGCGGCTCGCGGCTTATTTTCCGCCTCCAAAGTGCAGTCTTATGGGAACGGAGTGTCTTAACTTAAGTTTTTTAAGTCTCAGCGGAAGGCGAAGGAAAAATTTAAATATATAATATATTATTAGTTAGTCCAAGGGGTAAAACCGCATGCGGACGATTTGTATTAAATATTGGATATCACCTCTGGCATTAAACAATCTTAAAACTTATATTAACTTAAAATTTATAATTAACAAAGTAATGTTACAAATATCTAAAGTATTTAGTATTTCTTAACAAATGGACTACTCAGTACAAAACAATCAATTCAGGCTAGTAGTTCCGGAAATAAGCGTGTTCAAACAATCAAACTTTTCAAATCAATTTCAAGCTGTATCCCGCACATAACAGAATAGGCACAGGGAATAAGGGAAGCTAGTATTATCACTCACACACTTTCGTTCCCCTTTTTCCACCGAATTCTGAAGGCATTGCGTCTGCTGTTCTACGCCGCGTTTTGCTCAACACCAGACCGAAGAAACGAAAATATTAAATATTTCATTTCCTCGACTGGGAATCGAACCCACGACCTGTCGCGTTTACAGTCACACTTTGTGCCCGTTCGCCACGACTGGCCTCAACAAACTCTTCAGCTTTATAATATTAGTAGAGATTATATAGGAGAAAAAATTTCAAACAACAAATAGATTTCTATGGATTTTTTATTACGGAAACGCAATATGTTTATAATCCTAATGCATATGGATAGATCTTTTTAATATTATCATTTATAATCATTTACTTTTGTAATATTATTATGGCATTTATATAATATAATAATATTTTTTTTAAATCGCTAGATGCGGGTTTAAATTTTATACTTGCTTTTCTTCTGATCTAAAAAAACTTGGTAGGTAAAACTTTAACGTCAGTAAATAGACAATTAATAGAAAAAAGGCCGTCGTGGCGCAGTGGGACAGTGGGTTCGATCAGTATAAGCAAAATAAATAAAATAAATCAGCTTCACAATGTACAGCAGGGTAGGCAGAGAGAACCTAGTGTTAAGACACTCTCCAGTTTCCGCCGACTTCTAGGGGCATTGCGTGTTGAGTGGGGGAACTCAACGCTGCGCTTTGCCCCAATATTTCAATTCTTTGAGTGGGGATCGAACCCACAACCAGTCGCGTTTACAGCCACACTTTGTGCTCCTGCGCCACGACTGGCCTCTAGTATAAGTATAGGTAATAAATAAGAAAATAAAATTAGGAAACTTAACAAAATAAGTAATTTCCTATTTTTAACAATTTCAAAGCTTTACAAAGTAGAATACTTTTTTTATACACAGATACTAACAATGTAATCGTAAATAAGTTGTTACAACCATATAAGAATATCGACATCGAATGAACGTATGGCTTAGTAGTCAGAGCGCTTGAACAGTTTTTAAGAGGCGCGAGTTCAAGTCCCATCATGTCAAAATTTTAAAAAAGTAAGTCAGTTTTGTTGTCAAGACAAAACGCAGCGTTGAGTTCCGCCATGTTCCGACTCTATGTCTGTGCCAACAACACATTCAATTAAACTCAACACGAACAAACATTGTGTAAGCTTTGTAAGTCCTAATTGCATTACACGCATACTTGGTGTACATTACACAATCTATTTTACAATTGTATACATATTCACTACAAATTAAAAAGCTATACGGTAGTGGTCGTGAATTCAAATCTCACTAAGATATTTTTAGGGTTCCGTATCTTATAAGAAAAAAAAGCTGCTCTTGCTGAACTTTGCTGTATGTCTGTCCGTCTGTTAAAACTATTTATCTCAAGATCGCGTGAAAGTATCAAGCTGAAATTAATATCTAATATCCAGATGTACGGATACCATGGAGAACAGAAAAAATAAGGTGCTAAATCAACGCGATCAAAAGATAAGAGCGTTTTTGAATCGTTATTGCTCCATTTTGTTCGAAATTCGCGACGACAGAAACCTACTAACCTAATTTTGAAATAATGCACGAAGTGAGGAATTACGATACGAGCAAAGAAAAAAATACCAAATAATGACTGTTATACTTATATAATAGAAAAAAAACATTAAAAGCTTTTATTTGTAGTTCATTTACACAAAATGAGTGTATACGCTCGCAAATTTAAGTTTGTCAACTTTAATAAGTCACGTTACTCTTGACCTTCAATCATGAAATTGGCACAGAACCTTTGGTGAGCAAGATTTGCTCGCACTTGACCATTTTTTTCCTTCACCTACTTATCTCACGCACAGTGTTAAGACACTCTGCTTACCATTTTACAGACATAGTGTTGGGTGGCGGAATTCAACTCCAAGATATGTTTTACAAAGTCGAGGAAATGTAAATAATTTCAGTAAAATTTATTATTCACTGAGTGGGTATCGAATACACAAACATCGTGTATAGACGCTGTTCCAGTACTATATGAAAATATTTACGTTTACAATATAATTTTTTTCGGCCTGGATAAGCGAATAATCAAGGGGAAAGTAGGGACTACAAAAAATCCATTACTCTATTAATACAAAAAAAAATTGTAAGGGTAACCTTAGCAATGCTTATTTAGAAAACGTATAAAAAAATTATCGAACGGATTTGAATCCGCGCCTCTTGGAAACCGTCCAAGCGCTGTGTCCACTAAGCCATACGTTCTTATCAAGCTACATCGAAATTCTTATACGCTTGTTACAACTTATTTATGTTGTAAACATCCCTGTAGGGAGATTTTTACATATTTTCGCTACCCAAAGATAATTGCTAAGAACGTTAAGAGAGAATGCTATTTATTTCTGCTACGTTCAAATTTTTAAACGTTCTCTAAATAAGTATTTTTCTTTCCCAAATGTGGAATAACACGTTAAAAATATTAAAAACTTACTTATTAAAAACTTAACAATGTTTGTTTAATTTTCACGGAAAAACTAGAGAACGGATTTATAAGTAACTTAACAGTAATATACTGCTGAACTTAGGAAATTGAAATATGGCATGTTGACAATTTAGGAAGTGTAGGGGATCACTAAGAGGTCCACTTTTCTGTCTAATCCCGCAATTTCTAAAGGAATGAGAAAAAAAGGGGAATGATAGCAACATAGTAGCGGGCGACGACTAGTATTTATACGTATATATAATTTAAAAATGACACTTTTACATTATGGAATGATTTACAGCAAGTTCGTATAAGGTCATATATCAATGTTAAAGCAATATTTACAAGCGTTTACTACAATAGTGTATAACTTGTAGTTGTAGTTGAAGCCCTTGAATGGTACCGTTTAGGCTATTTCATATAGACATAACCACGCTTAAAATCGATAAGTAAAATTCATATACATTTTTTAATATAATTTAGAATTATTAAACAGATTTTTAATATCTGATAATTACCTATGTATACTCTATTGTAGCGGACCCTCGCGGCTTCGCCCGCTTGAACTATACGAATATTTATTAAATATATGTATGATATTATTTTCAGATTTCGATAGGATTAGTAAGAAAATGTAAGCTTAAAATAAGCCGAAAAAGAATAATAAGTAAACATAAGTAAAAGAAATATTTTTTTTACCCTTTGCGCTCGTACGTCCCCGGATAGGCGGCACGGTAGGCTTTGCCCATTTTAGTCGCATGTAGTAACTAATGTTTCGTTTCGGCCAAAGACAGATGTGCTCTCAAGTTTTTGCCAAGTAGTATTACAACGACTTCAGTATTCACAAGTACACTATTTTTGCGTCTTGAATATCATTTAGTTTCATAGCTAACACGATTGGGTAAATTTCGGTGTTTTTTTTTTGTAATATTTTATTATTTCTAATGTTCTAATGGTAATACGCGATTGTGTTTAATTTGAATAAACATCTGGACAAAAAAAATCAATTTTTTTTTGCATTGGGCAATTTTTTTTTTGTATTTTTTTTCTAAAACAATAAAAAAAGGAAAATTGTATTACACTAAGTGTATCACTACGTAATTTTTGCGCATTTAAAAAAAATGGATTGTTATATATTTGCAGGCGAAGTCATGACTAACGATAACTTTTTTTAATGAACCGACTTTGATGAGATGTATATGTTTTGCCGAGTTAAAACAAACCAATTGGTGAATATTTTAAGTAAATCGGTTTTGTGCTTTCGGAGATAAGCGTGATCATACATACAGACAGATAAAAAAAAATTTTTTTGCTTTGCATTCTTTTTAAGGGTCCATGTCATTTCAGTGAAAAATATTAAATGTACAGACAAAATACTTTTACTGTTTTATTATATGAGGCCGTGGCGCAAAGACAAGCGTGCGACTGTAAACACGACAGGTTATGGGTTCGATTCCCACTCGGGGAAACGATAAATGAAATATTTTTATTTCCTCGCTTTACACGCTTCTGGACGCACTTCATTGGATTTTCCATTTTACGTCCGAATGTCCGTCCACTCACGTGAACATTGGGTATTTTCCTTAAAGAATATTTTAATACAATTTGAATACATCATCCTATCCTAGTAACTAAAAAACATAGACTAGTATAATATAAAATGGTATTTTGATCCGAAACAAAATTTATCGACTATTATAAATAAAACCGGGGCCGCGGAATCGTGGTGGGATAGCGTCCGACTATAAACGCCGTGGTTGTTGGTGCAATCCCCACTCGCAGATACGAATCACTTTTATTTTACCGCTCTGGTACGACAAAATGCATCGTTGAGTTCTGCCATTCAAAAGCAATATCTCGAATTTGAGCGGAAGACGTAGTGTTCTTACTCAGATTTTCTCCGTTTATCTTTCAATATACGGGATAAAGCATGAATCGAAGAAATATAAAACAGGTACTTGATTATTAAATGACCAAGACTGTATTTAAGTACCAAGTTCCAGCACTTGATGAGAAAAAAATTTGATTGATCACTCACTGAATTTCTTCTGTTCTCTCCATTTTTTTTATTTAATATTATATCCGTATATATAAAAAAACAGGACAATGCAAGGAATGACAAAGCAATTGAACTCGATACGAATATAATTTGTACGAGAATGTGTTCACTTAAAACCGGTTATTTACAATATTGCTAACAACACGATGTAAATTATAAGCAGCAGTTATATACTTTATATTCTTTTATATATAGCTTTTACCCGCGGCTTCGCGCGTGTTTTTAAATTAGAATAACAAATTCTGTTTATGACACATGACACATGTGTCATGTAGAGGAGGTAGCTTTGACGGACGGACGGACAATCCAACAAGAAAATTTCCAATTCGAACCAGTAGTTCCTGAGATTAGCTAGTTCTCTACCAACCCAACTACATAGTGTGTACATGTATAAATATATAAGCTATAGTGGCACAGAGGGACAGAATGGGGATAATGTATCTACAGGATGATTGGGAGACAGATAGACAACCTGATTCAGGTGAAAGATGAAGTTATTACGAATTATTTTTACCAGGGGGTAAATTGGGATAAATTATCTATGGATAGAGTGCTTTCTGAAATTTTTCCGTTTTCGGAATATAGGTCATTTAAAAAAATATCTATACACCAAGTGTGCGCAATGAAATGCTTGTGTGATATTTTGTTTGTTTTTCCAGTGACGATTGCTATAGCTATTGGTATATTTGTATTTTCTATGCCTCATTTTATTTTGTAACATGAAACCGCTTGAATGTTGTAATGTTTTGTTTATAAGGTGACAAAGTTTAAAAACAAAAATTTTGTTACAAGCTGTTATTTTCAGTTGAAGTTTTTAAATTTTATATCTAAAAAAACCTTGTTATTTTAAAAACATCCTCACACTGTTTTCTTTGGATTGATACCAAATATATTTACCACCAAATTAATGAGTTTAGAAAAAAAATAACAAGACTACATAATACAAGTATGTGTGTATAATAATATGTAATATTCCTATAGATTCACCTCCAAATAATTTTTATTTCATACAATTACAGTTGTAAATGACCTCCTCTATCACCAATCAATTCATTATCAATTTGTCTATCTATGTACCAATCACCCTATATACTAATGTATACCTGTATAAAATGATCAATCTCTATATAAATTTAAAGCTACGATTATATTGAGATAGATAAAATTATACAACCTAGTGTTAAGACACTCCGGTCCCCACGAACTACCCAATTCTATAGACATTGTGTGTAGAGTGGCGGAATACAACGCCGCAGAACGTGACGTTGAAATGTGCCTATATGGTTTAAAATGGTGAATTATCATATAAACAGTTACTTAAATAATATTTCCATATAAAATTGTATAAAAAAGAGGCAAGAATAGATAATATTTTTTTTGCTCTACACTCAAATTGGCATTGAACTTGTGTGTCAAGGTTTATTTTTAGATATTAGATGCGTAAAGTGCTTTTTTGATGGTTTTATTAGCATATTAGTTTGTTTTGACAGTGGGTATGGGTTCAATATCCGATTTTTTAAATTGAAAATCACCTCACATGTTTTACTACCAACAATCTGTTACATTTTTATACTTTTTCTTAATAAGTATTTTTGTTTCTTAAGTTTGGAAAAACACTTTTAAAATGTTTAATAATAACTAGTACCTTTCAGTTTTAAATAACAAGTCCAAGTGCTATTATTTAGCTCATATTATACAATTTTGCAGCAGGTGCTAAGTCTAAACCAAAATTAAGTTTAATATCTTACTTATTTAGAAACCAGGAGGCGCGGTCTCGAAACCAGGAGGCGCGGATTCGAGTTCCGCTACGTTAAAATTTTTATACGTTTTATAAATAAGTCTTTTTCTTTCCTAAGTGTGAAATCAAAAATGTTAACCATAATATATCTTTCTTTGCAGAAGCCGCATAACTCAAAACTGAACGGAAAGTAATAAATAAAATGAGTACAACCAATTAAACAAAATAAAATATGGCATTTAAAAATCATCAAGGTATAAAAATAACAATAATAGTTTTAGTTAATTTAGTTATAAATAGTAACTGTGATAATGGTGATAAGATAATTGATGATTTAAATAAATCTAGTGATTCAGAAGTGTTAGAAGATGAAGTAAGAATTGCTTTAAATGATATGATTGATATAAATACAAATTCAGATGCAAAAGATAATTTTAACTTGACCAAAGATGAATCTAAAGAAGATAGAGTATATACTACGGAAGTAGCTTCCACTGTGGAAGATCAAGAAGAAAGGAGGGAAGATTTAGAAATTGTTTTGACCACTCCAGATGTTACTGAGACTAGTTACACTGTACCCGTAGATAATGGTGTTTACGAAGATGTGGACGATGTTTACAATCATAACGGATACAGTCAGGTTTGTTTATTCTATTTATATTATAACGTTAAATAATTTCGTGACGTTGCATGTCGATTGGTGGAAATCAACGCCGCACTTTGTCTTGAATTGAACCGACAATTTTTGGATTTAAAGTAAGATGTTTTACCGCTGCACTATGACAATCTGATATCACTCTATTCTTACGTAATATATTAAATTATAATTTTACAAGTCATATATTTATTTAAAGGGGAGCGAAGTGTCTTAGCACTATGTTCTTTCTGCCATTCCTGCTATATGCGGGATACAGCGTGAAAACTTTCCATAAATACTAAGCGTATCCTTCATATAAAAATAACCTACACTCGTGATCACGCGATTTCAATAGCTACATAACGAGGAGCACAGAAGCGCACAAGTAAATAGTGTAATTTGACATATAAATATTTGCAATACTACTTAGTGAGGAGACTACTCCTTGTGGTGCATTTCACGAGTGTTGGAGTATAAGCCGCGAGTACCAGCTGTGGGTGGATGTTTTTTAGCTTTACTATTTTTGTAGTCAGAGGCTGTCTTACAAACCGATTAAATGCCAGTCTGATTCGCACATGTCTGGGGTTCCATACCAATTTCATGACTGGAACGGGAAGTATAACTCATAAAGTTGATATTCCAAGACGCGGTAGGGTGTACTTCCGGATATTTGATATTAGGACCTCTACGGACCTCAGACATCTTCTCCAAACAAAACAAAATCTTACCAAAACATTTATGATTTCCCTGTCAAATCTAAATAGGGCCCAACTGTTAACTGTAATAAGCTTTGATCTGTAGTTTTTATTTAATGGGGTAATTTTAGTTTATTTTTTTTATAATTATTTTTTCTTACTACTTTACTATATGTAAAAGATAATAATAACAAAAATTTAATTTCAGTACGAATCTCAAGGCACAACACGTTCCATGGAAGTCATGGACGATGGAAGAACTGAAGAAGATTACGAGAGTACCGGACAAAGAAGTCCAAAGACTGAAAGTTAGTTTTACCCTCTGATGGTAGCGGGTACAGTTCCTAGCCGATTAAGATAATTTCTCGTCATATATTTTGGTTTCCTGAAGACAGACACGAAAAATCTAGTATTAAGACATTCTGTTCTCCAATTTTCATTAGGCAGAACTGAACGCCGCAAGTTATCTCTATCATAATCATACTCTTAGAGTATTTCTTAGAGTACCCTAGGAAAGTTTTTAATACACACCCACCACTAGTGCTAATATATGGTTATTTCATAACAATTCCTTATAACTAGAATGACAAGAGTTAAACAACAATAATAATAAAAAATAATTACTCAAGTACGACCTATATACAATAAGTCATTAACGTGTTTATTTCTAATGACATGAATATAAAAAGTAATAGGGTTGCTGTGGCGCAGTAGAACAACGTCCGCCTTCAAGCATAATGGTTGTGAGTTCGACTCTTACCCGGGAGAATTAATATAATATATTTAATTATTTTTAAGTACACGCTCTGGTAAAAGCGCGTCGATAAGTTCCGTCACTCACTACATAATGCCTCATTGTCCTACTCAATGAAGAGCGGAGTGACTTATCAACACTAGGTTCTCTCAACCTACTCTTACAACAAAATCCCTATTCCAGCTGACAAAGAACCAATAGACAACAGAATCTTGGAGAAACCTCGTCCACCACCAGCTCAGACCAAGAGCTCCACACTCAAGTCCTGGCTGGAGGACACCTGGCTGAGGCCACCGGCGGGAATACTCGTACCTTTGAGGCCACTCGCCCTTAACCGTGCTCTGGGGGTGTGGAACGATCTGGCGAACGAAGGATTGAATGTGACTGATATAGTTATTATTGGATATGACTCTAACGGTTTGTTTTTTTATTATTTAGTTTTACGTAGAGTAGAGTGACTTATGCAAGAAGTACTATAATCTGGCAAAAAATGTGTAAATATCACAACTGTAGGTCTTATTACGTAATTTTTTCCCCTCTCTTTTTGTCTGTTCTTGTGTTTGAACAAACAACTATCGATTTTAATCACACACTCAAGCGTACATAATAACTCAATAATAATAATAATAATAATATCTAGTCTTATGCTCATGGGTTCGCGCTGTATCTCGCATATAATAAGGATGGCACAGAAAATCACGTGTTAGGACATTGCGTGTTGATTGGCGAAACTCAACGCCGCGTTTTGTCGTATTACTAGAGAGTGTAAATGAAATAGTTAATTCCCACGTAGTATACAATAATATATGTATAGGCAAACAAACTGCACATAAAATTACAGCTATAAGTTCATTAAAGTTAAACATAATGATAGTAATACCAGAAACAGGATATTATTGTTTTGAAGTGGATTTATAATCTATGCTAGTTTATATAATATTGGCTTTAAACTATATCTTTGTACGGTTGAACGTAATCTCAGATATTACTGGTTTTAATTGAAAAAATATTTTTACCAGAGGAAGCCATTCGTGGCGCCGCGGTACAAGTGTGCGATTGTAAACGCAGCAGGGTTTGGGTTCGATTCCCACTCAAGAAAGTGAAATATTTAACATTTCAATTTCCACGCTCTGGTAACAGGGTAAAGCGTTGTGTTCCGCAACTTAACGCGTAATGGCTCAAGAATTCGGCGAAAAGTGGGAAACGGAAGAGTCTTAATGGAAACAGAGACTCTTAATAATAGGTTTTTTTAAATATATATTTAACTAAGCACTACAGACACGTAGTCCGTATTCTTTTAAAAAATATATTATTTATTAAAAAAAATCATAATTATCAGCTAATCAACAGTTTTACATTTATCTGCTACTTAAACTAGGCTTATAACTAGAGATAATTATTTAGATATTTAATTCCTAAGAAATTAATAATAGGTTCCAAGGTTCCCTCTACCTACCCTATTATGTGCGAGATACAGGGTGAAGTTAAAAAATAAATCCAAGCAAAACCTTGGCTAAGAAGTTAACATTCAATGTGACTGTATTAAGACGTAGAGGTACGCGATTATAATTACAATTTAATTGTCAACTTACGTAACGTGCACCTATCACAATCACTATTAAATAATAAATAGTTTTATCCACTCATATCTATATTAATATGTATCTATCTATATAATAGATAATCCTGAAACATCTCATATTAGAACTACTGGGCGCTCAAAATTAAATACAAAAAAAAAATCTCCATAATGAGTATGTTATTAAATATATATTTTTATGTTTTAAGAGAACGTGACGGTTGTGAGTTCGATCTCCACTCGGGGGGATGAATTATTTACATATTCCACATACAAGACGATGGACGGTGTTGAGTTTCACCATTCAATATGCAATGCCACGGAAATTGGACGGTGCGTGGGGAACGGAGTGACTTAAAAATAGGTTCCCTCTGTCTACTCTGCTAAGAGGGAAAAAACGTGAAGCGAAGCGAAAGTATCAAAACAAAACTCACGTCAACTAAATATAATACAAATACAAACATTCAATAGTTATTAAACAAAAGAACAAAAAGCAAAGTGATTTATCATTAACTTATCTCCAAGAACGATGACAAGTAAATAAATTAAGCAATGTCAAAAAAGAAGTTGTAGGATCTGTTCCTATTTTGGGCAAACACGTGCAATTGTTTGTCACGGTCTGTCTTTACAAAAGACGATATAGTAGCGCAGTAGCGCATTGTGTCTATTTGCGTAGTGACGGTTGTGGGTTCGATACCCATTCTATTGTATAATATAATATTTAAATTATTTTTTATTTAATAGTGCCCCTTTCTAATAGAACAAAAAGCGGCGTTAAGTTCCACCATCCAAAACAAAATATCTCGAATTCGTGCAAGTGTTTGTCACGGTCTGTCTCTTCTTGAAATGTAGATCAGTTTGAATAGTTTATTAAAATAGATTACAAGAGAGCGAAACATTTACAAAACAATTGCTTAACATCAGTTTTAGTTGTCTAACTAGTATAACTATTTGCACAGTGGTCAGTGATATCGAATTCTAAGCTAGTAGTTATTGGGTCGGTTCCCGATTTAAACAAACGCCTATATTCGCGAGTTTTTACATCACTTTTAAGCATTTAGATGAAGCTCATAGTTAAATTTAATGTATTGATTGTATAGAATAATAGCTTCACGTTTTTTCCCGCATAGCAGGATAGGCGTAAAAAACCACAATATCTATATATACTCATATAAAACTCTGTAGTCATCGAGTCACTAACAGACAACAGCCGAAACAAAGCGGCGTGGAAAGCTGAAATTTTGCAAGGGTCCTAGGGGAATGTAGGGCAGTACTTGAAGAGGATTACACGAATTTCTCACGGGAACGGTAAAAAGGGGATTTTCCATTATACGTGTTAAATTCAACGCAAGTCAAGTTAGCGGCGGCCACTAGTATGTAAATAACGACAAAATGTACTGTAACTTACCCAACAGTCGTTTATGTGTTCAAGCGTTTTAATAATAATTGAAATTACCTGCAAAAAAAGTAAAATAATATTAATAAAAACAAAACCATTGAAACATAAAATTTAAATACTTATTTAGAAAACGTATAAAATTTTTTACGTGTATGGATTTGAACCAGCGTCTCTTGGACGGCTTCCAAGAGGCGCGGTTTTATTAATAAGTAGGTATTTTTCTTTCTTAGGTGTGGAATAACACTTTAAAGGTATTAAAAACATACAAATTTTATTTAAACCATAGAAAAAACCTACTGTAACAAAAAATATTGTTAGAATAATACCTATACAACGAATTAAGTTATGAATTGTTAATAATAATAATACTATAAACAATCAATTTTTCTTCGTAGTGGAGCGGAAGTGTCTTAAGGGGAACGAAGTGTCTTAACACTAGGTTCATAGGATCCCCCTGACTATCCTGCTATGTGCGGGATAAAGCATGAAGATATAAAGAAAAATCACTAGGTTCCCACCGCCTACCCGCACACAGCAATGCGGGATACAGCGTGAAGTCAAATAATAAATAATTAAAATTAAACACCAAAAATCAATCGCGTAAAAAACATTATAAAGTTGGCAAGACACAAGTGGAGCGGAACATTACGCAATCACGTTCTCCGCACAAGGTTACCTTCGAAATAAACGGAAAGTTATAATATGAATTGTACGCAAATAAAAAAACAAACACGCTGTATACAAATCTATTAGTAGATTGATCTAGTTTCGTGGTGGTGTCCAGTTCGAATCACTTTTATTTTAGGCAAAATCGATAGCAAGTTCTTATATGATTTTTGGGTTCCGTATCCAAAGGGAAAAACACGACCATATTACTAACTCTATATGTTACCAGGGCCTATCACATGAACCCTTAATAGTGAGGCAAAAAAATCACAGACGATAATGAGATATTACTATTGCCAACAAAAAATACTAAAAAGCACATTAAATAAATATTTAATGGGGTTCACATACAACAAACGTGATTTTTTTTGCCGTTTTCATAAATAAAGGTACGGAACACTTCATGCTCGATCTGGAATCGCACTTGGCTAATTCTTATGATAAAGAGAGGCCGTCGTGTCACAGTCTCGAAGGAAACCAGCTTCACGCTTATTTCCGCAAAGTAACATGCAATGCCTCTAGAATCCGGCAGAAAGTGGAGACAAGAAGTGTATTAATGGGGACGTGGTGTCTTAACTCTCTCTGATACTACCACTATGCATTATGGGATATAACGTGAGTCTATAGAAACTGGTGGTTCGATTTCCACTTAGGCGAATTTAAATAACTACTTAATTTTTTTTAGTTTCTTCACTGATAAGCAATGTCTCGAAAATTGGGCAGCAAATATGAAGTGTATTGACACTAAGTCCATACCTCGCCCTACCCTATTATACTTTGAATACAGCATGAAGCTATTTGCAACTTAAGGCACAAATAATTATTGAATTAACTTCGACACTAACCAATTATCTTTATTAGGAGTGAACTGGAGGTCCCGCCACAACTTACAACCCAATACCAACGGCAACGGGGATAGAGCTGTGTCCGATGCCTTGTCTAAGCTACTATCAAAATATCAGGTAATATATATACTATTTATAACCTCTTAACTTCTTCTCCTTATAAGTTCTCGTTGTGTATGACACACAGCACGTTCTAAGTGCTTGAGGTAACTTTGACCGGGATATATCGAAACGATTAAAATCATGTCATGTTACATATAGTTTTAATCCCAACAAATGGATTAACCACATTAAAAACCTTTTTTAAATTCGAATCATTAGTTCCTGAGTTTAAGGCGTTCAAACAAACGCATCAGCTTTATAATATAATATTAGTTGTACTATAGATATAGATATGAACAAAGAAGCAGTGGTAACGACAAAAAGTTTACGTCTAAAGACGAGGACTTCACTGGACCTTTGTAAGAACACGTAGCTTCCGCAAACAAACTGTTGCAGGGCCTTGATGACCGATTTGTGTATCTCAAACACGTTGCTCAGTTCTGCTGGGCTGACTGCATAATGAAGGTCGTGGGTTCTATTTTGCATACAGAAGGTATTAGAAATATCGATATTGGGCAAATAAAAAATATTTTTTTCTTAAATGAAGTGATATGTGTTAGAAAACGTATAAAAATTTAAACGTAACGAGATTTGAACCCGCGCCTCTTGGAAATCATCCAAGCGCTCTGACCACTAAGCCATACGTTCTCACCAATCTACGTCGAAATATTTATACGCTTGTTATAACTTATGTATTAAATATAAAGTAAAAATCTCCCAACAGGGAAACTCACACCGTAAATAAATTGTAACAAGCGTATAAGATTTTCGATTTTTCTTTCCTAAGTGTGGAGTAAACACTTCCAAAATGTTAAAAACGATGTTTTTTAAAGATAAAAACAATAAAATAAAACAGATAACAGCCAAGACATTCCGTGTTCCGCATTTCACCCAATTTTCGAGATATTGGTGTTGAAAGTCGAAAATCAACGCCGCACATTGTCTTGCTGCTAGTGAGAGAGAAAATAAAAATAAATCATTCTCCCGAATGGGAGTCAATCCTACAACATGGCACTTACAGGCAGACGCTGTCCCACTGAGACGCGACAAAGAAATTCAAAGATATTCTTCACTCGGTATTTGACCTTGGTCATTTAAAAATTAACAATATTAGTAATACAATGTTATACTATGAATTCAACAATTTGATAACAAAAGAAACAGATGTCTGCAAACTCATTCAGTTATTATCATCCATGGTTAATTTTATACTTTATACAAAGAATATAATTAAAAATACAATAAACTGATTGTTAGACGATATTTGGCTAAGGTTAAAATCTTCCTAAGGTAAATCAACTTTGAAAATGTAGTAAAATTTTGCATTGACTTATTTAGAAAACTGCGCGATATCCTGCAGGAGAACAGACAGAAGGAATCCAGACCTAAGACAGTCCGTTGCCCAAGCAAAAAAAACAATACTACAATTATAATACACTCAAGTTTATAATATAATATCTTGAAGTACACGCAACCTAATGTAACATAAGAAACTCAATTTTTTGAATAAAAAATCATTTCTACTTATAAATATTAATTTCAACCATTGTTTTCTTGCCCAGGGTGTTTATACGGACTCAACTAATGATGGTACTATGAGGGCTTTGGCTTCAGCTGCCAAACTGGTACCATACGACAGTGCACTCTTCGTGGTCACTGATAAAGGAGCTGGTGACCCTCAAAGACTGCCATTGGCCTTAAGAGCTTTGGTGGAAAAGAGATTGAAGGTATGGTGATTGTTCATATCTATATATAATATATTATATAATATATAAAACTATTTCGATACTCAGTGGCTGACCGGCAAAGGTCAGTCGAAATTACGCGGCATAAAACGCTTAAAATTGGCATTTTCCTTGGAAAGTGTAGTCTAAGAGACAGTTTCTCTAACTTCCAACTATAAAGGGAACAAAAGTGCACTTTAACGTTGATTTCCAACTAGGAGATCAAATTAGCAATAGAATATATCGATCACGGTGTTTGGTGGCCACGTTTAGAGGAAATGTTTGGGGATATACATCAATTTCAAAATAATGTGCATATCTATAGTTTAGAGGCCAATCGTGGCGCAGGGTCACAAGCGTGCGACTGTAATGTAATGGTTGCGGACTCACTTCCTACTAGAGAATCCCATTAGAGAAAATGAAATATTTAATATTTTCATTTCCTCGCTCTGGTACCGAGAATTGCTTAAATTTACTCAATTTAAATTTTCTTTCAGGTATACACTATATGGACAGATCCTAATCATCCATCACAGGAATCCGAACTGGCTCTTCAAGACTTGAGAAATGTATCATCGCACACTGAGGGTGAAGTGCTACCTTACGCCTTGCAAATTGCGGTGATTATTATTTTTAATACCACTCTTGATTGCTTAATTGATCTGCCTTATAAATACTGTTTTAAGTGCCTTAATGTTGTGGAAACATATTAATCAAAATACCTAACAGAGAAAATAAAAACAAAACTTGGAGAAGAATTATTATTCTTCTCTATAAGAAAAATAATATCACAGTTTTCTCATTACATACAAACAAATTACTAATATCCAGTTTATATTTTCAGGATAGCGACGCGTCCAGCAATTATGCTTCAGAAGCAGAGCTCCAACAGTGGCAGCCTACTGTTGAGCCACGCCGAGCGAGGCTAAATGCGCTGCCTAGCGCCGATACGTTTGATGTGAGTAACAAAAATTGACTTAAGGAAAAAAACCGGTCAAGAGCTAGTCGGACTCGCCCACCAAGTGTATCAATTTCATAATTGTAGTCACTAAGCCTTGTCTAGACAGACAGACGGACAACAAAGTGATGTTATAAATGTTTTTTTTTCTAATAAATGTAACGTAGTGGGATTTGAAACCGCGCCTCTTGGATTCAAAACCGCGGGTGGAATAACACTTTAAAAATTGGTAAAAAAATAAACTTTTAATTTGTTTGCTCTTAATGCTGCAAGTAGCAGAATACACAAATAAAATCTGGTCTTAGGATACTCCATTCACCACTTTTCAGCCAACTTTCATGACATTGTGTGGCGAGTGGCGGTGCTCAATACCTCGTTTTTATCTTATTACCAGAGCGAGCCCCGACGGCCTCAAAGTCTTAAATAACTTCAACTAAATCATGATTTCTTCCTTAGACTTTGTTGGTGAAGAGAGGAGCTGGAGAAGCTATAACAGTTGGGATACCAGTGGAGAATGGAGTCACTACGTTGAGGATATTGATCGAAGGCACCGTGGACCACGCCGTATTATATCCACCAAATGATGGTAAGTAATGATTGACATGATGTATGATAAAATATACTATGTTATTGAGTGACAGACAGACAACGCATAGACGAAAATACTTTACTTAGGAACTTGAAATTTGGCAAGTAATTAGGTAAAGGAGTGTAGGGAAGCACTAAAAGAGAATTTCTAGAAAATCCTGATGAAACGCAAAACCAACATGTTCCATTTTACGTCTTATAAAATTCAGGCAAATAAAGTAAAAATATTTTAATTTATTTTATGATATAAAGAGTTTATTTAAAAGAACCCGGTAAAATCAGGAACACCTAGTTCAAGTTGAAAAAAAAAATGTTTATGTTGGAAAGTAGAAGTATTAAGGAAGACTATAAAGTTATACGTATAACAGGACGTAATCGTTTCCATGTAATCAAGTATACCTAAGCTGCGATCAGACTTACTTCGGACACTAAAATGAGTCTTAGATCTCTTATTTATTTGTCTTTGATAACGCGGGCGAAGCCGCACGCATAAGCCAACATACTCATGTTCCCAAATTGGAAGTTGCACCTACAATCATCGTATACACAGAAAATAACGTTTACAACGAGCAATTCTCTTCGGACTAACAACACGACAAATTGTAATCATTATAATAAATTATCTAATAATGCAAGGTTGAAACGCAGTTTTGAAATGCTTGTACACTATAGATTTTTAAATTTTCGCTTGTGTCACTAAATAAGGATAATTAAAAGATAAATTATTATTAGGCACGGCGTTGTGTTCCGCCAATTAATACACAATATCTCGAATGTTGGGCGGAACGCGGAGAACGGAGTATCTTAAGACTCGGTTTCCTCTGCTTAACCTGCTATATGCGGGATACAGCGTGAAGCTTTAGGCCTATATTTATAGTATAATAAATAATATAATAAATATATTTACAATACTCTACAATGTACACAAATCATTACAAAAGGGGAAGTAATCATTTTATTAACAATGTGTATAGAGTGTGTGAAAATTCAATAGTTAATGGTGTTAAATTAAGTATGAATGATTATACATTATCTGTAACCTCTTTGATGATTTTCGTCAATACAAAATGATATGATTACGTAACTCAACTCTGTGTTTTGTTTCATCACATAGTGTAGCCTTCCACGATATATGGACGATTCAACACAATTTTTTTTATCAATTCGCACCAGTAGTTCCTGAGATTAGCACGTTCAACCAAACTGTTCAGCTACATAGTATTAGCAGAGATACTGTACTGTGCCGCGCTATCCTTTTATTGTATTATGGATTATTCTTGTGTAAATTACAGTTGTTTCAGTTTGAAAGGTAATATAATATATTCAATATTATTGTTATAAGACTTATAAGACCTTATTCTCCAAGGTGATCGATACAATCAGATAAACAATTTAAAAAAAATGGAAAGAGAACGAAGAAAAAGTAAAAGATATAAAATTATTTTTAGTATGTACTTCTATTTTAGGCAGAGGGAAACTAGTGTTAAGACCCTCCGTCCCTACTTTCTACCCAATATATGTTACATTGCATATTGAGTGGTGAAAATCTACGCCGCGCTCTATCTTAATACTGGAGCCAGGAAATGAAAATAATTCTTTCTACCGAATGGGAATCAAACCCACAACCGTCGCGTTTACAGCCCTTATTAGTGCCCCTATTTTTTGTTATACATCTACATCCCTACCTTCTTTTTAGTTTGTGAGAATGGAAGTTTGTTCCACTTTTACGCAAAAAGTACTAAAGGGATTTAGATGAAACTTTACAGTAATATAGCTTATAAATCAGAATAAAATGTAAGCTATAATTTGTGTAAAGATTTTGTATAATTTAGCTATAATATAACAAAAAAGATTAAGCGGGCGAAACCTCACGTGGGCTCGTGGTTAATTAATTAAAAACATAAATGCTTTATTTTTTATGACTTAATGGTACAAAACAGAAATTCATTCTCCATTATGCCCCAGGTAACGCTCAAAAATATATATAAAAACAACACTTAAATCCATACAATTACTACGGAATTCGAACCTTAACCTATCATTCAATGTGTACATCTCAACCACTGATCCTCTACAGATATATTAAATCATTGAGCACAAGATCACAGGATCTAGACTTCTCATATATAAAAATATATCGATAACATTCTTCATTTAACCTACAATGTTCAAGGTGACCTCAATACAAGCCTTATAAGGGAACCGTTTAAATAAATGACAAAAGCTGAACACGATATAAAAACACAAAACAACACGTTTTTATGGGACATAACTTAGTAAGATAGAGGAGGTCGTGAAGCAATATATAGGCAACTTTTTATCCTGGTATTCCCGCGGAGTCGGGATTCACACGAGGAAAGCCACGGTCACCGCAAACGGCTATCTACCGCCGAGATACTTTTAAAATAACCCAACATTTTTCTATTAAATAAGACAATGAGGCCCTCATGGCGTAAGGGCACAAACGTGTGACCGTAAATGCGACGGTTGTGGGTTCGATTCCTAATTGTTGTAATATTTAATATTTTTCACTTCCACGCTCTGGTAACAAAGCAAACCGCAGCTTGGATTTCCTTCACTAGACACGCATTGCTTTAAGAATTCGGCGGAGAATGGCAACGGAGTGTCTCAACACTAGGTTTCCATGTTCTTTCTGCTTTCCTATCCAGCTATATACGGGACATATAGCAGAGTAGGAAAGAGTATGTAGCGTGAAGCTGCAAGTTAATAATTCTTTCCTCTTTTCATACACTCGCGCTCGCACCATCTCTTTCACTCATTTTAGGTATCTTTAATCGAACCTTTAACCTAACAAATATATCTCCACAGCACCACAAATCGACCTATACAACCAGACATCAGTGAAACTTTTCTCCCCATCGTCTAGAACGGGCAGCGTCACTCCGCGCGACGTGTTCCTAGTGTTCCCGGGAGCCACGCTCGACTTTGACATGTAAGTTTTGTACGTTAGAACTTAGAACTGAGTGTCTTGTGACTAGGACTCTCTCTCTCTGCCTACTGCGCAGTTTTTGGTTCTGTTTTTTTTGTTTTCATACAAATAAAATAGAAAAGAATATACAAGCATGGACATATCTAGTGATATTTTCTAGGGAGGAGGGGTCCTTGACTTAACCTGATCTGTTTTTTTATTAATATAACCTTAACTTTTTTTGGTAATTAAAATTTTGGGGTGAGACCTGACCTGACCTGAGAGATTCTGGATTGAGCACGAACGAATTGATTTTCGCCACCTAACACACAATTTCTCGTAAATTCAGCAAAAGCGTGGGGAGCGGGATACAGCGTGAAACTTAAAAAGGATAATAAGTAATCTATATACCTTTAGGCCAGTCGGTCCAGTCGTGGCGCAGAGGCACAAAGTGTGACTGTAAAATCGACTGGTTGTGGGTTTGATCCCCACTCGGTGAAATTAAATATTTATTTAAATTTATATTTCCATTCTCTTCGCTCTAGTGTCGAGACAAAGCGCGGCGTTAAGTTCCACCGCTCACCTCCAAAATTCGGCGGAAAGTGGCTCTGCCTACCCTGCTGAGCGCCGCATACAGCTGACATACCTATAAGAAAAATATTTTTTTCACTTCCACAGGTTATCAGTCCTACCGCCGGTATCAATGGACTCGTCTTATGTCGGGATGTGGCATTTAAGCGTACGCTGTGATACCTGCGACTACAGATTGACTGTCAGCGCCAGGAGCGATTTACATTTACAAACTGATGTTGACGCTAAGGGTGAGTGTTAGATGGTAACTTTATTATAGTTTCACGCTTTATCCCGCATAGCAGTGTAGGCTGAGAACAGAACATAAGTGTTAAAATAATTTTCTTTTTTTCGGAAACGCGGCGGAACTTAACGTCGCGTTTTCATTTACCAGAGAGGGGAAAAGAAAATAATTTATTACTTCAAGTGAGAATCGAACCTACAACGATCACGTTTACCGTCAAATTTCAGAGATGTAATCAAAATGGTATCTACGACTTAAAAACATCGTACTAAAATTTGACATATTTATAATTTTGAGTATGAATATATATTTTTTATTAATTAAAAAAAAATCGCATTGCAAAAAGTATGTGTTTTAAAAAAGTCTAACCAAATATAACAGAAAAACATTGACTGACAACTCATCTGTCATCGAACAACGATGATTGAACTGACAATTAGCGTGTAGGTACATAAAAAAAAAAAAAAATGTAAATTATATAAAACTGTTTCGGTACTAGTAGTTATGAAACTACGCGGCGTAGAACGCTGAAAGACAAAAATGATAGATTGGGGTTGCACGAAAAAAATAGATTGTGCATTGTATATAAATCATGTTATAAAAATAATAATATTTTTTTAGTTTTACGCTGTTTTCCGCACACAGTACGGTAGGTAGAGGCAATCTGGGAATCTAATGTTAAAACATTCCGTTACCCACTCGCCACCGCATTCTGGAGGAATTTCGTGTAGGGTGGCGGAATTTAACGCTGCGCTTTGCCTCGTTACCAGAGCAAGGTAATGAAAAAATATAATATGTCATTGGCTCGAATGGGAATCGAACCCACAATCTGCAATCCGTTGTGTCCCAAGCCACGACTGGCCCCGACTCTCGTAGGTATTTCAAGAAATTCTCTGTTAGTACTCCCCTACATTCCCCAACCTTCCTACATGCCAAATATCAACTTTCTAAGTCCAGTAGTATCGACTGCGCGTTGTCTATCTATTAATCAGTAATACACTTTATTAAATCCAAATGGAAAGACATCTATCACGTTCCCCGCATACCCTTACTGGAATTGAACCCACGACCATCACGCCACAAATATCTCTGCAGTATCACTGTAGTCAAAAAATGGCAAAAAAAAATGATGTAAGTAATATTTAACATGAGGCACTACTTACTATACATACATACATATGTATATTGCAAAACGGGACCCAGCAAAAAGTACAGTTCAACTACCTTAGACATTTGACTTTTTTTAATTTTAAATCTTAAAAGACAGCTGTTATAGTTCAAAACTGCGTGACTTTATAATCAAAGTTTTCGTTATGTTATAAAGAAATAACCAAACCAAATGATGGCCTTATTTTACATTTTATTTCGTTGAAAATAAGGTTCAAAATAACTAATAAAATTACAGTTATCAACGTGTTTTAAAGAAGCCAAAATCAGCCATACAATTTTATATGTAATAAAAACTTGTTAAATATTAATAAAAATCGAATAAATCAGCTTCACGCTGTATTTCACACAGCAGGGTAGGCATAGGGAATCTAATGTTAAGACACTCTGTTCCCACTTTCTGTCAAATTCCGGAGAAAGAAGAAGAAATGGAAATATAAATTTTAAATAAATATTCCATCTCCTCGGGTGGGGATCGAATCCACAACCAGTCGATTTTACAGTCATATTTCTTCGCCACGACTGGCCTCAGTTATAATAAATATATCAGTTATAATTTTATAATAATATCATATGATGACAATTGAAAGCGTCTCACACATACTAAACACGCGAAGGATGTGGTTTCGATTCAAAATTGGGGAATTACAAGACTTCCGCCGAATTCCGCCACTCAACACGCAGTTTCACTTGTTGAGTGAAATTGCGTGTTTAGTGAAAAAAAGCTAAACGAGCTAATTTCGCGAGTGATTGAGTGAAGTTAGAGTAGTAGCTAGTTCATCTAAAGTTTAGATATCTCAATATATTGTTTAGATTATAAACAGTATCTTTAGCATTATAATATTAGTATTTAAGTATATCTTTACAGACCTTCGACTTCGGATTGTGTAATTTCTGTATTCGTAGTGAGTAGAGGAGAGGTTCGACTTCCACTCACGACAGATGTTTGTGTAAAGATCTACTCTATAATCGTTGATTGTTATGAAATTAAATTAAATCAGCTTCACGCTGTATCCCGCACACATCAAAGTAGGCAGAGGGAACCTAGTGTTAAGACACTCTGTTAGCCATTTTCGAATTGATTAGTTTTTTTTAATGATTTTTACTATTCACCTATGTACGAGTGTATGTAATCTATGATGACATCTTGTAATATTTATTTAGAATACCAATTTAAATTTAATAAATACATACATAGCATAGCCTATTACCGGAAACAGGTAAAGTAAAAAAAAAAACATGAACAGGATTTATAAAAAAATCGATCCTTTGACACTCGATTGCCTGTTATGCACTATTTCTTTTCAAACAGTCAATAACCATAGGCAGTACAGGTAAGACAAAAGAACTTTTATTCTGTAGCTTGTGGCCTGTATATAGCAAAGTAGGCAGAGGGAACCGGGGAGCCCAGTGTTGAGACACTCTGTTCTTATTAAGGCACTTCCGTTTCCCATTTTGGCGCTTTGCCTCGTCACCAGAGCGAAGAAATGAAAAATATTAAATTTCCTCGAGTGGGAAGCGAAACCACAACCTGTCGCGTTTACAGTGACGCGCTTGTGCTCCTGCCGCACGACTGGCCTCGAAGGATAAATATGAATATTTTTTTTGAATAATACCCGTATCATTCAATCAATTTCTTTTCATGAAAACAAAAACTTTATGAATATAATGCTTGTGTCTAAAAAAACCTAGTGTTAAGACACTTCATCCTCTGCTATAAAAGATGGGGTAATGACCGCTTTAAAATTAAAATTTCTACCTACACTACAAAAAAAGTTTTTCTTTTGGCTGTTTGTATGTCTTGCTCAGTCACTAACCTCTATACGGGTTCGAAAAATGAATAAACGAGACAAAAAGTATAAAAAAATAGACATATATCCGAGCGACCCGTTGCAAGTCCTCGCATGTTCATCCTGTCTTGTTAATATCAAAGATCATTAGCACAAAGTAACTGGTCAACGGTAGGTTCTTAATGCTGTTAAATGAATAAACGACAATGGACATGAAAACGAGGAGTTGTGCGTTCAAATTGAAAAAGAGGAAAATATTTTTTAAAAATATTTAAATTCGGTTACTATAATTGCGGCGTTAGGTTCCACCACTGTAAATGAAAAACAAATGTCTCTGTACTGTTTGAAAGTAGGTTCTTTCTGTTTTTTTTTCGAAATAGATGTGTGAAAATAAAAAAAAACATTATTAAATATACTTTATTAATATACTTATTTAGAAAACGTATAAAAATTTGAACGTAGCGGGACTCGAACCCACGCCTCCTGGAAACCGACCAGGAGGCGTGGAGGCGTGGGTTCGAGTCCCGTACGTTCAAATTTTTATACGTTTTCTAAATAAGTATTTTTCTTTCCTAAGTGTGGAATAACACTTTAAAAATGTTTAAAAATACTTTATTAATATCTTTATAATTAGATGCAAAATTGGACTTTGATCAGATAATTACGATATAATATTTCCATGAATTAACTTGATGATTTATCGACTTCTAATATACAGACTACAGTTAATTTAAATAGATTTTCTCTTTATAAGCAAAAAAAAAATGAAATATTTCCTAGATCCAAATGCTCTTAAAAGTGAAAGCAAAAAAGATATTAAAATTGGTTTAGCTGTTTCTAAATATTTCATCTTCAATTTTTTTTTAAACAAAGTAAAATAAAAGAAAATATCTTCAAAGACAAGTTGTTTATGCTTAATTATACTAGTACCACCATAATTAATATTAAATACCCTAATATTAGAAGTTACACAGCAATAACATATTACTAATCTGAAATCTAATTCAGTATCTCCTTTTGAACCACTTATCATCTGAACAAATAAGCAGAATAAACAAACAATTTTTAATACTTATTTAGAAAACGTATAAAAATTTGAACGTAGCGGGACTCGAACCCGCGCCTGGAAACCGACCTCACAGCTTTGTGTCGTTACCAGAGCGAAGAAATGAAAAATTCAATAATTCACCCACAAAAAAGCGGTATAAGAGTTTAAAAAAAAGCAAAAAATGAAACTATAAAGATGATCCCACAAAAAATAGACCAGGAAACTCACAGGCATTGAAAAAGCATCTGCATCCGAATACATACAGGTTATTGACAAAGAAAAAAGACAAACACAATCTTAGCCTATATTATTGCACTAAAAATAAAAAAAAATAAAAACTCGTCAAGGGAGAATCGAATGCTCATGCAAAGGGTAATGTAATTTTAGCGAAGTGAGACGGTGTTCAGTTGTAAAGACGACGGTTATGAGTTCAATTTCCACCTGAATTTCCCATATAGTGTGTTTACACAAAGATAACCTAGTGTCAATACTGTCCGCTTTTCGCTCGGACTCGAGACATTGGCCAGGGGGAACCTAGTGTTGAACCTCCGTTCCCCGTACATCTCCCAATTTTAGAAAATTTACATATTTAAGGATCGTACAGGATAAGGAAAATCTACGCTACACTAGATAAGGCAAAAGGAAATAAATAATATAAAACGTGTAGTTTTATAACGAAAATATATTATAAAAAAGGAAAGCACAAGAAGACAAGTAAGCACAGTAAGAAAGCACAGAAGGTAAGATTACGGAAGGATTACAACAAAAAGGAACTCCGCAATTTTAAATGTACATTTACTTAAATCCCCAGGTTCTATAGCCAATTCTTTGATCTTATTGAATATATGTACAAAAAATATCGTGATACAGATCTTAATTACGAGTGTTCTGATTATTTTATCTGTATTAATGTGGGACCCTTGATATACACACACGCAGACAAAAAACAAAGCATGCTAAGGAACAAAATAAAAAATAACCTTTATACGCTGACAGGAGGCCATCTTCCAAAATGGCGACGCACTCTTTGTGGGTCAAGGACACATTCACACGATCAAATGTCAAATTTTTATTATATGTACTACCATAGATAATCACGATTTTGTTTTATTATTGTATTTATACAGCCCAAACATTTGTATTATTTTTGTAAAACATTTGTGTTGTTTTTGTTTTGATTTACAAGTATACGTTTCATATTTAGATTTATTTATTTTCTATTTAATTGAGAGCTATCAAATATATATATTTTTTTACGATTATTCATTCAAACTATTAAAATAAATATGTATAATTGTGGAACGTATGTACGATAAATCATAATCTATGCCAAAAAAGATACAGACGAAACAAAGAACGTATCAAAATGTAAAGAAAAAAAGAAACTTGCTATCAGACCAACCCGCAAAAATTACGCGCCATAAACAAAACTGTCAATTTGGTATATATATACACACACACACAGAGACACACACTTAAAATTGTAACTAAATATTTTAATTCCAATAAAAAAAAAATTATTTATTGTTGTTTTTTTAGGCAATGATTACAAGTTCAATCTATAACACTTCACGTTCAAACGAATCCTAACAACTAACTGTCATAACATAGATAATATGTATACTTTATCTAAATATAATGTATAATAATGTAGTTTTGTTTGTCCGTCTATATAAATAGTAAGCTTATTAATTTTATAGTTTCGTGGTAGTTTAAAATATGTCGCTTGACTACTTACGCCTTAGGACGACTTTCATATCTAATAGTCTCTTGCGTTGAAGAAAAATTATACTGTTTAAAAAAAACTAGGGGCACAAAAGTGCGACTGTAAACGTGATAAGTTGTGGATTCGATTCCCATTCGAGGAAATTAAATATTTACTATTTTCATTTTCTAGCTGTAACTGTCACTTAACACGCAATAATCCCAGAATTCGGCAGAAAATGGAGAACGGTAAAGTCTTAATGGAAACAGTGTCTTAAAACTAGGTTCCTAGGCGATACAATTATAACAAAGGGGTCAAAGTTATATTCTTAGATTTTATTGCAGACTTAGAAAGTTACAAGACAAAAATCTGAATTATCCTTAAAATACTTAAGATACTTTTCTTTAAATGTTGTTGTAATAAGTTATAAATAACTAAATAACTTATTTATAACTATTTAAATAAACATTTAAAGAAAAACCCATATTAAAAACACTAATAAATTAAAAAATAAAAATATTTATGTGCATAAATTTTAATCAAGATATGTAACTTAGACCTTATGTTCGATTAGCCTTAAAATACCTATAAGATAGCTTAAAATAATCAAGAACCGGAAATACAATCACCACTCTGTCCTCAGAAACCGGAAGTCATGACTATAATGTTCTAAAGGAAAAAACTTTACAAAATAATAAAAAACGGATTAATATGCTTGTGACACAAATTCTTAGGCAAAGCGATCTCATTTCACGTCATTTTGTTACTTAATTTTGTAGTACGTAAGTCGTGAATACGTTTCTCGATCGATGTTAGAGAAAGATGGCGATATCTCAATAAATGATGAAATTATGATTGAAGATAAGAAAAATAGATAAAACAAATAACAAACACTAAGTAAAATCTTTTAAGCTTCACGCTATGTACAGTAAGTTATGGGTAGGCAGGTGGAACCCAGTATTAAGACTCCGTTACCCACGCACTACCCAAATTCCGAGACGTAACACAACACCGCGCTCTATCTTGTGATAAGAAAAAGCAAAAAACTAAAACCAATCATTCCCCCCAAGTCCAAATTGAACCCGCAACAGGTTCAATTAAAAAAACAACTTCCAATATTAATTTCTAAATTAACAAAATTTTAAATATATAAGCAAAGTCACAGTCCATCCACAGTGTGGGTACGCCTTATCTACGAAAGCTATGCAATAGTTTATCTGGACATAATAAGTTACATTGGTTGTGTACGTAATTCGTTTTACGCAAGACGTTGCAAAGTAAACTGGTCAATAGATTTTTTTTGGGACATTACACGATTTAGCATTTACCTACTGACATTACTGATACGTCTTACAAATCCTTGGTCAGTATAAAAAAATAAAACTTAATTTCAACTTGCTGATACTAGCGGTGTCAAGACATTCCATTCTCCATCTACCGCCCAAATGCCAAATTCCAAATATATCATGTTAAGCGGCGAAGTTTAACTCCGCACCCTGACTTTCCAATACGTGGATATGACAAAAATTTATTCCTTCGAAAGGGATTGAACTCACAACCATCGCATTCACTGTCAGGCACTGTCCCATACGAAATTAGTTCAAAATATGTCACAATTTGAACGAGGAAGTTTTCAAAAGGTTATCATGTTGACATCGAACTTAACTGATAATAAAAGTAATATGTATTGACTATAAATGAATATAGATATTAAACATAAAGAACGTCATCGTGGTTAAACGCGTACACGGCATGGGATTCGGTTCAAATTCCTTTCGGGTAAGAATATGAATATACATATATTTTACTATATATATAATAGTTTAAGATATTTTATAACATAAATAAGTAAATTTTAAAATATTTTTTATAATTCTTATCATACAGAATAGGGAAATGAAAATTCAGGAAATGGGAATAGAACCCACAACCTGTCGTGGTTACATTCGCAAGCTTGCCACGACTGCCCTCATTCACAGTTATCATTCTGCCATCGATAAGTTATAAATGTTTTAAGCACTTACATAATTAAAAGTAAGATGACAAATAATTATAAGTATCGTAAATATATATTGAGGCCAGTCGTGGCGCAGGGGCACAAAGTGTGACTGTAAAACCGACTGCTTGCGCGTTCGATCCCCACTCGAGGAGATGAAATATTTACTTAAATTCATATTTTAATTTCTTCGCCCTGGTGTCGAGGCAAAGCTCGGCGTTGATTTCTGCCACTCAACACGCAATGCCTCTAAAATTCGGCAGACCACGAAGTGGACCACGAAGTGTCTCAACAAAAAAATTTACAAAAAGCATTTATTTTATTATTTTAATCACCTATGTTTACAGATATATTGAAACTCCGGGTTACAGGCACAGTGGCCAGTGTCAGAGAATCCTCACTGGTTGACGAGTACGGGATCGAATTGGCGAAACTACCTTTCAGGTGAAATCTATAATACATTACTACATAAGCTTTTACTCTGGCATCATCATCTTGTGTTGTGGTAGCGTGAAATATAGCCTAAGATTTCCTCGATAAATAGACTGTACAGCACAAAATAATTATTTTATTTAAATTTACAATTCTTTTATTTAAATTTCTTTTATTTAAAATTCCTAATTAAAATTCAAAATATTCTTTATTGAAATAGACTATTGTAAGCACATATGACTAAGGACAGTACTAAGGCCAGTCGTGGCGCAGAGGAAAAAGTTATAAAATAATATGTTTTCTAGCTACCAACCTATGGCGGAAACCGATGGTGACATGGACGGCCCCATGTCTGATATATACGTTGAAGTTCCTCTACCGAGTATTACCAGTTCTAAGATATATGTCAAGATTATAGGAAGAGATAATAAGGGTATGTATATAATTTTTTTTAGCTCCACGGTATCCCGCGTGTAACAGAGTAAGTAGGGAGAACGTTGATATACTCCATTTCTGACTTTTCACCGATTTTCGAAATGTTGTGTGCCATATTGCCACGGCAACAAGATACCTCTGAAAGAGTTTAGATGTTTAAATTTAAATAAATATTATTTAGGTAACTACTAGCTTAATCTTTACAATTTATCTGTTCTTCCAGGAGAACCATTCACTCGCCTATCAGGACCTATCCATCATGAAGGTGAAGTTAGACATGGACGATCAGCATCAATCATATATCCAGAAACTATTAACGATTTGGAAGAAATAGAAGAATTCAATAGTAGAGTGTACAATGGCAAGCTGCAGAACAATGAGAGTAATCTGTTGCCATTTGGACAAGCCATATCGCAGGTATTCTATTCAAATCCTTGTTTAAAAACACGGTTAGAATATATAATTTTATCCTGGGATTTCGTCCCCGTGGTTAAATGGGAAACAATTGACCAATTCAAACCAGTAATTCAGTCCTGAGGTTAGCACGTTAAACCAAGTAAACTCTTCACCTTCATAGTATTATACGTACGCGTAGATATAAAAGTACATATGGCAAGCAATATTAAGCTATAATCTAATCAATACTAATAATTTTATTAATGAATTTATTTAAATTGCACGAGTATGTATGATATAAAAATAGTACAAATTATATATTTTTTCTAAATTTTTCAGCTAGCAAATCAAAGAGGTGCTGTACTGACGTCTGTACAGATTGGTTTAAGCACGAGGTTATATGGAGCCCCGGGAGATCGTTTACAGGTTAGTTCATTTCAGTTGTCTATTTTTCATCCAAAAATGATGCACGTTTACTATCTAGACCAGGGGAACTAGTTCACACCGGCGACTTCACCTTTGTGGTCAAATGGAAATAGCTACTCATTGTGTATGACTGCATCTACAGGGGGTGCCTGTCTCGATAAATGTACTAATCAATACAAAAGGTTTGTTTGAACATTGTGCTCTCAAGAACTATTGGGGCGAATTGAAAAAAATATTTTTGTGTTGGATAGACTGTCTATAGGGAACGGTGTTAATCGTTTGGATGTTACCCACTATACCTGCCATCTTTTTTTTTTGATAATTTTCCCTCTCCTCCCTCATTTAATTTACTCGACAGGGAGTCCAACCCACAACCTGTCACGACACACGTTTACATTCGTGCCCCTGCGCCACGACTGGCCTCAATATTTTTAAAATTATCTTATCCATACATACAGTTTCTTTTTTTTTAGCTACACTTTGAAGTTACAAATTTTAGGGAGCAAGCCGTTAGATTTACGTTCCAAGCAGTTGGTGAACTCAAATTTTTAACTGGCATCGATCCTGCAGCGTAAGTTAAATATGTATTTCTTATCATTCTCCTAACAAAATAGCTTCTATTACTGGAAAGTGGGGAACGTAAGTGTTTCAATGGGAACGGAATATTTTGACACTATGTTTCCAGGTTCCCTCTGCGACGTGAAGGATATAATTTGAAACTAAAAAATATATTTAAACGTAATGAGACAAACCCGCGCCTCCTTTATAGGAATGTCTAAGCGCTAGTCGTTAATTAAGCCGTCCGTTACCATCAAAACACTTCGAAATTCTTATACTCTTGTTACAAAATCATTTTGATGTTCGAGTCTCGCTACTTTAAAATTTTTTTTCTAAATATTTTTCATAATTTTATTTTATCTCCAGGCAAACAATAGGGTCAGGCCAAACCGAAAACGTGATAGTCAGTCTGCTGATCAGCCAAAACGCCCAGGCTGGTGCCAGAGACCTCATCACCTTTACCGTCCTAAGTAAAATAAAAAAATATTAACAGTAGAATCTCACCAACTAGATTCTATAGGAGGCCTTCTTTGGTTATTAGATTGCATAGTAGATGAAGGCATTTCATATAAAGAATTTTTTTTGTTAATAATCTACAGCTTCTTGTAAATGTACATATCTTACTATTAATTACATAGTTTTTTTTTACTATCAATTGAAGTTTACATTTTATTGATATTTGAGGGTGCCGAAATATTCGACGTAGTCGTTATACGTATATATTTAAAGAAGTGATCTAAAAGAGGAGAACTATGATAATCTACCACAAGTTCCCTGTAAACGAACATTATAGAGGAAATGCCTTATAATAGCATATATATAAATTAACACAAACAAAGACAAACCAATCATAATTTACGCACAGAGTCAAAAATAAGCACATAAATATATAAATAGGAGAAACCCTTCATAATATTCGAACTCATGACCCATTCAAAGACCTCAATTCTATTTCTTTTACATTCAGATCAGAACACAGAGCAAGTCTCCATGTCTGCGTACGTCTACGTTGTGAACCCGGGGGAGCCCATACGGGACGTGGCCGCACCGGAGCTGAGGCACACCTTCGCGGGATCCTGCTTGGGGAGGCAGGGCAGTGACTGTGCTGACCACGTTTGGTCGACTAATGTGATTGCTAGAGATAGTGGCGGTACGATCTATATTTTTTTACCGAATGAGAAAAAAAGCAAGATCTCAATTTAACGACAGAATTTTATAAATTACATACAAAAATATCTTTTTCGTATTTAAAAATGATTTCAAGTGAAAAAACAACAAAGTGAACAGGATCCAAAAATGGCGAAACGAAATAAACATTTGCCTATACCGTGTTAAGTGACACAAAAAAGTTTGTCCAAACAACTTGACCACCGGTTTCTCCAAACGTACAAATAACTATGGAGTACTACTTAGAAGTCGCATGTATTGTTTATTTATTATAATGTGATGATCAATCACCTTATACGATCAGTGACACGGCTTCCCTATCGTGATCGATCATAACCAGTTCGATTGACGCAGGATAATTAATATAATTTTGCCGAGTGTACCGTCCCCCTCGTGAATAGTCTGGAGTCTGGCCATGGTATACTCGACAAATGCCCACGTTAAAATGTTTAGTTACAAAAAAAAAACCAATTAAAAAATTGGGCATTTTCTTTTCTAAATATATATTTTTAATTTTATTTTTAATTAGGTTTATTTACCGCTAAAACCTAAAAACAAGTTGTAACAAGCATATAAGAGAATTGAGATATTTATATAGCCCGATAAGAATTTATGGCTCAGTGGTTAGAACTCTTGGACGGTAAACAAGAGGTGCACGTTTCTAAACATTAACAAAACCTCTTTCCCGCAGGTCTACTCCGCATGATGTCTTCACCATCGGGTCTGGTTTACGACTCAAACTTCATATCCGGTACAAGGGAAGAGGTAGTCGCTTCGTACAGAGCCACCTGTTGCTCGCCTCGCGTCATCGTAAATGCTGTTGACGCGTTCGGAAACACCAATAGTTACACTATTGATATATCTAGTAAGTATTTTGTTAGAAACGTGACGCAAAATGAATTTAAAAAATGGTTAGAATGACAAAAATGACTGGTATATTATCTATAAGATAATTAATAAACTATCTAAACAAAATAATTTTACGACAATAATTGTTTTTCACGGTTCCCTCTGTCTATCTTGCTGACAAAAAAATAATGGGTTATCCAAAAAAAAAATGGTTGATTTGTAATTTTAACAAAAGTGTAAATTCGACGTGCGACGACGCTTGTGGGTTCGATTCCTACTAGTAGGAACGAATTATTTTCACTTTCTCGCTCAGATAACGAGACAAAGCGCGGAGTTAAGTTCCGCCACTTTAACAGTGTAAATAAACGTCTCGAAAATTAGGCTGAAATTGGCGATCAGAGCATCTTAACACTAGGTTCCCACTGCCTACATGCGGATTACAGCGTGAAGGTAAAAAAAATGTCCTTTAACCCATTTTTTTTCCAGATTACATCAACGAAGCTGGCATAGCGGCCATAGCGCTCGGCGTTATACTTATAGTACTTATTATCGTCCTAATCATTGTCTTGATATATTGGTGCGTTAAACGCAGAAAGGAATCCCGAGAGTTGCCATCTTACGCGTCTAGGAATATAAGTTAAGGCCTTAATATCTTCTTGTTATAAAATTTTTTTTTGCTACAAAATGAGATAGAAGTTAATTCACAAAGTCAGAAAATTTGAAATGGGACAGCTTCTGGCTGCACTCGCTATGTTTGTAGGTTCGATTTTTAATTATTATACTTTTACAATATTATTATATTTTAACAATAAAATGTTTTTTTTTGTAAAAACATTCCACAAATTGGTTTGATTGTGAATATTAATTGTTGTAAAATTTACATTCATCAGTATAAATATAGCATACTGCATTATATTATGTAGTATTTCTTTTTAAATTCCCAAAATTCTTGATTTTTTCTAAATCATTTGAATAAAATTGTTAAAAAATATATTAATTTATAAATTATTTCAAAGCACTTTCTTACTGTATGATAAATAAGATAGAACGTCTAATACCCAATATTAATAACCTATCTCCAACGTCAATCTTAGATTGTTTCATATATCTACCCAATCTAGAGATTGGATAGATGTATGAAACAATCTAAGATTGACGTTGGAGATAGGTTATTAATACAGGGCGTAAGGAAATATCTTAAATGTTGTGTTTCTTTTAAATCAAAATTTAAAAGATTTAAAAATCTACAAAATTAACATGAAAAATTGTGATGAATATGAATGTCTCATATTATGTTAATTACCATAACTATTAGTATGAAAATATTAACAAAAAAAACAAAATTAAGATAACAGCTTCTTAGAAAATTCTTCAAAATTGATTTAAACAAGTGTTTATTATATAGAAACTCCATCCATATATTATCCTATTAATTATTTTAAAATATTATAAATGCCACGTTTTTCTTCTCAGAGCAGTAGAGGTAAATGAAAAGTATGCATTTCTTTAAGTGAGTGACCTACCACCATCAATTTAACATTCAGACCCTGTCCCATTACAAAACAATGGCCAATTTATTTCAAATTCCTTTTTCCACCATCTTATATTAATGTTATATTCATTAAAATATGTACTAAAATATTTTATTTATGTAATTATAAGCATTTATTTAAGTTACCTTTTAGTTATTATATATTAATTTAATTTTAATTTAAGCTAGTGTTAACAAATAGATATATTATTTTTATTTTTTTTTGAGCCTCACACTGTATCCTGCACATAGCAGGATACGCAAACGGAATCTTGGAACTTAGTGTTAAGACACTCCATTCCCATTAAGACGCTTCCTTTCCCTACAATCCACAGAATTTTTGTAGCATTACGTGTTGAGTGTTAAAACTCAATGTTGTGCTTTGCCTCATTCCCAGAATGAGGAAAAAAAGTTTTTTTTTAAGTTAGTATTGATTCCACAACCTGTCAAGCTTACAGTCGCACGGTTGTGCTTCTGCACCACGATTATTCCCGATTTTTATTTGTTAAACATAATTAAATTTTTATTTGTTAACGTTTTCATACGTGAACCGAGGTCTTCCCCTACCACTCTTACCACTCACTCGTCCATCATAAATCTTTTTTGCCATTCTTTCATCACTCATTCATTCGACGTACCCAAACCAGCTGAGCATGTTCTTCTTCATTCTCACCGGACATCCTCGCTAGTACCTGCCATTCTGTGTATCTCTTCATTGGGGATTTGATAAGCAAAGATCGCATCTCCACCTCATTCATCTTTCTTTCATTCTTCTTCTGTAATACCGACGTTTCGCTGCCGTATAACAGCGTCGGTACCAACACTGCATTGTGTACGACCAAACGCTTAACTGTGCTGTCGTTTCGCCGTCTCATCAATGCAGCTAAGGCTCCGTTAACCTCGTTACCGGCAGCAACACGCCTTTCCACATCCATCTCGTATCATCATCTCTACTGAACATACTTCCCAAATATACCACCTCATTGACTTGTTCTAAATTTTTATTTGTTGGTTAAATTATTTTTTGTTTTTCGTTTGTATAATTTAAAAGTTACAATTTTTTTTACCATTTTAAAATATGTCGTTAAAAAATTGTTGATAAAGTATGTTTTGTTCCCTCAATATAAGCTGTATTTTCCAATATAAGTTCTATACTAGTGTAGACTGTGTTGACCCATAAAGTATTTAAGTTTATAATAAACATATCACATTTTTTGGAAGCAAAATTATATTATAATAGGCCAGAAAGAAGTATTAATTTTCATTATAAATTAGCACTAGTTGTTCTTTAAAATTATAAGAAACCTAACAATATTAAAAATATATATAAAATCAATATATATAACAATATAGCCTATATAATATATAGTAGATAATCTGTGGTCCATATTTTTTATTATAATACTAGAGTTTACAACTTCTTGTCAAACAATAAGTAAATTATAGCATTGTATACATAATGTAAATTTAAATGTTTAGTATACCTTCTTTGAATTATATTTATAATACTTACTTTTTTGTTTAATATGTTACCAATTAAAATTTAATTAAATTAAAACAATAATAATTCTATATACAGAAAAAAAAAACATTAACTATATGCAGGGAAATCTTAGTGTATTGGGATGGTATCTTTATGTAGACAAAATAGTTGCAAATTCAATACCCACAAAACGCAATAAATCATTTAATTTAGCTCTCGCATGGAAAATATTGTATCAAATTGGAACAGAAAGTGAAGAACACTGTTAGTATTATTTTGAGGTTTTCTGACATAAGAACAAGTCATGAACTTCTTTGTAAAAAAATTTAAATAGTAGTACATAATATATGACTGTATAAATGGTAAAAAAAAACTATTATTATTTAAAATTCAAAATTTAATTTAAAATTTGTATTTAATTGCCATTATTATATATGTGTGTAATATACTTTTACTAAAACGGGTACAATTATTATTAGTTAAAATTCTTAGTTAATAAGTATTCAGCCATACTTGACTAATTAATTATTTTGTATTTTTAATGTCAATAAATTGTATGTACTTAATGTGTTTTTTATTTTAATTTAACACCTTTAGTTCAGTTTTTTAGGCAGAGGGAAACTGGAAACCTATTAGGTAAAGACTTTTTGTTCCTATTAAGACACTTCCAACCCTACTGTCCACTGAATTATGAAAACTTTGAATGTTAAGTAATGTGCTATTGCCTCGTTACCTGACCGAGGAAATGACAATATTCATTATTATTATTATTATTTCATTTCCTCAAGTAGTAATCAAACCCACAACCTGTCGCATTTACAATCCCACACTTCTCCCCTGCACCAAAACTGACCTCAAGCCTTTAGTTCAGTTCTTAACTTATAAAACACAGAATGCATAAGTTGGATACAGAATAGGAATGTTCTATAACATTCCTATTCTGAAACCTTCACAGAAACTTTTGGATATCCAAAATAAAAAAAACCATTCCTTATAATAATATCAAGTATGAAGAACTTGAAAATAATAAACAATAAAAATCACAACTGTCAATAACAGATTGTTTAAAAAGTCCTAAACATGAACACACAAAAGTCCGAAACCTAAACATTTTTATATTTTTGATACAATATTTATAATAATTTAATATATACAAGAAGTCATTTAAAACGAAAAGTTTAAAGTTTTTAAAAACAAAACTTAAAAATATAAAAAAAATCAATTACATAAAATTGTTATGTAATTATAAACAATACATCAAAATCAAGATTTAGAACAAAAATAGATCATTGTGCAATACATAAGATAAAGTGTAAGTCTGAAAAAATACACTAGTAACTTACAAAGTTTTTGAATATTTTTTCAATGTTTTTATAAGTCGAACATGAAAATAATTCAAAATCTGGCACAAAACCATTTTGAAATGGTGCAGTTTTATAAGTTTTATACAAAAATGAGGACATAACTGTATTGTTTACACTATTATAGTATTATTATACTAAACTTTGGGTATAACAATGCACACATCAATAAACTAGATAAAGAATTCAACGAAAACACAAAAACGCGCACGAACAAGCTAAAAAAGACTGTCAAAAGACGTGAGAAATCTACACACGACGTCTATTCTACTTTCACACCAAGGTCGCGTAAATACTAACATTTTAAATTCATTCAGGTATTAAAATAGCACTAACCTTGCCGTACTATCAGTTCCTGGCTGGGAATAGCTGGTAACAACACAGCATTGTGCGTCAAATCTTCAATTGAGAGACCAGTGACGGCGGTCGACAGTAATGGATTTTTCACAACACCCCTGCTAGCTAGATCACCGAGACCTTTATCGGACATCGTGTCGAGTCATAAATAATAGGTACATATGAAATTTTCATTAAATTATCACATTTGGAGGTCACAAAAAGAAAATTTAATTATGTGAAGTTACGTGTCACTTGGTGTTTTGATTTTGACACTGACATATCAATATGATATCACATTTAGCGTTCCGTTCCGTTACACAATTTGTTTATTTATTGAGTGCTTCCTTCCGTTACATTTATTCTCACGTTGCTTATTGTTTATTATTCATATAATAGAGCAGCTTCACGCTGTATCCCGCATGTAGCAGGGTAGGCAGAGGGAACCTAGTGTTATGACACGTTTCCCATGCACTGCCCAGTTTTTGTGATATTGCGTGCTACACCTAGCTGCTTCCAGCCAGAAATCCTATCCTAGCCAGAAGCTTCCCATTTTAGTACTTATCTAGGCGAAGAAATTAATATAATTGAAATATTATGTTTAGCTCCTTTGGAGTTGTAACCCACAACCATAGTGTTTCAGATGATAGCCCACTACGATTTATTAGTATATATTATAATAGTATTTAAGAAAAGACTATCGTGTTACATAGGACAACATCAGAATGAATATGGGTGTGAGTTCTATTCTGTGGGATTATGATTGTTTCATTTCCCTGCTCAAGTATACCAAACAGTGCCTTTGAGTTACGTCACTATACACGCAGTATTTTCAATTCGGTTAGAAATCAGAGAACCAAGTATCTTAAATCTTGACACTAGACACCCCTACTACATACATAGCGAAATAAAACTTTTTATTTTAAGACCGGTTTGTAAATGCGACAGGTTGTGGGTTTGTTTCCCACGCGGAATGAGGAGGATACGATCTATTGACGCGTAATTGGAATGCGTGACTAAAGTAAATAATTGTGGATTCCAAATTCCAATCTTATATGGAGTATATTTCTTATTTTCATAATATTAATGTATATCAAAGATAAGCAAAGGAATAACTCAAAAAATCAGTCCATTCATTACAGAAGTATATTTTTAGACTAATACAAAATGTTTTAACATTCGGTGGCCCAGTGGGTCAGCATATGACTGTTAACGTGACGGTCGTGGATACAATTCCTAGTAGAGAGAATTTCGTCGTATTATTTTCGTAAATATTGTGACAAAACGCGATATTGAGTTCCACGAATTAAACACACAATGTTGAAAATGTCAATTTTACTAGGTTTTTCTCCTTACCACCATGCGCGTAGGAAGGGGAGGGGCCAGGTGGTCTGTGCAGTCCCCCGAATGGCCTGGTGAACAACCCGCAGCCCCCCTAGGATTTTTATTAACCAAAAATTCCGAAGAGTCTCCAATAGGGTACTTTCTTTTTATGGCAATTACTGCGAAATTAAATAAAAAATAATTTAAAAAAATTAGAATGAAAAAAAATCAATAAAAAAAAATTATTATTTACCAGCTTTAGTTCATCATACTCTCTACGTTTTTTTTTTATTTTTAACATTCATCTCGAAGCTTAATAACCGTGGGCTGTATGCTGTATGAGATGAATTCTTGCCAGCTTATGATGACATTGCTTTTTTTTCTAGGAGTTTAATAACAGAAGAGATAAGTTTAGTTTGGCACTTGTTGACGTTTTTCCAAAAAAGATCAGCGTGTGGCCGTAATATCTGTGCTATAGTCTTCATAGCAATGTATGCTAGAATCCTTTAATATGTCTTTGTATGTAACGCCAGCGTTCATGTGCATATATTCACAGTAGAAACCGTCAACAGCTGATTGCTGTGCCTTGCTTTTAGTATAGATTAATTGACTTGATTGTTTAGGTGGCAACCAAAAAGATTAACTCCGTTCCCCACTTTCTGCCGAATTCTGGAGGCATTGGGTGTTGAGTGGCAGAACACGATGCCGCGCTTAGCCTCGACACCAGAGCGAAGAAATGGAAATATAAATATAAGTAAATATTGAAATATTTAGCGGGGATCGAACCCAAACTCCTCGAGCGAAGATCGAACCCACAACCAGTCGATTTTACAGTCATACTTCGTGCCGCTGCGCCATGACTGGCCTCAATATAAAAATATAATAAAATATAAGAGTCCGTATGTTACAAACATACGGACATTTATATTGTGCATATGTGTTAGTAATTAATTTAGTGTCATATTTATGTTCACGTGACGTTGTTTATTGAATCTGTTTGTTAAATCGATAATTAGGACCGCACCACAGTTCGACAACACAGCTTATTGAGGGGCGAAGCTCAGCATCTTGTTTTGTCTTACTCTTGTAAGAACTCGAAAGAACTCTCGACAATAGAATATTTTTAACCTTTTACAAACTTAAGAATCGCTAAGTATAATAATATTTTTTTTATAAAACGTATAGAACTTGGACATTTGTTATTCAATTAGGAAGGAAAAATACTTATTGACAAAACGTATCAAAAATTGGACGTAGTGAGATCTGAACCCGTGCCTCTTGGAAACCGCCCAAGCGCTTTAAGAACAGCGTATCTCTTTTTTAGAAAAACGTATAAATTATAAAATTTGGAAACCGTCCAATGTTCGAGATACGGGTTCACATTCCACTATGTTAAATTTAATACTTTAAAAAAAATTGTTTTTTCTAAGTAAAAAGAGTGTTTTTCTTTTTTAAGTGTAAAAAATATTTTTTCAAAATTTCGATGTCACTTGATATCTATGGATTGAATCGTATGGCTTATTAGTCTAAATAATTACTTTTATACATAGGTTATAATTAAAATATTTTTATTTTCTTGTTCTGGTTATTTAAAAAAATATATTAATATTTTTTGTCACTCAGCTCATAATGTTTAAAAGTTTGGGAGAACACAATGATATCTATTCCACGAGGCGTAAGCTGAGCTTTGCATTAGTGTGAATGATCATCTATATCACCTTACGTAGATCAATTTTTTTTTATAAAATGTATTATTACTCGTCAATAAACAAATTTAAATCAAATAAAAAAAATAACATAAAAATATTTCAATTTTTCTACACCGGTCTTGCATTCCCATCATTGAAAATGATATAACTTCGTCTGTTGTGTTGGTTTTGTTAGAGTCCTTCTACTCTTACACTGAACATACAGGCACATACAAATAAGTGTAATGTCAGAAATTTTTATACGTTTTCTAAATAAGTATTTTCTATTTTAAGTGTGGATTAACACTTTAAAAATATTTAATAAATAATATTCTCTCTTGCCAGACGATAATTCTCAGTAATTATCTTTGGGTAGCGAAAATTTGTAAAAATCTCCCTACAGACATGCTACCAACATAAATAAGTTGTAACAAGCGTATAAAAATTTCGACGTAGCTTGATGAGAATGTATGGCTTAGTGGTCAGAGCGCCTGGTCGGTTTCCAGGAGGAGACGCGGGTTCGAGTCCCACTACGTTCAAATTTTTATACGCTTTCTTAGTAAGTATTTTTCTATCCTAAGTGTGGAAAAGAACTTTAAAAATGTCAAAATTGTCACTCAATAAGTGTTACAACTAAAATTAGCATAAACGCCATAAATTTAGAACTGAACTAAAACTAAAAGTAGCATCAACGAATAAATATATCACAAATAAGAAATAAATATTACAATTTTAAATCGCCTTCGAAAATGAAGCGAGTTTGCCTCAAATCGACATGACGCGCCTCAAGCCTGTAGCCAAAAACCAGTCTTAACCGGTGTAAGGCTACTACGAGCTTACTACGAGGTATAAAATAATATTTTTTTCTTGAAAGTGTTGATCGAACCCATAACCGTGGTTGTCCAATTTATTATCATTAATTGCACCTTTTTCGAATATTTTGAACCAATCGATATTTTAGTCATTTTTATTTTTGTCATGTTTTCATTTTCATTAAAATTATCTGTGGACTGTCAAAAGTCAAAACAGAACACTGAATTTGTTGTGAAACAAATATCTTAATTCACTTTTCTTTTCTATAAAGAATGAAATAAAAATATAGGTAGTGATAAATAAAAAAAAATGTCTGAACCACCGGTAAAACGTTATAGACGTGATGAGAAATCCTCAGAATCAGAGGAAGACATTGATAATTACGAACCTTACATACCAGTAAAAGAAAGAAAAAAGGAAAAGTTATTAAAATTAGGTCGCTTAGGCCAAATTGCGGCTGAAGCGGCTGCTGAAACTAAAAGTTCTAGTGAGAATGATATTGATGATGATGGTATGTAATTAGGTTATTTATATATATGATGGTATTGTGGTTATATTACTTTATACTCAAATTGAAAAGAAAAAAAAAATACTATAAATGTTTTCTTATTCCTCGCTGTTTAAAAAAATATGTATAGATAATATCATGGCACAGTTCAAATGTGTCTCCTCACTGAATGAAGTCATTGTAATTTTTTTGATTAATCTTGTTTTAACAAAGGACAAAATGTCCTCAAAATTAGTAAAAAAATTATATATCACTTAACATCTATATATCACTATCTTATATATCACTTAACATCTCCTATTTAAGTAGCAATTTTATAACCTTCACTTTTAACTTGCATATAGCAGGGTAATCAGAGGAAACCTATGGTTGAAATATTCCATTTCCCACTTTCTTCCACAAGTGACTAAGTTTTGCCAATATTTGGTTTGCTTTGCTTGTATAGCATAGTGTAGCTTTACCAAAGTGAGGAAATGAAAATAATACTTAGTGTAGTGTAGACAGTATCTGTACTGTCTTCTCAATAATTTTACCAAGTTTTACCTTTTACAATTGATTTATCCAGCATCACAAGAAGAATGGGGTAGAAGATACAATGTATCTCTATTAGACCAGCACAGTGAATTAAAGAGGATAGCTGAGGCTCGTGCTTTATCAGCAGCGGAAAGACAGGCCAAAGAAGAAGAAAATATATTAGAGAGTGTAGCTCAGAGTAAAGCTTTGATGGGTGTAGCTGAATTGGCTAAAGGTAAGTTCTTTATGTATTGATAAATATAATATGATGATGAAAGTGTCATTTGTCATACACAATTCTTAGTTATTTCCATCTCACCAAGGGGTTGAAGCCAAAGGTAAAAGCTAGTTTTATAATTTGTGAACATAGCTAAATTAACTCTATCACTTTGACAATATCTAATAAGTGTAAGTTGAATCTCAATACATAAAAAAATATTTTTTATAACTCTTTTTTAGCTTTATCCTGTATCCCACACATAGCAGAGTAGGCATAGAGAACCTGGTAACCTAATGTTAACACACTCCATTCCCTTTAAGACACCTCTGTTCCCCACTTTCTGCCTACTTCTAAAGGTATTGTGTCTTAAATAGTACTCAATGCCACACTGCTTCTTCACCACCATGAGGAAATGTGAATATTTTAATATTCACATTTCCTCATGGTGGTTTTTCACTTTTTCTAATGGGAATCCAACCCACAAGCTGTCGTGTTTACAGTCACCTTTGCCACAACTGGCCTCAACAACTATAACTCTTAGTACAAAAAATAAGATTCTTAAACTTTGCCCCTAGGTATACAATATCTAGATCCAATCAAAACATCATGGCGGCCACCCAGGGTTATATTAGAGTTGCCAGAGTCCAGGCATGAGAGGGTCAGACAGCAATTGAGGATATTAGTCGAGGGAGAGGATGTACCGCCACCTATATTGACATTTCAGCATATGAAGTTTCCTAAAGGTAGGATTTCTTTATTTTTCCATCTCTCTTTCTCCTGCATATCGGATAGACAAAGACAATCTTGTATCAACATATTCCATTCCCATGCTCCATCTAAATAGTTCACAATGTGTTTTGTCATGAAACCCAAAATCATGCATTGCCTTACCAGCCTACTTACAGTCAAAACTGTAGAAAAAGTTAAAATAAAGTAATGTCCTCATTCACAAAATCAATTGAAACTTTCTATATTCACCTAATTAACAAAACAAGATTTTTTTCTCTCTTTGACAGACATTCTCCGGGGCCTAGAAGTGAAAGGCATAAAGAAACCCACACCAATCCAAGTGCAGGGCATCCCGGCAGTACTCAGCGGCAGGGATATGATTGGTATAGCCTTCACGGGCAGCGGCAAAACACTAGTGTTCACTTTGCCCATCATCATGATGTGTTTGGAGCAGGAGGTCAAAATGCCTTTTATTAGGTGAGTCTTATTGTGAGAGAGGGTTAGGTACAGATTCGATTTTCTGTTTCTTTTTTTTTTAGAAAAGCAGATTGGGTTATTGTTTTTTAAGGTGATTATATTTTTGACTAGCAGCCTGCTCGCGGCTTTGCCCGCTTGAATTACATGATTATTCATTTAAGAAATATAAATATTACAAACAGCCTTAATTATTAATTAATTGATTTGGATAAGTACTCACAATATTATTTGTAAAATAACTTATATTAGCTCCTGTACAGTTTTTAAATTAGTAACATATATTATTAGTTAAATATATAATTGGTATACAGAATATACATAGAAAGCACGTTTTTAGACATTTTTATATAATCTATAAAATAATCAACATTTTCGGGCAAGTTCAAGTCGTACTCATGCCCCGAGAGTTTTCGTACCAGTTTCATGAAAGGAGATACACCAAAAGAATAACTAATTAAGTTGTCATTTTGTATCAATTTAAGTACAGATTAAAATTTGTACTTAATGGTTTTTTCTGTGACACAAATACAAATAAGTAGTCAATTTTTGAAAAATAATTTTGGAATTTTCCTTTATACGTGCCGTAAGTTTTAACTTCTTAACAAATTTCGAAATTGTATATCAACGGGAAGTACCCTATAGTTATGATAGAAAATGCGACAAAAAACAAAGCATAAACTCTCATATTTCATCGTCATTTGATTGCGATGATTTAGAAGATAGATTTTCGTGCTCTAAGGGAATATAGACTTGAACATTGAGGTATCTAACCTTTAACCGATCTTGTACAAAATAGTCTTGACAGACGGACAGACGGACAAACAACAAAGTTATTTTATAAGAATTTTGAGGTATGTACCCTAAAATACCCTTGGCACATACATACATGCAACATACAGGTGCAATAGTGCAATGTCGGTACGTGTCGCTTGTAAGTTATGAAATAATACTGCGGGATATTTTTATAAACAGTGTCAGAGCATTTTTTCTTGAGACACAATTTTTTAGAGGTTGCTCCCAAAAGTAATTTTTTTATACGTTTCTTAAAAAAATATTAATAACATAAACGAACGAACGGACTGAAGAACCTATTCAAAATATTTCTTTGAATATTAAGTCATTCTTTATCACTGTGTTAAATAATTAAGAATTAAGCTAGACTGTTACGAAGGTAATCTTCACCAACAATTCAATTTAGTTTACTTTGTAGTTAGTACTATGAACAATTGTACTTTAAAAACGTAACGTATCATGTGTAGTCAATAGATATCATTGCGTATTTTTTTTTTTTTTTCAAATATAAATATCTTTAAAACTTTAAGTCCATTATTTTTTGATAGAGTGTAGCGGTAACCTTTCCAAACTATATTTTCTTTTATGCACAGCGCCATCTATTTAAGATCCCATCGCAATTAGTGATAGCGTTACGTGTATGAAAGAGAGTATCAAGATTCGTTAGTACCTACTATTTTTGTCAATAGATAGCGTTACTTGTATCGATTTTTTAATATCTCAAATATTAACTTCTTGAAAACTTACTCTTATATCTTTTGATAGAGTGAAGCGATTACAATTAAATAAACAACAATAACAAATAATTTTTATGTATAAAAGTTGCTTAAATTTATTGTGTACTTTTTACGTGATACGTGTTTACATAAACAGACAAACAGACAAAAATTCCAAAAATGTTGGAAATGGATTCTGTTAATTATCCTTTAACACCTTGGCTAATTTTTTTTTTAATATTTTCAATGTACAGAAACGACTTATCTACAGATTTATTATAAGTATAGATATTCAACTATGTTTTTATATAGAACTAATGATCCCGCGCGGCTTCGCCCAATTGAACTATACATATATTTATTAAATGTATTTGTGAAATTATTTTTAGTTTTCAATAGGATTAATAAGAAAATATAAGCCTAAATAATCAGAATAAGCCAAAAAATTATAATAAGCAGATATAAGTAAGGGTAATTTTTATATTAGAAAAAATACCTGAGTAGTTGAAATGGCAAATTAAGTAAAAGATTGTAATTAGCATGTCAGACAATAATTTGTATATCAAATAGAAAGATATTTAAATATATTTGTATATACCGAGAATATTACAAATATGCGAAAAAAAGTAGCCATTTTCATCCCAAGACCCTCAAGTATCTCTATATGAAATTTTATCATAATTGGATCAGAGGTTGGGCCATGATTGCGTCACAGACGCAGAGAGAGAGTTACTTTCGAATTTATAAAATAAGTATGGATTGTTATCTATACTCTATTCATTTTGGCACGAGACAAAATGTAAACAAAGAAAAACTGCTTGTGAAACTTTTATATTCTTTTTAAATTTCTTTTTAATTTGGTCTAGGTCTACTTATGTTTAAAAATATTTAAAAAATCAATACTATAAAAAGAAAATAATCAGGCAACAACTTTACACTTAACAAAACAAGAAACTTTATAAAAACAACGGAAGTTACAAAGGAATCACAATAGTATTAACGGTCTTATGAAAAGGTTAACTGATAGTAAAAATGGTGGATATATTAATTTTTTAGCTTCACACTGTATCCCGCACACAGCAGGGTAGGCAGAGGGAACCTAGTGTTAAGACACTCTGTTCCCCACTTTCTGCCGAAGTCTGGAGGCATGGCGTGTTGAGTGGCAGAACTCAACGCCGCGCTTTGCCTCGACACCAGAGCAAAGAAATGGAAATATAAATTTAAGTAACAACAAGTCGATTTGGATACCGGTGGTGGCGATTATAATGGTGTATAATGGTGTAATAATCTGACGATATTCTGATATCTGTGAATAGAAACATTTTTATATTTGAAATTGGATTTTTACAATGTTCCTGCCTTTAAATATGAAAACAATCTTTATTTTTAATTATTATATTTGTTTCTTTTCACTTCAAACTGCACATTGTACATGTGCAATTTTATAAAATTTGACAACGTAATGATAAAAATCATTTCATTATCGATGAAATCGGTAAATTTTCTTAATAAAATTCATAATTATTATTAAATAATAAGATCTATACATATAAAACGTAGAATTTATAATTATTACACATTTCAACGCATCTCTTGGAAACCGTCCATCGCTACGTTTATTTTTTTTACGTTTTCTTTTTTTTGAGCTTCGCGCTGTATCACCCACATAACAGGATAGACAGTGGAAATCTGGAAACCTTGCCTTAAGCCACTGCGTTCCTACTAAGACATTTCGTGACCGTACGTTTTCTGAAAAACATTTTTCTTAGCTAAATGTGGAAAAACTCTTTAAAAATGTTAAAAATAATATTTTCTTTAACAGAAACGAAGGCCCCTACGGTCTCATAATATGTCCGTCCCGTGAACTAGCTAAGCAAACTCACGATATAATACAACATTTTGTAAAACTCCTGCGGATGAGTGGTAATCCGGAGATCAGAAGTTGTTTGGCCATTGGAGGTGAGTGGGTTGAAATCTATTTAACATGATTTTTTTTAAATATATTAATTGTATAATAGAATATTCAAATTTATTAAGAATTTCCTATGGAACTTTGGATCAAATAGGGAAGAATATTTTTTCCATGAACTATATTCCGTTTCCAGTCACATGTTTGTATCCCTTTGAAATACAAACATGTGACTGGAAACGACAGGTTGTGGAAATATTTATTTAAATTAATATTTTCATCTCTCTGGTGTCGAGGCAAAGCGCGGCGTTGCATTTTCATTGTCATGCCATTCGACACCCAATGCCTCCAGAATTCGGCGGAGACTGCTAACACTAGGTTCCCTATGCCTACCCTGCTGTGTGGATACAACGTGAAGACTTCAAAAAAATCTCCCTCAGTATGAACCGAACTCAAAACCATCGCAGTCAGGCGCTATCTCACTGCGACACGATGTAAATCATACACTTCCCGTTTAGTTTATTTGTTATAGGTTTTCAAATAATATTTTAAATACTGTTATTATTTTTATGTTCCAGGCGTAGCGGTATCAGAATGTATGGAAGTGGTCCAGCGCGGTGTTCACATCATGGTGGCCACCCCGGGACGTCTGATGGACATGTTAGATAAGAAAATGGTGGGCTTTTTTTTGCTTTACGCTATATCCCGTGTAGTGTTAAGACACTACGTTCCCCATGCACCACCGAATATTCGAGACATTGCATGTATTGCGTCGAGCTGCGCTTCGTCTCGTGGCAGAGCAAAGAAATGTTTGTTTTCACATGAAACTTTTTGTGACCCTGCGCCACGACTTGCCTCACGTGCGGGCGGAATGACTGGCGTCACTCGCTCGGGACGAATAGCAACAGAGATGGGATGGTGAGGAGAAGGGTAGGCAGCTTTATCGGTTCTTGCCGGCTGCGGCGGCTCGACTCAAGGTCTCCTCAAGTACTAACACGTCACGGGTATATGACATGAATGTATGCGAGGTTAGTGTGTGTTTCTGCGGTGAGAGTGATGAAAGCCTGGGGCATGACAATTTGTGTGTCCTCTGTATAAAACAGCTTCGGCAAGATATGATATGATGGATGAAATAATTCGGGAGTAAGTGGAACCGATCTACTACCGTGATCTCGTTTCCTGTGAGGGTAATTTCCGGCGGTTCCGCAAGTTCGTGCACGGGTGGCACGGGTTGAGGAGAAGATTAAAGGTGGAGCAAGGATAAAGAAGAGGAGCAGGCAACGAAGTGAAATCGTGTAGTGTTTTCCACAAAAGCCGCTAGATGCTGGCCGCCCTACTAGGTAGGGAGAAGGCCAGATCAGGGACTGGAACAGAAATATTTGTAAGGGCTGACGCTTCCCATGTTTTGGACCATATTACAAGATGCTATTGAGTCCATGTGGTGGTGGGGTCCACTTCGGTCCAACTGTAGGGAAATCCATGGTTTGAGTACCGCCCCTCACCGCATAATGTTTAAGTATTCGATGGTGCATGAGGAGCGGAGTGTCTTAACACTATGTTGCCTCTCCCAGCGGATAGAACGTGAATCATTTTTTTCTATTATCAGGTGCGTCTCAACGTCTGCCGCTATCTATGTATGGACGAAGCGGACAGAATGATCGACATGGGATTTGAAGAAGATGTCAGGACAATATTCTCATATTTCGCTGGGCAGAGACAAACTTTACTTTTTAGTGCCACTATGCCGAGGAAGATACAGAATTTTGCCAGGTATTTTAAATAAGTAAATCGCAACTGTCAACCTCGCTATATGCGGAATACAAAAAAACATTGTAATTAGGATATTTTAGTGTAGATTAAGACTTAACCTGTTAAGTCTAGTATTTTAATCAAGTAGTTTATTGCTCGAGTAATTTAAAAAATTGGTCGAGTAACTTAGTAAGTCATTTAGATTTCAATACATTTCATTCTATTTTGTTCGGGCGAGTAGCGGCCACAACATCTGATTAATATATACCATATGAGAAAAAATGAGAAAAAGTGGCGCAGCGGCACGAGGTGTGACTGCAAAACCGACTGGTTGTGGGTTCGATCCCCACTCGAAGAGATGAAATATTTACTTAAATTTATATTTCCATTTCTTCGCTCTGGTGTCGAGGTTAAGCGCGGCGTTGAGTTCTGCCACTCAACACGCAATGCCTCCAGAATTCGGCAGAAAGTGGGGAACGGAGTGTCTTAACACTAGGTTCCCTCTGCCTACCCTGCTGTGTGCGGGATACAGCGTGAAGCTAATACAATACAATATGAGAAAAAGATTCTGCCTCATTATTCTTCTTTTTTCATATGACCTAAGGGCCATATATTTAATAAAAAAAAAAACATATTTTCACAGGTACTCAATTTTTCTTTTTTTCTTTCTTTTACTGTCAATGTTAACAAATAAATATGTTGTAACTTCGATAGTTTTGAATATTCGTATTATTATTATTTTCTGAAAAGCACAATGTTAGATTCCGTCAACACACAATTCTTAGTACCAGAAATAAAATAAAATCTTTCTTACCACTTAAGTTAAAGAAAATAAATATTAGCATCCTCAACCTATCTGTGACGCTAAGTAAAACTACGCTGCTTAATCCTACTAATATTATATATTATTATTCATTTATTATGTTATTTAATATCTTTATGTGAAAGTTTATGAGGATATGTTATGCTCCTTGAACTACTGAACGGACGGACTTAGATGAACCTTTATAGTGATATAGCTTCTACATCAGAATAAAGCATAGACAATAATTTTTGTTTTATTTGGCTATAACATAACAAATTAAGGAAGTCACGAAGTCGGGCAAAGCCCCGAGTGGGCCGCTAGTACTAAATGGATATTGGTGAAGCTAATATAAGCGTATTAGAAAAATAATGCTCCACACAAAAAGTAAGATTTGAACTCCCAACCCACCAGGTCAGCACTAGTAAAACCTGTAACAGTCAATGTGGGCCGAGCTGGTGCGGCATCACTCAACGTGCGCCAAGAGCTAGAGCTGGTGAAGGCTGAAGCCAGGACCGTTCACCTACTGCAATGTCTCCAGAAAACGCCACCACCGGTGCTCGTGTTTGCTGAGAGGAAACAGCATGTGGATGCTATACACGAGTACTTGTTGCTTAAAGGTTAGTGTGAGTTCGATTTTTTTTATTACCTTCAAACACCACATACTTTAGGAGTTGGAGCTGGTGTTATATATCCTTTGATCGATGGTATGAGTGGTTATAGATTTTCAAAAATGTAAAGAATAAATGTTGCAAGGACATACTCGGGCGCGACAGATATTGATATCATCCATGTCCTAACTATTCTTAATAACGTAACTATGTTAATCTGATTGTTTCCACGATGGAGGCGGTCGTACGTAAGGATTAAAAATGAGAAAAAAAAACATCGATCGCGTCAGATTTTCTAAGGGGATGTGTAAGTGAACCTGAAAAAAAGCTCTTATATGATAATCTGACGATTTGGAAGTGACCCAAACTCGCAGCCATTGTTAGAATGTGCAAAAACAATTTCGTAATTTTGAAATACTCAATCGCGTCAGATTAAGATATATATGGTTCATCTCCATGCCATTTATTTTTTTTTTAAATCATTCATCGTAATCAATTGAAAAGCTCAAGAAATAGCATAAAGAGTGTATGTTTAAAGTAAAGTACTTCTATTTATAAGAAAATAAATATTTTTTGTATGAGTATTTCTAATTATCATCTTCATCAATGACTGAGACAGTAATAGATAGAGAAAGAGTGAGAGAGTAATAGAAACACGGAGAGAGGAATATATTCAACCCGTACCTGCATTAAATTTTATCTATCAATTTTCATTACTTCGGCATGTGGAACCGTCAGATTATATATTTTTCGTAGTCCTTGAATTATTCCCTTTAATAAAAAAAAATAGCCACGTCCGAGAATGTCGAGGTAACGTTTTTTTTTAACTTTGTTGATGGGACACTATAAAATGGGTAAAAACTATGAAATGTAAATTATACGGCTAGATGATTGACAAATCCTGTTGGATGGTTTGTGTACAATCTTAGAGTAACATACCCTACGTGTGGTGTCAGTTAACATGCATTTTATTAATTTCTTCCTTTTTTTCCTCACAGTTACTTTTATGTTACATACTGTCTAGTGCCATAAGTCCACAAAACAATTTATTTATACTGAATATCATAAAATTTTAGAAAAAACGAAAAATCTATTTTTACATTCCTCAGGAGTTGAAGCAGTAGCCATCCACGGTGGCAAAGATCAAGATGAACGTTCCCGCGCCGTAGAAGCTTTTAGACGGGGAGAGAAAGATGTACTAGTAGCAACAGATGTCGCGAGCAAAGGTAGGTTTTTTTAGCTTCAGGATGGGCAGAGGGAACCTGGGACCCTAGTATTAAGACAATTCGTTCCCATTAAAACACGTCCGTTACCCACGTTCCACCGAATTCTGAAGAATGAATAATTATATTTAGTGTCTTGTGGTTAGTACTTATAATTGTAGTTATAATAAAATAAAGAGCTAGGGCCTTCCCGCCCCTACATCGTGAATTCCTACCAGACTGCGACTGCAACAGTCTATTGAACACTCCGGGACGATTGTGTATAATCTTTCTGAAGGTACTTGTTACGTTTGTTTATATTAAGATTGTATTAGAATGGTAATTCGTGATGTTTACTGATTTGTGAGCGCACCGCGACATTGAATCAAACACTATATACTAGCCAACGTCTTTAGTACCCTTAGCTAAAAGTATCAGCCACCAAATCTCGACATCGTCACATTGGGCTTTCCACAATAAACAAAATGTAGACGAATACGCGCAATGCCACCACACTGTTGTATAGTACCATAAATGGTCAAATCATCATACACTAGTCGCATCTATGTCCAACTCCATACAAGCATCGCCCCAAAAACAATATTTAAAATTTACCTTAATAAAGTGCAGTGTAGTTTCACCACTCAACATGCAATGCCTCCAGATTTCGGTAGAAAGTGGGGAAAGGAGTGTCTTAACACTAAGTTCCCTTTGCTTACTCTGCTGTGTGCAGGATATAGCTTGAAGCTGATTTATTTAATTTTATTTATATATAAACTTGCACTTTTAACCGGACTACACGATAAAATATTACCTTTTCCTTCAACATTGTTTGAAGTAATATTTGGTTATGGTTCTTTAATTATGGCGTTCCGAGTGTGCCAGTATAGCACATATCACTTCGCCGATGTCACGTTGTATGGAGAAAACACGAAGGAGGTTGTACGGTAAAAGAGATAATGTTACACAATAGGAGAATGCATGTTAAAAAAAAAGATCTAGTTAAAAATTGCCTTCACCTATAAAAAACAAAAAAATAAATTAATTAATATATACATTATATACATAACATAGGGGGTTAGTAATAAGAAATATAATACAAAGGTGTTAGCTTACAATTTAATTTTGTTATATCTAATATATTTACATAAAATTGTACATAGAGGACTAAACACAAACATTGAACGTTAAGGGGGCGGGGAACTTTATGAGGAAGGACATCATATAAGGGACCAATCAGCTTAGGGCAAGTGAAAAGTATGTGAGGAGGGGAACCGTCGTCTAGGCCACATTCACACAGTGAGTGGTCCCTGACCCTGATCTTAGCTAGGTGCACAGGTGTACATGCATGTCTAAGGCGCAAGCGACAAATAGTTGATATATTCCTCCGTTCAGTAAATTTTTGAGAAAAAAACCAAGGTCGCCTGGGAATTGGGGTTGAATGGCAGCATAAAACTTACCTTTCTGAAGTAATATTTGTATTGCATTTTATATTATATTTTAAAAACAAATTTCTGAACCATTTCATTAAGAGGTAGATCAAATATTGCAATATATATTGACACCACCCATATCACAAATTGTAGCTGCAATATTTAAGACATTTCATTTCATTTCAAACATTTTTGTTGAATCTGGAAATAAAAATACAAATAAAAAATAAAAACAAATATTATCACAAATCTTTACAAATAAGGCTTTAAGTTTAAGGTTATGTTTAACGATTACTTACCGGCGTAAATTGGTAGGACCAGGATTAGGGAACCTATAACATTTAATTTTATTATTATCAGATTTACGCTGTATCCCGCTAAATTTAATTTTATAAACAAGTAATAAAATGCAATAGAAATTCGAATATTAAATAACAGTTTGCGTCGCCGAAAGAAACAGTAGGTTAGCCATTTGCAAATTATAATGTTACCCCATATCAAAAGATAATCCTACTATTGCTCTTAAAATACCGGTTACANAAAATAGAATTTTATTAAACAATTTTAATAATTTTAATTAAAACAATTTTAAACGTTGTTTAAATTTATTATAAAAAATAGGTAATTGCGTGACAAAGAACGAGAAATAACGTTCTTTCTCGTTCGGTTATGTGTTATATGAATGAAAAGTAGAAGATCGGCAACGCTTAGTAGTATGTATGTAGTAGTATGTGTATGTGTGCGTCACACGAAATAAAGGTTGGATAATGAAAAAAACCCTACGTCTAAACCGTTGAGGTACCTTGATTAATTTGTTTAGCTCTCGGTTTGCAATATTTTACCGTATATGCAATTTGAGTAAAAGGAATCTTCTTATTTAATTTTTTCACCCTTTAATTCTTTCACCCTATATATATGTATACACAGACTGTATGGATATATTGGTGGATAGACAAACAAAAGTTGTATGGATGATGAATGATTTTAAATAAATTAGAAAATAAAAAAGATGTGTAAAAGTATGCTTAGTTCATATTTATAATCAATAGTTAATGTTTAAAGTCAATTAAATACTGGTGATTGTCGTTGAATATGATTGTGACCGTTTCCTCCCCTAGGTCTGGACTTCTCGAACATCCAGCACGTGATCAACTACGACATGCCCGAGGACATCGAGAACTACGTGCACCGCATCGGGCGCACGGGGCGCGCGGGCGGCGGCGGCGTCGCCACCACGCTGCTGGGCCGCGCCGGGGACTGCAGCGTGCTGCGCGACCTCGCCCACCTGCTCACCGAGGCGGGCCAGCGGGTGAGTGCGGGGAGGGGGAGGGGGGGGGGGGGGGCACTGCAGCGTGCTGCGCCACCTCGCGCACCTGCTCACCGAGGCGGGGCAGCGGGTGAGAGGTGCGGGGGGAAGGTTTGGGGGGGTCTGCAACAGGGCAGGGCATTACAGCTTGCTGTGCGACCATGACAGCAGTGTGCGAGGGATAGGAGATGAAGTATGAAGAGGAAAAAGTGACTATTTGAGTGTCAAAAAGGGGAAGTACAGGTGAGGTCCTCGAGCCGGATGCTGGTGGAGTGGGAAGTCAGCGCTGGGTCCCAATGGGAAGAAAGAAATGCAAAGAAAAGAAACAAACATCAGCTCTTGCAATGGATAGAGCACTCTCCATTAGGACAATGGGGAGGAAGGTCCCGTAATAATCCCGTCATAAAATATTTGAAATAATTTAATTTCGACTAAGCCTTTTTTATATTATATCTAATTTTAATTTCATTTAGCTTGGATTATAATTCAAGTTTTTAAAAAAAAATGTTATAGTTTACCTTAAATTTAATATACTACTGCAATATATATTATTTATGGTACCTGAGTAGGTAAGTAAAGAGTACGTAAGACGTAAGTGCTTGTATTGTCCTAACTGAAAAAAGAATATATTTTTGACATAGATTTTTGCCATCAATTTAATTGAGGCCAGTCGTGGCGCAGGGGCACAAAGTGTGCCTGTAAATCGACTGGTCGTGGATTCGATCCCGACTCGAGGAGATGAAATATTTATTTATATTTTAATTTCTTCGCTCTGGTGTCAAGGGGAAAGCGCGGCGTTGAGCGGGATACAGCGTCTAGCTGAAAAAAAAAATAGATTTTCATTTGAATTTCATTTAAAATTATATAATTTATACACCAGGTCCCAGATTTCCTTCTGGACATGATCGGCGAAGCGGACATACCGGTGGCTGACGGACAGGGCTGCTCGTACTGCGGTGGACTCGGACATAGGATAACAGGTTCGAATCCAATTCTATGTTTAGACATACATATTTTGTATATAATATGATATATTTGAAATGACTTAGAGATTTGTACTGTTAGGTTTTTTTTGGTTTTCATATTTTTTACATATATTGGATGAGACTACAACCAAAAATGTTATCCTTCTTAATTCTATAGTTATTTTGATAAAAAAATATGATATTTATTCTATATATTATTTTAAATTATTTTAGTATTTTTTTACAATTGTGTACAATATGTGTTTATAATATTTTTACATATTAATTTTAAAACATTTTTTTAAATTATTTTTATTTTTTACAGAATGTCCTAAATTGGAAGCAGTTCAAAATAAACAAGCCTCTAATATCGGAAGAAGAGATTACTTGGCGAATACAGCAGCGGATTATTAATATAGAAATATTATTTTGGGAAAACAAAACGCAGCGTTAAGTTCCGCAACTAACACTCAATGTATCTGTATAGGTGGAAAGCGGAGGCTATATTGTTTTGAAACTATTTTGCGTCTGCCTATCCCGCTACACGCGGGATACAGCGTGAAGCTGAAACAATTATTATTGTTGTATTGTAAATATATTAGTTTAAGGAAATTGTAATATGTAAGGAATTTTTAATAAAATAAAGTTAAAATTATAAATCATATTTGAGATTTTTATTTTTGTTATGTAGCATTTTTTGTTTTTGATTGATGGAAAGTAAAAACCAGCGATTTTTTAGTAATTCAGTTTTGTGTAGTTTTGCATCGCCAAATGAAAATAATTTGAGTCAAGTGACATCACGCCAAATATTATAAGAGCGAGAGGTAAATCGTACCGCATATATTCAAAATATAACAGGTTGGCAACTAAGTAATGGAGGATTTCACTCATAGATGGTTTCAGTTGAATTTTTAGGTTTGCAGACGCAATTCAGTTGTCAATCAATAAAAAGTTTCTTGATCGGTTGCGTGGTTTTCGTTTGGTGTCCGTTAAAAAATGGAAAATCAAAAGGAACGTTTTCGTCATATTTTGCTTTTTTATTTCCACAAAGGGAAAAGCGCATCGCGAGCTCATTAAAAGTTACATGCTGTTAATGGTGACGAAGCCTTAAAAAACGGCAGTGTCAAAATTAGTTTTCCAAATTACGTTCTGGTGATTTTTCACTCAAAGATGAAAAACGCTCTGGTCCTCCAGTTGAAGTTGATGACACCCTAATCAAAGCAATAATCGATTCGGATCGTCACAGTACAACACGTGAGATTGCAGAGAAGCCTCATGTATCACTTACATGCATTGAAAATAAAACAACTTGGCTATGTTCAAAAACTCGATACATGGGTTCCTCACGAATTGAGAGAAACGCATTTAACGCAACACATTAACAGCTGTTATTTGCTAAAGAAACGTTATGAAAATGATCCATTTTTAAAACGACTGATAACTGGCGATGAAAAATGGGTTGTATACAACAATATCAAGCGGAAAAGATCGTGGAGCAAGCAAGCAAGGTGAACCAACTCAAACAACATCAAAAGCTGATATTCATCTAAAGAGGGTTTTGTTATCAGTTTGGTGAGAAAAAAAAATATTGGAGCTTTGTTGGGATGTTTTGCCACATCCAGCGTACAGTCCTGACCTTGCACCATCTGATTACTTTTTGTTTCCATCTTTACACAACTTAAATGGTAAAAAATTCAATAATGAAGATGATGTCAAATCGTATCTGATTCAGTTTTTTGCTAATAAAAACCAAAAGTTTTATGAACGTGGGATTCTGATGCTGCCTGAAAGATGGCAAAAGGTCATCAAAATGGGCAAGACATTACAGAATAAAGGTATTTAGTTTCTGAAAAAATTGCCTTTGATTTTCTTAAAAAAATCCGCAATTACTTAGTTGCCAACCCAATATATTCACTTGGAATCAGTTGTTACCGAGATTAGGGCATTCAACCAAATAAATTCTTCAAGTTTATATTATTAGAATAGGTTTACTGTTCTAAATAAATGCAACACGCATTAACGAAGGTGAAATTTGAATTCACAAGAGTAAAGTGACCTTACTTACTTACTGTCTCGCTAAGTCAGAAAGGTATTATTATTTCAAAGAATTTACATTTATTAATAAATTCACTTCATATGTTATGAAACTATCAATACAATAAAATACTTAGTTGAAAAGACCACAATGACTTTCATATTTGGTTTAATAAAATGAACTTCAGAAGCTAAAAAAAAATGTACTGTAATAATAAGAACCCTTTTTTTAAGTAACTATTAACCAACAGAACTCAAAAAAGAAACACCAAAAATAAATTTTAAACTATATTTATTAACCGAACAACAATACAGGGATTGTAGCAAATATTTTAATATAGGTACATATAACATATATAATATACATACAATAAGACCATTCTGATACATAAAAAATAAAAAAAAAAACAAAAAAAAATAGCGAACTAAACAATAAAACTAAGGCATCACGCGATTTTTTTCAGACAAAAAAAAATAAAAAAGACATCTAGACATTACGTCACAAAATCATAGCCTAGATATTTTTTATTTTTTCTCCGTACCCTGGCCGCCTTCTTGTCGTCGTAATCCTCAGAATTGTCTTGGTCGTACACGCTGTTATCGATCACCCAGTCCTCGTCCAACTCCGTCTTGATTTCTGGCTTGATGTTTATTTTTTGAACGGTGGGAGACATTTTCTTCTTTCTCTTTCTAGACTCTGAATCCCTGGACCGCTTCCTTGGTCTCTCTTCAAGCACCAGATGTGGATATTCCTCCACAATGAAGTTCTCGGGCTCGTAACTCGTTGTGATCTCAACACCGACAGACGGATCAACATCTGGCAGTATATAATAATTTTCATAATCACCTTGGAGAGTTATTTCATTCATTTCAGCAGTAAAATGTCGTTTCTTCTTGCCTGTGTTGCAGTGTTTTATATATGCATACTTGGGCTTGGAGTCATCTGGTAGTATGTTGACAGTCCACTCGGGGTTGGGGTCCGGGATCTCTTTGACCTCCTCCATGGTGATCTCTTGCTCCTCCGCTATCTCGTATATGAAGTTATCTGAGATATTGCCGTCCTCCATTATGTGCAGGACTTCATTTTGATTTTGGAGTGTTTCTGATGTGGATGTTTGGGGAACGATCTGAAATTAGAAGGAAATGTGGTCAATATATTTTTATATTTGCAGATATCTTAGTAACAAAGTGGGGTTAAGTGTTCTGGATTTAATTTAAAATTTTATTGATTTGAGAGTATTTACATAAAAAATAATAAAACTTAATAATAACATTATTTTGTTTAGCTTGATTTGAACAAATCAACATGCTGCCTCACATATTTTTATTAATAGTTTAATTGCATCCATTGTTGCAGTGGTACAAGGTCACACAGTAAACATGATGTTTATAGGTTCAATTATAACTAGGGGATGTAAATTATTTTTACTTCTTTTGAGCAAAGTTGGAAACGGAGTGTTTTAACACTGAGCTCTTTCTGTCTACCTGTATATAGCATATACTAAAATATCCACAAAAGACAGTCGTTTTCGTAACATACCTCAATGATCTGCTTGGGGTCGGGCATCTTAGTGATGACCTGCTCGGACTGCGTGATGGAGGCCTCCGCCTTGTCCGTCTCCACTTTGACCACCCATAATTGTTTCTTTTGTAGTTTTTTTAGAGATCTGGAATGTAAATTTAATAAAATATATATTCTTTTTCAGTTTCACACATATAGCAGGACAGGCAGAGGAGAACCTAGACATATCATACTCCATTTCCACTGGATCTTAGAGACAATGCGTGTTAAATAGCGGAACATAACACCGCGCTTATTGATTTACCAGAGCGAAGAAATGAAAGTATTGACTAACTTCTTCTCCCGAGTGGGAATCGAACCCACATTCGTCATGTTTACAGTCAATACATTGTTTACGTCATTGTGTCAGTGCTTCACAACGACCGTAAATTTAATATAACGTAGTATTAGTAGTATACTAATACTTACATAATATTATAAATGTGAAAGTTAGTGAAAATGGATGTTTGTTCCACTTTCACGCAAAAACTAAGGAACGGATTTATGTAAAACTTTACAGTAATATAGCTTATTCATCAGAATAATACACAGGCTATAATTTATGTAATTTTGTATAATTAGATTATAATATAATAATAAGTTTAAACGGACGATAAAATACGTTCAGGTCTGCTACTTGGGTATACTAGTGTATTTTGAAATCCTTTATATTCCTGATATTCCTACATAGATGTATATGAGCGTGTATGTACGCACAGGTATCCGAGCGTGTCGACGAGCTGGCGCACGTTGAGGCGCGACACGGCGTCGGCGGCGTCGCGCCCCGCCGGCGCCGCCGCGTAGTTGTGCTCCAGGCGGATCGTGTCCGCCGCTGCCGACCAGAAACAACATATACTATTATTTATTTTATACTTAAAAAAATAAATCATCAGAGGCAGAGTAAACCTAGTAATAAGACACTCAGATCTCCATTTGGAAACAATGTGTCTTAACACAAGGTTCCCAAGTTCCCTCTGCCTACACTGCTATTTGCCATATACAGCTACAAAAAAACAATAAGTAAAAATATTAAAGTGTTTTAAATTACAAACAAATATAAGAAATATATTACCTTTACAAATATTACTTACAACATTAAAAGTGGTCAAATAAAAAAGACGCTTTTTTACAAATTTCTGATTTTGCTAAGAAATATTTTAAAAAATATCTATCATAATATCACAATATAGATATAATTTCTGAATAACCACAAAATTGTAATCCACATACCTCGTTTATCAGCAGCAGTCTGCTGCATGGGCGCCGCCGTCTCCTGAGGAGTGAGGAGCTCGGGTAGCATGGGGGAGTCTATCCAAAGTCCTTGGGCATCCAACTCGAAGTGGTATCTAGAAGGAAAGGCATATTTTTTAATTTATGCTTAAAGAAAAAAAATCTTAGAGCAAATCCCTTTACTCTTAATATAAAGTCTAAAAGTAGTATATAGAAAACCTAATAGTAAGACAAAATAGTATATATTTAATATTCTTATTTTACCCTTTAACTTACAGCATTACCTTGAAAGAATATTTTAAGAACTTACAAATACATTCCCGATGCTATATGTACATAAATATTTTTCTTTATTTATGAATATGAAGGCCATTATCATATTTAACCAAAAAAACTGACTTTGAAGAGTCAAACAGAAGAGTCAATTTCAAAAATCATGGGTAATGCTGGTTCACCTGTACCTGTCCATTTATCTAACAACAAATCCTTTAATGAATTTTCTACATTAAACTAAATTTTCTTGAGAGAAATGAATAACTTGTCTTAGTCTTTAATTTAAGTCATATTAAATGGATAAAAATCTAAAAGTTTTAAGATTTAAGAAGAAGATTTTTAAGATTTAAGAAGATTTTATCAAAGAGCAAGCAGAAGTCTGTTTAAAATTCTTAATGAGAGCTAGGAGATGTTTTATGGAATAACAAACATAAACATATATAAAACATATAAATACCCGCATAACTGTAGGCTGACATGTCTCCAGAGGCACTCACTCTCCTCATGCATTGCACCTTCAATCCAATCCTGTCGTTTGTCATCGCTGTCGGCTGAAGTGTTCACACTAGAAAGTATATATATTACTGCTTACTGTTATGTATAAAAAATAGTTATGAGACCGACATAGCCACAACATTTCAACTTTTGAGAAGAAACATAATCTTGTAGTTCAAAAACAAAATCTCATTGTAAATACTGTAATTTTTTATATTGCAGTATTACTTATATTCATTCATGCAGTATTACTTAATTATTCGTCTCTCTCATTTATCTTTGATTTTTATCCACTCTGCTTTAGTTTATAACAATTAATTATTCTTTTCCTACTTTGCTTGTGTCTTACCACGTGTTTACTCTTTTATATCTTCTATGTGGCTGTCGATTAATTTTAGACATCTGACAAGTGTCATAGAAGCGCGCTATATTTAAAGAGAGTATATTCTCTTTACATATATATAGAGGAAAAACTTAGGTAGTATGAGGCCAGTCATGGCGCAGGGGCACAAAGTGTGACTGTAAAATCGACTGTTTGACTCTGAGTCAACTCGAGTCAAACAAGTATCTTGACACTAGTGCTGTGTGCGGGTTAAAAGTTAAAAATGGAACCCTTAAGGATTACTTTGTTTTATATATCTAAGATTTTCACGGAGTAATCGACACATAGAGGGTACACAGAAGGAACTGAGAACCTAATAGTAAGACAAAATAGTATATATTTAATATTCTTATTTTACCCTTTAACTTACAGCATTACCTTGAATGAATACTTTAAGAACTTACAAATACATACTACTGTGCCAATAGCAAAATTGTAAACAAATTATATTTTTTAAGGATACCATTTTTTTTATAATTTAACTATAATAGTTAATAAAATAGTGTTGATATTTATAATATCATAACAACTTATGAAATGTTCCTCAATAAATAACATTTTAATATTAAAGCTTGATTTGCATATTGAAGACATTTTCTAAGTTACATCATTTGCTTTTTTGCTTTTCTTAATAAAGTGTACTATTTTTCTTAATAATTGGTATTTTTATGATTAAAATAAAAAGAAAAAGTCAATTACCATAGTCATATTTTAATATTTTTCTATATTATTAAAAAATATATTTTTTCTGTTTTAAGAAACTAATAAATAATAAGAGTTATAAGTAATGTTATGATTTAAAAGATAATGCAATAATGTATAAAAAATTAAATACATGTACTTTCCACTTCAGTTTAATTGAAATCTATTCAAAAATAAGAACTGAAAAGAAATCTACATAAAAGATAAGAAAAAAAAGTAAACAAAGTGAAAGTTGTATGAGAATTTGAATGGCTGTATCAATTCTTATTCACATACAATTCCCGAACCTATTTGTATTGTTATTTTACAAATTATTTTAACCTAAATACATAAAAATATAATTTGATAAACACTGAGGGATAAATTAGATAAGCTTATATACATAAATTGATGTAATCCATTGCAAAAAAAGGTCCATACAACCATTAATTAACAAAATAATTTACTTGGAACTGTATAAAATTATAAAAACACATATTAAATTGAAAAATTAAAGTAAACATCCAATAGGACAGCTACAATCTTTGTTCATATGTGAAAATACGCTTCGAGGTCACGGCACGGGGCGTCACTCTGGCAGCCCCAATTAAATATAAACATAATACATCAAAAACAAAGTAAAAGCGGGAAAAACAACTCACTTATAAAAGGAGAAGCTGCAAACAACATCATATTCTAAATTGCAGCCTTCCACAACACATTTTTGAGCACTCATTGTGGGGTATGTGATCCGCTGGCTTCTTGTACCGTTATCGAGCTATCACATCTTAGTTTTTCTAATAAAAGTTATGAAATATAAACACTTAGCGCCGAAACTAACTTTCAAACAAACTAATTTGATGGTTCTTCAGCAAAATTATCAATCAAACGTCGAAAATGACATGCTCATGTCAGGAAAAGTCCAAGTCCTATGCTTGCAGTGCAATGGTGATGTAATGTCGCAAGGGCAGTGATGTGGCAACACTCGTTACTAGAATCGATTTGTGAGAGTTAAGTACCACATCGATTTTGGTTTTGATTATTTTGGAATAGATTTTTTATATGTTTTGTGTTTTGTGCGCGTGTGAAATTTGTGTGGTTTGGATTAGATTTTTTTTGTGGAATTTTAGTTTGAAATAATTTGATAAAACATTTTGCTGGATGTCATTCAAAAGTTAAAGAAAATTATGTTTTTAACAACAACTATTAGTGTAGTAGTTCTCTTCAGTTATTTACAGTTAATTATTTTAAGAAACTGCTGCCGGAATTGCAGTATATGATATAAAGTATAATAAAATTGTGTCTTAATTTGTCTCAAGCCACATCAAGGCAGCTATTAATTCCAAGAAAATGCGTTTTAAGTAAAAATTTTAAAAAATTTTAAGTAATAAGCTAAATTTAAAACATTCAAATACAACAATAACGAACGATTACTTAAAATCGATATTTATTCGACACATATTGCCATATGCCAAATAGATGACCACAAACAACTAAATAAACATTTTTATCTCATGACGCTATGTTATAAAACTAAACAGCCTTACCTTTAAACACTTAATAAAAATGATACCGTAATATTTAAATAAATTACGACTACTAAGTCATTTATGAACTTACAATCCAGCGTTTTGTATACAATAAATATTTTAATCGGCTATAAATCGAAAAATATTATCGAAGCCAAGTCATTGACAAAAGCATACGACGCATATCGATCGCGCCCATTTTACGTTACTTCCGGTGCAATGGTTATTTTAGGAATAACCTTTTACATCTTTCTATTAAGCATTAGAGGCTGATAAAATGGTAGAAATAATAAATAAAAATGTCTAAATCATATTTACAGAGTGACACTGTCACTGTTTTCGTGACAATTTTGTCAAATCATGTCATTATTTGTCATCTTGTCAATTGTTTGGAACAAAATAAATACAGCAATCAAATATAATTTATTCATTGATTTCGATTGAAATTGCCTTTTTTATTGAGTCGTACGTATTTTTTATATAATACATGACGTTAGGTGAATATTTTGAAGTAAATTGTTCATAAATTGTGTTTTATAAGTTATTATAAGGTTATTTATGTAATATTGAATGCGCTGTTGCTTATTATAGCTGCCTTTACTTTTATATAAATAAGAGCTCTTTGTATGTATAAGAGCAAATGGTTTACTATTACATTTAATTAATAATCTATTAATGATATCTATATAATATTAATGATATCATTTTTAATTATTTACTCAATTAACTGATAAGAAGTTATATGATTGATACTAAATAACATATTTTTGTTCATTACTCAATCGGATATATGTATCAAGGTGGACAGAGAAAACATTATAATAAATAACTTAGCTTATATATTTATCTATATTTTTTTAACTTCACGCTGTATCACGCATATAGCAGGCTAGGCAAAGGGAACCTGGAACCTAGTGTTAGGACACTTGAGTAAAAAAAGCGAGATTCTTTCGCCAATAGCGGCAAAAATAAATAAATAATGAATATTAATACATTATTGATTCATTTATTTGAGTTGTACTGTCCGACTGTCCTGATCGGGAAGTATCATTTTTAGTCTAAAAATCGGAACGTCTGGCAACGCTGGTACGTACAAACTTATTTAAGCCATTGTGGTGCTATGTGGTGGGACGCGCCGGTTGTGGGTTCACTTCACTCAGGGGAATGATAATATTTCAAATTCTTTCCATAACTAAGCTCCGGTAAGCAAAACGCGGCGTTGAGTTGCGTCACTGTATATGTAGACGCAATGTTACTAAAATTGAGAGCTACGTGGAGAACAATGTTTTTTTACACTAAGTTCTCTACCCTGCTATATGAAAGAATCAATGTGTACTAGAAGTATATTTTTGTGGCTTCATCTGCGTGGGTAAGCAAATTGAAATAACCTTTATTTTGTATCCCCCACACAGCAGGGTAGGCAGAGGGAACCTAGTGTTAAGACACTCTGTTCCCTACTTTCCGCCGAGTTGTGGAGGCATTGCCTGTTGAGTGGCGGAACTCAACGCCGCACTTTGCTTCGACACTAGAGCGGAGAAATGAAAATATAAATTTAAATAAATATTTCATTTCCCCGAGTGGGGATCGAACCCACAACCAGTCGATATTATAGTCACACTTTGTGCCCCTGCGCCACGACTGGCCTCTTTTATTTTGAGGTGAATTAATTAGAAATAAACTCTGAATGTTAAGGAAAGTGTACCAGAAACACAACATTCTACTCGGTTAAGCAGTTTCTGATATGAACGTGAACAAACGCGCAGACAAACAGATAAAACATATTAAAATCATGTCATGTCAATCAATCATAGATCTTATTGCCTATTTTGTTAAATGCTCTAAAAAGAAACTTTCTATTATATATATCTTCCATATACAGACACCGATCAATTAAATTTTTAGGGCTCCGTATACAAAAAGTAAAATGTGACCCTATTACTACGTTTTCTTTCTGTCTGTCACCAGGCTGGCACTAAAGATTTATACACATAATGTATTTCTGCTGCCGCTATAACAATAAATACTAAAAAAATACAGCCGAATTGATTACCTCCTTTTCTTACAGAAGTCGGTTAAAAAACAGAATAAATATTTAAGGGAGCTCCCGTACAATATACCTGACATTTTGTCGTTTTTATAGATAATGGTACGGAACCCTTTGTGCGCCAGTTCGACTCGCACTTGGCCGGTTTTTATTATAGGTATGTACTCGTATGTACCTTTAATCTATACCAACGTGTTTTGTAGTAAGTATTTCCCCTGTAGCTTTCAAATTCTTTTGATTGTTAATGCGTGTTAGCGGACGCATAATGTTATTTGTTATACATTTGAAATCACGCGTTTGTGTTGTATTTACGTCAATATTTTTTTTTATAATTGACAATAATAACTTCCTAAAACGTAAGCTCAAAAAGCTTAGGTAGTCGTGTCGCAGTTTCGTGGAAATTGTCCGCCTGTAAAAGCGACAGTTGTGGGTGTGGGTTCAATTTAAACTCGGGGGAATAAATTATTTAATATTTATATTCTCATTTTGCTCGCTTTGGTAACAAGGCAAACCGCGGCACAGAGATGACTGACAAAAGCGAAGGTTGTATGTAGGTTCAATTTCCAATCGGGAAGATAAATTATTTAATATTTTTATTTCGGCATCAAGCCTGATCCACTCAATACACAATAGATCAAAAAATGGCAGGCGCGTTGGGAATGGAATATCTTAACACTAAGTTCACTTTGCTTATTCTATGTAGGTAGAAATACGCGGGATACAGCGTGAAGATTATTAAAAAAATACAGCTTAAGAGCTAATTTGTACTAATTTTATGACTCTCTTATACTGGGAGTTTCTGAAATTTTACTTACATCAAAATTTGCCTCGAAAAGTAAAAAAAACAAAATTTACACGAAAATATCTACCTGTTCAAGGCTTTTTAAATACACTAATGATTAAATTAAAATTAAATTAAATCAGCTTCACGCTGTATCCCGCACACAGCAGGGCAGGCAGAGGGAACCTAGTGTTAAGACACTCCGTTCCCCACCGAGTTCTGGAGCTTCATAACATCCCTGATAATTATGTTTAACCGTGTAGGGATAGAATCTGTCTCTTTCAAATTTTCTCTTTCTCCACTTTTCTCATATATAATTTATCTTTCTCATAAATATTATATAATACATACATTACTAGGAAATGAATCCACAACTAACGCGCTGAAACACAACTGAGCTACAATAGTTATTTTCACGCTGTATCCCGTACACAACAGGGTAGGCAGAGAAAACTAAACGTTAAGACATTCCATTCCCCACTTTCCGCTGAAAGAGGCATTGCGTGTTGAGTGGCGAAACTCAAAGCCGCGCTTTGCCTCGACACTAGAACGAAACAATGGAAATATAAATTTAAATAAATATTTCATTTCCGAGTGAGGATCGAACCCAGAACCGGTCGCGTTTACAGTCATATTTTGTACCCCTGTGCCACGACTGGCCTTACTCACCTGGTATTAAATCAAAGTAATTTATTTATTTGGATTTAATTTAAATCATCTTCACTAGACTATAGTATCAAAACACCCGGCTCTCTGCTTTCCAGTGTTGGCAGTCGCCAGTCACCAGTCATACACCGCGCTGTGCTACTAGAGCGGAAAATTTCTATATTTATCATAATTTTATCTTTTTCTCTCAAAAAGCATTTTATATAATATTATTGTGTTGAATTGTTGAAGCATTTAAAAAAGAACATTGTTTTTGCAAACTTCAAATAGTTAAATCTGTTTTTATTAATTTAAGTAAGTTACTATTGAATTTAAATTTTATCATTAAAAGAAAAAAAAACAAAAACATTTATTTAATTTGTAGTATAAACGAAAATTTCAACCATTTAACTTAGTTACGGAACCCTAATCCCACGAATATGCTGACGGATCAAACTGATGGAAGATTCCCAGGCGACCGCTCCGCGATTTCCCCGTATTAGCCTTTCAATGCCCCATTGTTTTAATCTCTTTAGTTTATTAATTGTAATACATTTTTAAACACTCTTTATTCCCACTTCGATTAAAGCAGTCCTTAGCTTTAAGAAATTATTGTATTAATATATAATTAATGAATAATTAATAATTATTCGGTTTTTTGAGACCGGTCGTGGCGCAGCGGCACGAGGTGTGACTGCTTCAAACAAAAAAGAATCTAAATGTCAACATGACATGACATTTCATCAAACAAAAACAATCTAGGCAAACATCACACAGTATACAACCAAAATAAAATACACTTTGTTTTTTTATTATTAATTTATTTATCAATATAATAATATGTATATAATGTATAACTTACAGCCTTAAAGAGCGTCAATCGGGTGATTCAGAATGCCAGAGACCCATATCCAATTGAAAAAATTGTGAAAATAAAAAAAATACACCAAATTTCACAATGCGGGAAAATTGCAGGAAATGGTGTGGGGATAAGGACCGACGCATCAAAGCTTCCTTAGATAACCTTCTTCACTTACTTTAATAAAATCATAAACCTACGACTATTGTGAAACAGTTCTATTCCTATGTTACAACAACCAATTTTTTCATATTTATTTATAATTTTTTTTCATCATATTTTTTTTAGTTAAAACCAAATAAAGGATTAAGGAAGGAGGGTCATCAACAAAAAGTTACGACTGGGCGTTTTTTTCTCTTTACGTTACAGCACTTATATTTATATAGTAGCGATATATTTTTTTTTGAATTATTTTTGCATTTATACAATAATTCTAAATTTTCAATGTTTTAGCACAATATCGTCTCCTTTGGCGTTCTTACGAAAGAATTGCAACAAATTGAAAGAAAAAAAACTTAACAAAAACACAACGTCGTCAAAACGCCGTGATTTTGAATCTGTCCAAAGAAAATATAAAAAAAAAACAAAAAATAATAGAATTTTGACATTTTAAGCACATTAGACCGAAATTAGTAATTTATTTACATAGTTTTTAGGATAACAGCTTCAAAATCACGGCGAGACTCTCGGCTCGCGATCGCTTCGTGTGTAGATTAAACTAAAACTACTGTTTAAAAAAAGGGACGGGACTTTGTATACAGCCTTTCACCGACAAATAGGAAAAAAATCGAGTAAAAATTTTAATATTTCATTCAAAATGGATGAAAATTAGACAATTTGATGTTTTTATGAAAAAGAAAGTGACAATAATGTTATATTTGTCTATGAAAGGTTGTTGAGGAGAAATTTCGTGACACAGAAATCGTATAAACACCGAATAAAAAAAAGAAAGTGAGACAGAGTAAAAAATTCAATATAAAAAAAACAACTGTTAAGTATTAAAACTACAACGAACAACACTAAAATGCTATTATTAAGATATATTTATTTAGTTAATTGCCCTTAAAATTTCGAATTTTCGATCATTTTTTTTATTTAAAAAAACTAGCTGAATAGTGATGTACCACTTACTTTACCGCTACACCTACAATTCCTGTGTCTATTTAAATTGAAATTAATATTAAAAATATATTAGGAACTATGTTTTACAATAAAGAAGCGACCTAGCGTGCTGACGTATTTAATTTTGTCTTACACAATAGAGTGGTGTGTAAAACGCTTGTGGCAACACTATAGAAAACAAAAAACAAATAAAAAATGTGTTGTCATGTTAAAAAAATAAAATATATTTTTTTAATTCGTCTATCTATCAAAAGCTCATATTATGAATGAATGATATTATTATACATACATTTTATATTATATTTTTTTATATTTACATACAAAGTGCAAAAGGCAAGAAACAGAAAGGCCACAAGCGTTCTACGCAGCATTATTTATTACATTTAAAAAGCCTTAGAACCTAGGAAAAAAGAAAATTAAAAAACACATCTTAACATTTCATATAATATGTGAGTGCTATACAGATTTTGATAATGAAAAAAAAAAACAAAAATTATCCAAAACGATTGACTGAAACGATAGATTATACAAAACTCGGGTTGGACAATTTTCTATTGTCTATACTTTCTCCATTAAGCATTGAGCAAATCGGTTAAAAAAACAATATGTAGATATTTTTTTATATTGTGTTATGAATATATGAAATTTGCATTATATTATGTCTTTCACTCATTAAGTGTTAAAAAGAGACAAAAAATTCTTCATTCAATCTGCCTCTATACTATAGTATCTTCAATTGTTTACTTATACTAAACAACAATCAAGAGGATCGTTCATAATACTAGNTATATATATATGTGTGTATATATGTATAATAATTTTTATATCTAAAAAAACATAGCAACATATAAATTTCGATTGAAATGAAGGCATTCAGTTTGAACACAGTTTACATAAAACGTATTTTCTCTCTCTCTCTCATCTCATACTGTGCGAAAGTGACAACGATATCTCTAATATAGTTATTTAAGCGGATGTTGCAAAAAATATTGGATATCCGAGATAATAAAAAAAAACTAACCGTAACTGAATCCAATGTAAAAGTTTTGACTAATTTCGAATACGAGCGAAGTCTAAATGAAACCCGAAACACTGGCGTTTAGTAGCGATTAGATCTTTTGTTATTATAATAAAAAAGAGATATTTACGTATTAACGCCACCGCGATAAAAAAGTTATGGTCAGGTTAGGTTAGATTTTTTTAATTTATCCAGGTTCGGTTAACTTAGGTTAGTTATTTTTAAATTCAAAAGTTTCTAAAATAACCTAACCTGCACTTAAAAATCGCCTAATCTGTAGCTGCAGTGGTTCTAATACGTAAGTACCAAAAAAGATAAATAATAAAATATATTCTATCAACAACAGATTCTTAAAAAAAATCAAACCCATATTAATCTGAAACTAACGGACAGTCCGTAATAATGTTATGCACATACCGAAACCGAATATCCATATCCAGATATGAAATGTTACATATAACATCCCATTTAGGAGATATCGTTGTATAAGCAAACCATCATATTTCATCTTCTCTCTAAGGAGAGGTTTTAACATCAAATTTTCCATACGAGAGAGCGAGACAGGTATATAGATTCAATGCATTCACTTCATTTTGTGTTTACACTAAGTTTTGTGTGCTCAGTTGTGTCATCAATATTGATTAAATGGCAGTACAAATATATTATGGACTTATTTTTAAAAAACACGAGTTTCATCACATATGATATGGTGTGTAATAATTAAAAATTATTATTATAATTATTATTACGATAGACGAAAAAAAAAGAAACACCATTTTTTTAAGTTATATTATTATTAATATACATATAAAGAAATTATTAATAAAAACGTGACGTCACTCGAGTCCACAGAACACAAAGTCAGGAGATATCGACAGTGCTATTTGAAAAAAAAAACAACAATTTTTTTTTATACAATTCACTAAATATGCACTTATCCAGTCTTTTCGACGTTTCAACGTCGTTCGTAGGTATTTTTTTTAATTATTATTACTTTTTTTTAATATCAACCCTATATATGTATAACAGAACGAAATATCATTATCTGTACAACACATTTATTCCGATGGCGGCCATCAGCTTAGGTAAGAAATTATTTGTTTGTATGCAAAATTACTAGAAAAGACTACAAATTAATATAAATTAACCTAGTCAATTTCATAAGTCACGAAAATATTTGTCATATTATTACTACTCATAGATGACGATAAAAGTTTAGATATCAATAAATTAGTTATATATTAACATTAGTTAAACTTTAATTGTCATTTCTGAGTGCAACTATTTCTTAATACAGCATAGTAGTAGTTTATTTCATAAGTTTTTATCATAAAATAATTAATTTTTCCATACAAACAATCAATTTCTATATTTTATTCACCATATCATATTCTAAAACTAACAAGCACATTATATATATATATATATATACATTGTAGACTTATTACCCTATTATTATTACTTAAAAAAAACAAAAAACTGTAACAAATCTACAACATACAGCCTTTAAAACTTATTATTAAACGATAATACAGACTATAAATCACTATTGTACGGTATCTTTTCTGAAATTTTGTTTACATGTCAAAAATATATATAAATAGATGTATATATATGTATGTATGTTAGCAATCTTAAGTTTACATGATCGTGGCGTCTAAACCGCGTAGCATTATTGTCGATGCGTACAAGCTGGAAAGAAAAAACAAATGTCAACTTCATTTAATTAAAAAAATAGTTTTAACAAATAAAAAAAATAATGAGAGAAAGAAATAATGGGATGGGTAAGACAATGATTATATTTAAGCTATTTTAATTTTCTCTGCTCTGGTAGATAAAGCAAGGCATGAGTTCCGCTATTCCACACGCAATGTCTAAAAAATTAAACAATGCGTGGGGATTGGAGTGTTTTAACACTAGGTTCCATGTGCGTACCCTACCATATGAGGGGTACAGTACTAAATATTTTTTTTAGCTTCACGCTGTAAAACCAAACAGAGCAGGGTAGGCAGAGGAAACCTTTGTACCTCACTTTCCACTGAAATCAGAAAGCATACTCGTACTATGATTGCATGATTAATGATTGAAGGTTCAAATTTCATTGAAGGAAACATTTATATTAAATTTTCTTTCACTTTAATTATATGTACAATAATAATAAAATATAAAATAATATAATAGCTTTTCAGCTTATTATTAAAAAAAACACCAACCTAGGCTCCACATTAAAACAGCCTGCGACCCAGCAACCGAGTGTAACACACAACCAGTTGTAACCGGTTGTGAAGAACCAGATTTAACTGGTCGAAACCAGTTTTAATCGGTTCGAACTAGCTGTAACCGGCACAACTGTTGGACACAGATCGCACAAACACTCCACACTTCACTTTTATTATATTTTTATAGTTTTTTTGTATTTATATATATAAAAAATGCACTTTTAGTCTAATAAGTAACTGTTCGTTTGTCTATTATTGTGTTTTGGCGGCGACGGGCGCCTTTAATTCGTTGGACACGGCGTCTTGTTTCGCTTTCGGTTTAGCTATGAGAAAAAAAATAGAAGAAACAATTATAAAATATTTTTTATAAAAACAGATTTCAATTTAAGAATTTCAATTACATTTAAAAAATATAAAATAACTAATTAGCCATTGTGTTGAATGGTGTTAGATTATATGCGAGATGATTGTGGGCTCGATTCCTGTTCAGAGGAATGTTTAATATATTTAAAATGTTTTTATTTTTCTATTTTCATGTGTAAACTACACAAAAGTTTGTTATTAATTATATTTCTTTATCTATTCTGCTCTACAGTTTAAAGTGAAAATAAATATAGGAACGTATAGAACGGTGCTACGTGCACGGTAACCAAGAACCGGTTCGATTCTCGCTATGTTCTCATAAAATAAATATTTGTCTTTCCTCAGCATGTAAATAACATTTTAAATAGTGTTAAAATTAAAATTATATGTATTAAATGTTTCAATAGTATCATAAATCTATTTTATATAAATAACACTTACGACGTGGTCTAGCATTAGCTATGACACTCTGCGCGCCGCACGACCCCGCCCTCCCTCTGTTGTTGTTGTTGTTGCTGCCGGAATTACGATTTCTAATGAAAAAAATATAAAATATTATTCCCATAAATAGTGAAAAGCTTAATAAATAATTTATAGAGTCGTGGATTCAATTTTCACAAAATAGTTAATTAATTCTAGAGAAATATAAAAATATAACAAATTCATTGAAGTTATCGTGTTGCATTTGGACAGCGGTTGACTATAAACATGACGGTTGTGAGTTCGATTCTTTCTCGGAGGAATGAATTGTGTCAATTTCTCAGCCCAAGGCTGCGCCACGACATGTTATGGGGAACGGAGTATCTTAAAACGATGTTCCCTCTACTTAATCTACTATATGAGGGATACAGCGTGAAGTTGATAAAAATGTGCACTATTTATGAATGTCTCACCCGAATCCCCTAGAGAAGGGTTGTGCATGTGTGCGCTCGCTCTCGGACACCGAGCGGTGTCTGTCGTAGGGGCGCGCGTGGGGGCCCCGCCCCGCGCCCGCTGGGCCCTGGGACGCGAGCAGCTCGTTTAATTGAGGCTGGAAATGGAGAAAACGGGTTAAAAAAAATCTTTAAAAATATTGTCAAAATCTGTATAGAAAACGTGTAAAACATTTAAAAACATTGACAAATGTTAAAAATATTTAATATAATCTCCTGCCAATAAAAGTTATAAGCAATTATTTTAGTGTAGTGGAAATTTTTAAAAATCGTCCCTACAGAGATGCTTGCAATATGAATAACGTTGTTAGCGCGCGTAAAAGAATGTACGGTTTAGTGGATAAAACGCTACTTTCAAATCCCTGAAGTCAGCTAAAGATGTTTGCGCCAAATTGGACTTTGGGATTAGTTTCTTTCCAACTGCGAGTGAACAGTGCGCAAAAATTCACAAAACCTAACTTTAGAACGGCCCATTCACGGCCACGAACTACTCGTTCGTCGTACACCATTAACAGTGCAGGCGTCTACCGTATATTAAATAAACCTACCTCCAGCACACGGAAGTCCTCGATACTCTTGAATTTAGCTAGATGGGCTTGTAACTTAGGTTCCACTTGCAACGCACCAGCATGTTTATAGTACTTTAGGAACGCCCAGAACTTCTCTAGGCCGTAGAGCTGACCTAATAGGTGAATAAGAACATTAATAGTCGTGAGTTTGGTTCCCACTCGGGGGAAATAATTATTTTTAGTTTTTTCTTTCCGATCATACAAAACTCGGCGTTAAGCACCACCCAACACACATCTCGAAAATTGGGTGAAAAGTAAAACATGGTGTCATGTAACAGGGTAAGTTCCCTCCACACTAACTTGCTCTATGTGGTTCACAGTGTGAATGTACAAAAATAAAATAGTATTATTTACTAACAGTATTTGAAACTGTGACCTAGTTATCTTCATATAAATAATGATGATATCGAACACATTATTAAATTAATCGATAAAAAACATGGAACATCCAACACCAACAACATTCAAAAGAACACATGTTCAAATTCGAACCCCAAAATCCTAAATACCACAAAATAATCAATAACCCCATAAACCCTAAAAACCCCACAAACCCTCACCCTTCTCATAATCAGCGATGGTCTCCAATTGGAAGTGATGGTACAGTTCAGGTCTGAATTTCCTCTCGAGACCATACGAGTAGAACCGGAAGAGACATTCGAGTCCGTAGCGGAAACCCTCCGCCGCGTCTTCGTTTGCTAGTGTTCTGGAAAATAAAGGAAAAAATATATTTAATTTTAGATATGAATTGTAAAAAAAATATCTTTAACATGGAAAGTTATGTTAATCTTAGGCATGAATTTTAACTAAAGAACGGATTGACCCGTACAATACGCGTCGCAATAGCAATGTGTATGTCACTTTATACAAATGTAACATTGATAAAGTGTATGGTAGTTAAACAATTTTTTAAACATTATTTTAAAAAATATTAGCATTCTGCGCGCCTTCTCTTTATTAACACTAGGTTTACGGGCGTTTCTTATATACCTATCTTTACGAGCATCCGTCAAATTGACGGGTGGATGAAAATACGTATTTATTTTTAAAAAATCAATTTATTCAAACTAAATCTGAGTTTAACAATATAAGACTTCACGTAAAAATAAAATACTAATAAGTCAAATTTTTTGTTAAGTTATTACGAAAATGATAACAATAATATAAAGGCTACATAATCATATTTATCGAGGACATTTTTTACATACGTATTGAATTTCTTTTGTGCATTTTCCGCATACGATATTTTTACAATACATACAGCNTTCATACTCCACCAGCACAATTCTTGATAAAATGGGTAATAAGTTTTTGCTTATGATAATATACCATATATTACAGATTATAAAAATATTGAGGTCGTCACACAGCGTTCGGCTTTAAACACAATGGCTGGGATTCAATTCCGTCTCGGGAGAATTCATTATATTCATATTTTTAACATTTACAAATATCATTCCACATTGAGGCAAGAAAGTTTTTTTATAAGATATAGAAGATCCCAATAAATAAAATTGTTACATATTTTCTAAAAAATGAAATATTTATTTTGTAATAAGTTAGTCTTGTTACCAGCGCGACGTTGAACCACTCATCAAGCAACATCTCTAAAATTGGTTTGAGGGATTGGAACGAAGTGTCTTAACAATATGTTCCCTCTGCCTATTTTACTATATGGGGTATACACCGTGAAATTACTAGTTTTTGTAATTAGATCATTACCTAAATTCGTTGTACATAGTTTGATTGAAGTGGTCCCTCAGGAAGAATGACCAGAATCTGAACAAAGTGTTCATCTCTTGAGACTGTCCAATGCCTAACTTTTTGCGTTCTGGAAATAAATTAAATAAAATTAGTTTTTGTATTTATTTTTGCACACATTCCGAATTTAATAAAAATATAGGCAGTCTAAGAAGTAATACAGACAATAAAACACACTCTTCTACCCTGCAACCGCGACTGGCCCTAACTGATCTGAATAATTAAATAAATAAATAGCCAAATATGGGATGCATTTTATGTCGTAATTGGTTTTGTATCAGCTAAGTTTATGTTCGTATAAGTAAGCCCATACAGTCTCATACACTTATTTAACTAGCGGTAATCAAACCGGCACTAACCTTTAAGGCATCTAGAGTGATATTTGTGGTAGGCCAGTTGCGTGAAGTGATTCTCCCGGAGCAGGCCGTGGCTGGGGTGGTGGAAGGCGGGCAGCGACTGCGGGACGGAGCCGCAGGAGGAGCCTAGTGTCGGTGAAGTACCTAGCGACGACCTGGAAAATAACAAATATATAATATTGTATAATAATTGCAATTATAGAAATAAGAAATAATTATAAAAAACAATTGTTGATTCTTTAAAATTGACACCATATCTAAAAGAGAGAAATTAAGAAGAGGATAAAGATTTTAGGCTCTATCTTCAAATTAAAAGTAATAAAGGGCTAAAACGGTCAAGATAAGGGTAACAAAAAATTAAACTCAGAGCCAAGGTAAAAGCGAAATTTTTGGTGAAGGTAAAAGTAATAAAAGCGAACACGTTGGGATTAGGTAAGAAAGAACGTAATTTAATGTTATGGTAAAATTTGGGGTCAAAGAAATGTAGAGATTAATGTAAAGTTTAGGGTCAAGGTAAACTTTAGTTAGTCAAGGATAAATGGCATAGGTAATAAATATAAAAAGGTGTTCAGGTAACTTACCCAGCACTGTCTCTGTGGTGTCGACGGTGTTCACGCACGTCCATAATCCAGCCCACGTGGTGTTCCACTGGCGGGTTCAAACTGTGCCGAGTTTTGTGTTTTCTGCTGCTTCTGCAATTTTATGGAAAAAACAGTTTTAGACATTGTGAGTTAGTAGTAGTTTTAAATTGTAGAGTCCGTTAAATGAATTTTAGGTGTCATCCCCTCTTTTTTATCTGCATATTTTCAGTTTTCTTTTAAAAATGTAAATTATGGATGGTTTTTCGGAGAATATTTAATATATTATAATAAAAAAGATTTATCAAAACCGAACTGCTTATTAAAAAGTTATGCGATTAAACAATAAGTATATATAAACGTCGAAAGGAGTACTTCCAAAAAACTAAGCGTTAAAAAGTTTTAAATATGAGGAAAATAAATATTATAAATATTGCAACCTCTTACTTTCCTCTAATTTTTTACAAATTACAGTACGGTTAAGGAGTCGTGGAGCCCTGAAGTTATCTGTTATCGAGCCCAGGATTTTTCTTACTATTGACTATTTTCTTGCTGTAGTGAACAATGCTTAACAGTTCAGATAACCTAATTTCAGAGTGACCACGACTCACTCACCATACTATATAAAATATATAAATGAATACTAACATAACATCAGTAGCGTGTGGGTCCTTGCTAGCTGCATAGAAACGGGCCGTGCGACGTAGACGCTTGGACTTGCCTCCAGACTCCACTTGCTCGGCCTGTATTGGAAAATTTGAATATTCATATCAATTATTATTAATAATTATATTAGTAAGCTCAGTCGAGGCGCAGGGGCACAAAGTGTGACTGTAAAAGCTACTGGTTGTGGATTCGATTCCACTCGAAGAAATGAAATATTTATTTAAATTTATGTTTCCTCTTCTTCACTCTGGTGTCGAGGCAAAAAGCGCGGCGTTGAGTTCCGCCACACGACACGCTGTTTCCAGAGTTTGGCGAAACGTGGAGAATGGAGTGCCTTAACACTAGGTACCCTCTGCCTACCCTGCTGTGTGCGACATACAGCGTGAAATTGATTAGATTTGGTTTTGTTTAAATTAAAAAAAAGTTCGTCACTGTCTTCGTTATTTGCAGAAACAGGGAAGTCATCTACGGTCTCTTTATTTGAATGATCAACGAATCGGGAATTCGATGTCTACATTTTAACTTATTGAACATATCTGATTTTTTGTTACATGTAAGAACCAGGGGTCGTAGGTGTGGTTGTACGTTGGTGGTATTGCGGTAAAGGTCGGCGAGCGGGGCCACGATCATGGGGTGTATTGGGGAGTCAACATGGGACGGAGAGTCGCAGTCATTGGCTCGCTAGGGTTAGGATGTCACTCGGTGAGCGCCGTTGCTAGCTAGTCTGGGGACGTCAGGGGCTGTTGGGGGGTCGCGGTCACTCACCAGCTGTCGTTGCGGCGGCGGGGGCGGGGGCTCGCTGGGGTTGCGGTGCCGCTCGGCGGGCGCGGCCGCCTCGAACTGCTCTCGTGAGATCACCGACACGGTGCGGTACTGCTGCTGGGGAGTTCCGCCGGGGTATGACGACTGAAGGGAGGAAATATTTCAATTATTATGTCAATATGTCAAAACAAATAATGTAAATTATAGAACAAACGAGCGGTGCATGGGAAACGGAGCGTCTTTTACACTAGGTTCCCTTTGCCTACCCCACTATATGCGTGTTACAGCGTGAAACTGAATAAGTCTAATTGAAAATATTGTTTATTTAATTGGGCCACTGTAATAAAAACTAGAATAACATTATTATATAGTTTTACTCTATACCCTTTTTTCATTGAGAATTTTAGGCACTTCTTGAAAAAGAGTTATGTTTTAGAAAAAATTTTAGAACAATATAGATTAGTACAATAAAAAAAAAATTAAAATTAGCTTCACGCTGTATCCCGCACACAGCAGGGTAGGCAGAGGGAACCTAGTGTTAAGACACTCCGTTCCCCACTTTCTGCCGAATTCTGGAGGCATTGCGTGTTGAGTGGCAGAACTCAACGCCGCGCTTAACCTCGACACCAGAGCGAAGAAATGGAAATATAAATTTAAGTAAATATTTCATCTCCTCGAGTGGGGATCGAACCCACAACCAGTCGGTTTTGCAGTCTCACCTCGTGCCGCTGCGCCACGACCGGCCTCATTAGTACAATACATTGTAATATTTTTATAATCTATAAAAAAAATATACTCACAGGCGAAAATTCAGTCCACAGATCCTCTTCATAGCGCCTAAGACCATCCGTGATCACCTACAAGAAAAAAAAAAATAGACATAAGATTTTATTCACTTACCTCCCGCACTTGTAACGTGTTATGTTTCATATACGAGTATGAGTTGTTTTTTCAATTGTACAACGAGAGTTAAAAGAGTTAAAGACTGGTTATTATGTATATGTGTATGAGATAGGAAAATTAAATGTCAATAAACGTAATTATATCAACCACATATTTTGTTAATAATTTATTTTTTAAATATTTTTTTTATCTAATGTTTTAATGTAAAAATACATTAAATTGATAATGTATTTTTTAGAAAATTGTAAGACACGGAGAAGGCACAAAGGTGCAGCTGTGAACGCGACAGATTGTGGGTTTGATTCCTAATCAAGAAAAAGTAAATATTATAATTATAATAATATTTTTATTCCTATCTACCTCGCACTGGTAACGAGGCAAAGCACGGCGATGAATTCCACTACTCAATACGCAATGCCTCCAGAATTCGCTGGGAAGTGGGGAACAAAGTGTCTAAATGGGAACGGAGTATCTTAACACTAGGTTCCCAGGTCCCCTTTACTTAGCCTGCTATAAGCGTAAAATTGTAAGTATGTCTATCTGTTCATATAATCACATGGGCATTATTTATAACACTAGTAGTCTCAAGTTCAGTACCTGCTCCAAATCCTGAGTGATCTTGGTCCTGGTGGCAGTATCAGTTTTGCTTCGGTCATGGCCATCATGTTTCGGGGGTCTGGAGACAGCTGCCGTTTGAGTCACTATCAGAAGCCTACCGATATCTCTGTCCGGGAAATCTGCGTCGGATTCTTCTTCTGACCTGTGATCATTACTATTATTAATAATAATAGAATAAATAATATTTATAGGGATTTGTTGTGTAAGATATATTTTTGAATCTGTTATTTTAAATTCTGTTCATTAATTCGTACTATATACATTTCATAATTTTTGGAAAAATCTGTTTTGTTTTAATTGTATTAGGTTTTTATAAAGTAGTTAAAACTGTGCTCTCATTTAAAGTGATGATGACAAAAACACTCTGTATATATCGAGTTATCCTTAAAAGAATAGTGAAAAATTATGAAATAAAGTGTTTTAGCTCTAAATAACATTTAGTCTTTTTAATATTGGGCATTATTAATTACACATCTAATTTTGCTGTTTTACTAGGTGAAAAAATGTCTACTACTTTTGGGGCCTATTTGATACAAACAAATAAAAAAATCCTTTCCTCTTTATAATATCAGTGTAAAAGAACAACCTTCAATCTTCTTTTCCATTCAAACTCAAGACATTATGCTGTGTAACTCAACTCTAAGTTTACTCACCAGGCGTCAGTGAACGTGTTATGTCTGGGCGGAGGCAGGTCTAGTTCCTCGTCGAGCTGGAAGTGGAGCTCCTCACGCGGCTCCTCCTCCGGCTCTTGAGCTGCTTGGGGAGGCGCGCGTTCTTTGGAACCGGCTTTTGTGCGGCGTTTAACCTGGTATAGGAAATAATGAAAGAAATTGAGAAAGGGCCGCCGTGGCGCAGTAGCGCAGTCTTGTGAATGTACGCAAATGGTTGTAGGTTCGATTTTCACTATTTTGTTATATTAGAATCTAAGTCACTTTAACCATTTTAGAATCAACCTTATTTATTTATAAAAATACCACCTACCAACCAACTATATGAATTTCAATAATTTTATGGATTCCTATCCCCTCTGCCTACACCGCTATATGTGGGATTTAGCGCGAAACTGAAAATATAATCACCTCAGTCCAAACATCAGAATCGTTTTTCGCCAATGTGGGGCTCACAGACGGACCGCCATCTTGACTGTCCGACTTCTCCGCGTTTGCCTCTTCTGTAATTATGTAACAAAAATAAGTCAAATTAAAAAAAAGTATGTGTTAAACAAATACTGTAACTATATGTATATTAATATTTCAAAGCGGAAGAGTTTGTTTGGTCAATTGAACTTATATGAAGAACTACTGGCTCGAATTCAAAAATTCTTTTAGAATATTATATTGTAAGGCTGGACGTAAAATAAATTAAAATTAAAAAAAGAACACAAACAAATACTAACCACGTCTACTGGCTTGAGGCACAAACTCCGGTACATCCGGGTTGAGATGGTCATGTAAGAGGGGAGACGCACGAGTTGTGCGGAACATTCTGTATATATGAAGAAAAATTAAAAAACATTAAGTGATACTATATTATTATTATTTTTTAGCTTCGAATCGAATTCTATTTCTTTCCAATTTGGTAGAACTCAACGCCACTGTCTTACGGAGAAATTAAAATAATTCATTTCTCCTCATAAAGAATAAACTTAAGAAAACAAAACTTTCAAATACTTAAATAAAGATCCTTACCTAGGCAGTGGTGGTGGAGGCACAGCCCTCAACAAACTAGACACCGGCGCCACCAGCGGCCCTCCCATCGTCGCAAGCGGGAATATACCCACCATTTGTTTTTTGCGACTGTTGAAATACAAAAAGATATTATTTATGTTATTGAGCGTAGTTTTAGTTTATTATTTATTTCAAAAAATTACAATAATTTATAACAAATTACATAAATTACAATATATTATACAAGATGTATATTATTATGAAAGTAATGGTCTCAGCTTGAATGAGAATAAGACAAAGGTCCTGTATTTGAAAAAAATTAAGAAAGTACGGAATGCAAGATCAGTGTAAATGGCAAGGAAATTAGAACAAGTGAATGAAGTGATATATTTGGGAAGTATGTTCAATAGACATGGAAGATACGAGATGGATAAGGAAAGGCATATTGTTACCGGTAACAGGGTTAATGGAGACTTAGCTGCATTGATGAAACACGTCAGTACAACTGCGCGTTTGATCGTACACAATGCAGTGTTGGTACCGACGCTGTTATGTGACAGTGAAACGTGGGTATTACAGAAGAAGAATGAAAGAAAGATGAATGCCGTGGAGATGCGATCTCTTCGTAGGATATGCGGAGTCAGCTTAGTTGAACGAATCCACAATGAGGATACACAGAATGGCAGATACTAGCGAGGACGTCGCGGTGAGAATGAAGAAGAACGTGCTCAGCTGGTTTGGGCACGGCGAACGAATGAGTGATGAAAGAATGGCAATAAAGATCAATGACAGAAAAGTGAGCAATAAGAGAGGTAGGGGGAGACCTCGATTGACCTTCGAGAACACAGTATCAGAGACACTAGAGGAAGGTCACGTAAAAAGCTTGAGGATCCCCCGGAGGGCATGTATGAAGAGGTTGATGACAGTGGACGAGGCGAAAGAGGTATGTAGAGACCGTAGCGTTTTGCGCTCCGTTCTCTCTGACTACTCCGCTAGGAATATAGCGTAGTTACACGCAGTACACAATTAAATTAAATTAAGATGTAAATTGTAATTATCTCCAATGAAAATAACAGAAATAAAAAAAAATGTTATAGAAATTTTATTCCACACTCAATTTTTAAGCTTCATGCCATATTGAATGAGAATCGAACCCACAACCGTCACATTTTCAGTAAATTTTAATTTATTGATACACTAATAATAAAACATATTTACCGTTTCTCTCCAGGCTTTTCCACATCAGGCTGAAGCGGTGGGTCATCGTTGGAATCTACTTTCTCACTCTCTACTTTTTCTTCTTCCTTCTTTACATTCTTGTCTTCTATCTCCGCATTATTCTCCGCCTTTTCCACTTGTTCCTCTTGTTTCGGTTCCTCAGGTTTTAATTGTGGTTTCGGCTCCGATACTTCAGTTTCGGTTGCTGGCTCGGGTGGCGACGCTGGTTGTACCTCTTGTTTTTTAATTATTGGTTCTTCTTCGGGTTCAATTTCGGGTGGTTTTTGCTGTAGATATTTAATGGAGGTTATATTATAATTATTTTATATTTTTATATTCCATTTAATAGGCAAAGGCACTGTGATGGAATGGAAAGTTAATTCGTCTAATATTATAAATGTAAAATCTGTGACGATGAATAGATAGATAGATATATAGATTAAAGTCTTTATTGCACTCTTGAAAAGATACAATAGAGTAAATTCTTAAGACAACAGGCACAAAGGCGGTCTTATATATATTACGACATATAGAAAATAAATAAACAAAAGGTGTATATTTGCATATTTTAAATATACTACATTCGAAGATAATTCATGACTCTACTTTTATTGGATAATGAATGGATGTTGGTTCCATTTTTATGCTAAACCTACTAAACCGATTTAGATAAAATTTTACAATAATATAGCTAATACATCAGAACAACATGACTTTTAACATTTTGTACAATTTGGCTATAATATAACAATAAGTTTAAGGATGTCGAGCGTGTAGGTCGTTAGTGTAACGTTTTAATGCTCTATACATTTAATAAAGTAATAAGCAGTTTTTCAAGCATAATTTACTCAAAGAACAGACACTTTTTAAATAAAAAACTACTAACCTCAAAGTCAGCACTCTTCTCATTCCTATTCTCCGAATCGTCACCTTTCTCTATGCTCTCTATACTGTCCGGTCTCTCTGACCTCTCGTCTTTGTCAGTGTTGACGTCGAGGATGGGCCACTTGGTGGGCTCGAAGGCGGTGCGCACCTTGAAGCCGGCCACGAGCTGCAGGCGGTCGGAGTCGCGGATGGCGTCGAGCACGAGCTGCACGTCGGCGGTGAGCGCGCGCACGCGGTGGAAGGACGCGATGAGCGACACGGGGATGGTGCCGTCCGCGCTCATCTTGCGGCGCAGGAAGAAGTCCCGCGCCAGGTTGTCCGGGCTGAAGTAGTACTCGCTGCACGCACACGACACGTTGTTGTAATTAAACAAAATGTAATATGTCCATCTCGGACCCCTCTACATCACACATCTACTTTTAAATCTTCAGAGTTACAAAATTGTGAGATCTACGTGCACGTACACAATTCTTACATTAAACATTCATGCATCCATCTCGCTCACACATCGTATCTCTCTCACAACACTTACATTCGTTTAGTATAAGGCCGGCATAGGGATGCCGTTCAAAGAATCGTTCTATCTCTTTCGCTCATATTAGTAGAAAGCGTGCATCCGTCTCACTCTCTAATCACTCTCATCACTCCTCAACAATACTCACATTTGTTTCTTGATGAGGTCCTTCAATGTGCCCTGGTCGAGGGTCACTCCATATCCCCCGGCGCCATAGTAGAAAGCTTGCATGGGCGCTACCGGCAGGGCGCCGAGCCCGTACCGAAGCACCACCTGCGGCATCGCTGGCTGAACACGGAGCTGGGGCGTAGGCGAGGAATATTTATGTTTGTATGTATGTGGATGTATGTATACCGTTATGGTGAATGGATGTAAGATATAAAGATTTTTTTTAACTTAGCCATTTCTATAATGCTTTGTTGTTATTATGTTTAAAAAAACTATCGATATACAAATATTGAAAAATACTTCTAGATAATATAATTGATATTTTAATATTCAAGAACTTATTTGATGACTACACTGACATTTTACAACTTACGTATCTTAAAAGATATTGTTAGTCATTTGCAAAATAAATTTTCATTAGAGTAGTAATACCACTACAATGAACATCCATTTGAGATATAACAAAACTATTTTAATACAAGAAAGAAATAAATGGCTATATATCAAAGTCAAAACTTATTGAAATGAGAAAACAGAAGTAACATCCACACACCATTGATGACACCATGAAATGAAACACCACATGTTAGTTGATATATTTCGTATTAAAAATTATATATTGAATCTAAATATTAATAAAAATGTCTTAAAATTGAAGCTTTTAAAAATTATAATTTTAGAATGTTCAATATTCTCAATATAATAAATTGGAATGATTAGTGCCACTCCATTTTTTAATGAAAATAATATAATTTTTATAATTATCCCTAAAAAAATGATTTTTTTTCATAGTAGTAGAGAGAGTATGAGTAATAAAAGGAAACATGTTAAAACTCTTTATTCCCCACTTTTCTCACAGTTTTCGAGATATTGTGAGACGAGCGTGTTGATTGGCCGAAATCAATGTTGCGCTTTGTCCACCAGAGCAGGAAAATAAAACATATGATCCTCTTTGTAGGCATCGAACCCACAAGCGTCACGACTGCGACAATGATCTCTTATATTGTCAACATTATGAAGACTTATGTTATTTGGAACTAACGGAGCATTTAGTTAGTTATTATATTGCCTTCTCATTTATAATCTCATTAAATGGAACATTTAATATATACACACTTTATTTGTAATAATTAAAAATAATGATTATTTCTTTACTTTGTTAAATAGTAACGATTGCATTCACCAACCATATATAATATATTTATGGTAATATATGAAAATAACCATAAGAATATGTTATATTCAAGTCTTTTCTTCAAAAATTATTTGTTTGCAATTTAACAATTAATAAATAACACCACGCCCAATACATAATGATAATATATAAATAAAAACCATTTAAAATCACAAACAAAATATATGTATAAAAATGTACCAATGAAAATATACAGAACTATACATAAATATAAAAAAAATAATACATAAATTATAAAAAAAAAAGCAAATGATTATAATAATGATATGAAAAAAAAGGACAAGGGAGGGAAAAGCATTCATGTATCACAAACCCTTTTAAAAAAAAAAGTTGTGATACAAAGATAAAAAAAAATACAAAAAAATGTGCACTATGGTAATAAAAAAAGTAATGTGCTATTAAATAAAAAAAAACAGATAAAATATTATTATTGACGAGGATTGTGACAGAATCATATTAAAAAAATCATAGATACATGCTAACAAAAAAAGTTGAGAAAGATTAGAGATTGTAAAGACAACGCTGAGACTTTAGACACTTCAGAGAATCCAATTTCACTGTATATTTCTACTCTATTCATAATTCGCAACTAACCTTCCCACTTATAGGGTTGTATGGGACGGTCCCGTTCGTGTCCCGCTACGTCCAAATTTTTAAACGTTTTCTAAATAAGTGAATGCGTGCCCCATCCATATGTATGACCGATAGGTATAGGTCTGTATGGGACAGAGAGTATCTGCGTCTAACCTGTCTGTACGGGTCTGTAACTAACCTGCCCCATGTCGTGATGCGCGTCGTGGTAGACGTGCGCGTGGGGGTGCAGCGAGGCGCGCGTGGTGGCCCTCCTCGCGCCGCGCCCCCGCAGCGCGCCGCGCCCGCGCCCGCTGCTGCGGCGGGTGTCTTCGCCGTTGAGGGACACTGTGTCTGGATGGGGTAAAGATTAGAGTTGAGTATGCCATATTAGACATCAAGGACTGGCACATTTACATTGGACATGTACATGTTTGGCATGTTTTCTTTATAATTTTTAAAGATATAAATAAAAAAATATATATTAACTATTACAAAGAATTTCACTTTACCCGCAATGCGTAACCCAATATCTCTATTAAATTAGAGTAAAGAGGCCTAAAGTACGGGACATTTTTTTTTATATGTACAAAAAATCTTATAAGTAATAAATATATATTTTTTATGAAATCACAATTTTTTTTATATAGTTTAACATAACCAGATTGAGAAAATTTAAATAATTCACTCCCCTGATCAACTTGACCCACAGCTGTCGTGTTTGATATCACACACTATCCCACAAATATATGATATAACACTATATAAATTAATTATTTTAAATATCTAACCATCTTGTCGTGGAGCATGTTGGTTCCCATGTTTAGAGGGCCTCGCTGCCTTTACATCTATGTCCAGAGGCACCCATTTGTGTTTGCCCGATTTACTACCGCCTTTGCCTGCTAAAAGAGAAAAAAATATATAACATGAAACCATACATTAAATTTTTATTATATTTAAAAAAAATACATAAAATAAGATAGGCATAAGTTTTATTTCAAACACTGAATGTAGGATCAATATATAATTAGGATTATATACCCCATATTTAAATTATATTTGGCGTGGTCCGACTAGACATAAAATATTAATTTTTAATAATTTTTTTATTATATAACATATATAGTAAGTATATATAAATATATTCATATAATAAAATGTGTATACTTTACTATAAAATAAAGTATTTTTAAAGAAAAATACATAATAATATAAGTAAAGTAAGTTTATATTCCCGCATTGCGTAACCCTATATCTCTGTGTTAATTGAGAAAAGGGGCCTAAATTACGGGAGAGAATTACAAATAATAATCAAATAAATTTATATATTTTTTTTATTATTATTTCTGTGAAGTTTCAGATAAGCCACACATAGGAAAGATATTTTATTACTCTGTAATAATCTACAAATTATTTTAAATTAAATTTTATTTTTATTTTCCCTCTCCGGTGACAAGTTTTTTTTATGTTTGTTAAAATTATCTGTATGCTTTTTGTTTTCTTTAACTGTATATACTAAGGAATGTGAAGTGGTGACACAAGCCAAATTGGGCTTAAGGCCGCGAAGAAAACTATTTTTTATGTAATATGTTTTAAATAAATAAAAAAAGACAAGTCGAGGAGTTGAGTTCATTCGTTCCGCCAACCAGGATGCAATGTCTCTTTTTTTTATTTTTATTTAAACTTTTTATATTTTTACTCTTATTGTTTGCTTGTATAATTAAAAGTTGAATTTTTATATGTATGTAAAACTAATAGAGTTTCTAGAATTTATTTTTCAGCCCCGTACATCGCTCACATAAGTAACACCGGTAGGTTAAAAGATTGTGAATTTATATTACCTGCAGTTTTCGTCTTATCGTGTGGCATGTGTCTATCGTAGTGTGCCTGATGATTCTGTGTCGGTTCCATTTTCTCTACTTTCACCTGCTGCTCTTCGAGGGGTTTCCGCTCTTGATCCTAGAATCGAGATGTTATTTATTATGAGTTTGTATGGTTGGACATGCTAATCTCGGGAAATATTGGTTCGTATTGAAAACTTATTTTAAATAAGTCTGGCTAGTACGAAAATGCTCGGCGTTCAGTTCCGCTAAACACCATTAAATATTTCTTAAGCATCTCATAATATTTGTTTTTTTTTTGACTCTAGTGTTAGTTACACACACAGATTTTTCAACAGTAATTTTAAAAGTTTCTTTAAAAGTAAATTCGACATATTAGATACTCTTAGTCCTTGACTTGATGATAAGTATTCAAAGGTTGCACGGGTGATTGATGGATGTGGGGTAAATTTGGTGTAAGTGTAACATAAATTGAAGCAGGAATTAGGCAAAAATATTATATATTTTATTATAAATATATATTTCGTTTAACTTCACGCTGTCGCTGTACATATCACTTATGTATATAGCAACAGAAGAAAACTAGTGTAAAGACAATCCATTCCTCTCTTTCTTTCTGCCCAATTCTCAAGAGATTGAATACTGAGTGGCGAAACTGTAAAAATACAAAACTCGAGGGGAGTTTGATTGCCGACCAACAAGCGCAGTGTTGTGACGGCCTCAATCTCTTGATGTAGAAAGTAATCATTAAAAAAAAAAATTCTTCAGTTTCACCCGCCTACACACTGGTATAGAAGGAACCTAGTACTAAGATCCTCCGCTGCCCATTTTCCGCCAGATGAGGCGTTGTTGTTGTAATGTGGCGGAACTCTATACCGCGCATTGTCTTGTTACCAGAACGAGTAAATGAAAATATGAATAAATAATAATCTATTCCTCCGAGTAGAAATCGAATCCACAACCGTTTACAGTCATACACTTGTGCCATTACACCACGGCAGCCTCAAAAACTTCATAAAAAATAAAAATTTTACAAAATCTGCATCTCCATAGTGCAGAACGGAGCCTCTTGACACTAATACCAGTTGGCCTCCTTGCCTCTGTTTCCTCCAATTACATACAATACAACTTACAGCGTTCCCGTTGTGATGAGCCGAGTCCTCCTGCGGGGGTGGTGTGGAGTGACACCTGGCGCCGGCCACCGCCGCGCCGAGTGTCGGCCAGTCATCACCTATGTCTGTGAAGTCTGACGCCTGTGGGACAAGAGAAACAAAAGTTAGATATTTGAGTTTAAAAAAAATTCTAATTTTGGGACACTCAGCAGCGAGTTTAGTTAATAAGGCCAGTCAGGGCTAAGGAACACAAAGTGACTGTAAATGCGCTTGGTTGTGGGATCGATTTCGAGGCAAAGCGCCCCGTTGAGCTCCGCCACTCAATACCTCCAGAATTCTGCGGAAAGTGGGGAACGGAATGTCTTAACAGTAGGTACCCTCTGCCTACCCTGCTGTGTGCGGGATACAGCGTGAAGCTGATTTAATTTTGATATTTTAATTTTGTTAATATAAAGTACGATATTAAACTGTGCTGCAAAAAAGTAAATGTCTAAAACATGAAACAGCTGAACATCCATCCCACAATTGATTCAGATTTCAGATTTATTCAAGATTCAAAACACGAGTTAAAGTGAACATCAAAAATCTATAAAAAATAACACAAAGACATAACACTAATGTATCAACCACTAATATTCAAGAAATATATAACAAAAAAAGGCACATATAACTGTCTATCCCTACTACGAATATAGCCTTGAAGTTATCAATACATATGTACCTAGATATTATAATCCAGCTATGTTCTACGGATCCTTAAATAAAATACATAGTGACAAAATTCTCCCCGTTTTCCTCTCCTTCTTCTTTCCTTATCAATTACCTGTCCATCGTGACCGACACGCGCCCAACTCTTTCTCGCCCTCGCCTTCCGCCTTGTAGCAACACCGGCGGTCATAATCACGATTGGCAACACTAATTACTTATTACTGCGACATTTTGGTCCACTTTTTATTTATAATAGAAAATCACTGAATATGGCCACTATGGTATAATTTGTGCTGAGAAAAATTATATTTTTGGATACAGATCACTGTAAAAAAATTATTAATATATATTTTTTTCTTTAAAAAAATAAAAAACACAAAGTTTAAATTATATAAATCCGCTTTGAATTTCCAGTAAGAATGTTGAAATAAAATAAAGGCAACAGCGCTCCTAAGTTTCAATAAGTTCCAAAGGTTGAAATTGTATGCACTATCTATATATCTACTATACTTAATATTATAAAACTGAAGAATTAGTTTGGTTGAACGAGCTAATCTCGGGAACTACTGGTTGGATTTACTGACGAACGCTAGGTATAGATTATACCCTACTACATCACGTTAATCGTAACGATGTTACCTCTCACACATAGAATATGTCCAATAATTATTATTTACTTCCATTTAACACACAAAATCGCAGGTTAAACCAAAATAAACCAAAATAAATATATAATTAATTAACGCTTTTTCCTGCATAAAGCAGTGCAGGCAGAAGACACCTAGTGTTACGACACTCCGTTCTCCGCTTTCAGAGTTCTTGAGGCACTGCATATTGAGTAGTGGAACTCAACAAAGACAAAGAGGAAATGAAAATATTAGATACATAAGTCCCCAAAGTGGGAAACAAACCCACAACCGTCCCGTAAAGTCGTGCGCCTGCGCCTCTACACCACGACGCCTAGATATATAATTATAAAAAACAAAAATCAATAATTAATAATACAAAATACGCGCTTGACATATAAACGGACGACATTAAGATGTAAATGAGTGGCATTTGGGTAAACTAGGAAGTCGTTTGGTGAACACGACGGGGCAGGTATTACATTTCGATTCGTACCCGTTCTTGTAAGTCCACTTTGAGCAACTCTAAAGAGCCTTAATATAAGAATATATGTTTTAAGATTTTTTTTCTTATTACATGAGTTAAACGCCTAGTTAACACAAATAAGCAAATTTAAACTCTCTGGTAACTTGCAACTCAACAAGGTGCATGGAAACGGAGTGTCTTAACACTAAGTTCCTCTGCCTGCTATATACGGGACACTGTAAAACTAAAAAAAAAAAAGAAGAAAACCTAAATCTCGCCATAAACTATCATGCAGTCATTAATGAACTAATCTAATAGTCATCAAAAGCCTAGTATTTAAAGAAATCTAACGATCGCAGAAGGTGTAATAATAGAAAATTACATATTATTCGAGCACTCGTGGCAGCCGCAGTGTGCAGATAGCGCTATACGTGACGAAATTTCGCATCAAGGCCGTTTTATATTATACTATCCATATATTAGAAATGTAACTGATCGCTGTCTGTATGTGTGAAAATCTATTATTGGGGGCATTTATGTCTGTTCGTCTGTGCATTTGTGAATGCTTATCTCAGAAACGGCTTGACCAATTTAAGCACAGTTTCCTTTATTGTATTTTGTTAAGCTTTCCATATGATTTAGTGTTTATTCTATAAAGTAATATAAATTTAAAGTATTTTATTTGATAAAAATGCCATAAAAAACGTGTTTTGATGAATTGGCTGAAATTTTAATTTCCTGTGTATAAATATTGTCTGAAAAATAATAATTAATATGATAATGAATGTAAATTTAAAATTTTACTTTTACTTACTTACTAACTTACAGTAAACGGACTAACTATAATTTTATTTAATACTTGAAATTTTATTTCCCAAGCAGACAAAGTCGCATAGCTCTAGCTAGTGCATAATATGTAGGTGTAGAAATAAGATTATTTACCATATCGAATACACGAAAAAAATACATTTCTTATATTATAATCAATTTAAGCGTATATTATGCATATTTTATGAGAAAGCTTTGATTTGAACGGTCTCCATAAAAACAAATATATTTAAAAAAATTACTTAGTAGAAGTCTCAAAAAAAATATTAATTTATATTTTTTTATGTTTGTTACCTCAGAACTTTTGACTGGGTGAACCGATTTTTATGGGGTTTTTTATTTGAAAGCTAGTGTTTTCTGTTTGTCTTATTTCAATTTGGTCCATTTCTGATCCACGAGAAAATCACACAAGTCTTAAATTTGCTTTAAGTATGTACGAGACATGGACGAATAACGCAATATCACACAAACCGATGTCGATTTTTCTCTTTTTATCATAAAGAATACACTTCAGAATTGATGTAAGTTTAGTTAAATTCTGATTATGGGATCCGGTGGAAGTCGGTTTTTTTTTTGTTAAAAATTGTAATTGTCAAGAAACATTAAGCTGCTTAATTTAGCGACGGATCACAATAAAGAGTTGTAACTTACACCAGCTCAATGTAAGTAGGTCTATTTTTTTTCAACATCATCCCGCATACCAAACACTTAGCTCTCACATTACAATTTCCGCGAGTGGAGATTTGAACTGACGACCGTCGCGCTCACAGTCAGCTGTCGCCCACATTTCTAAAATATATCCAAAACAAAGGTGCCATAAATTAACATAAATAAAATAGTATTAACGTCACTGTTCAATTGACTGAACAACACGAACGTGGATTCAAATGACTCGAAATATTCGCGTTTCCTTACGAAAAAGTATGTAAGATTACGATACATAATATTATTATAATGAATATAAATAATGTAACATTTTTTTGGTTAAATATCTATTTAGTTTATTACAGGAATTATGGTTCCAATAAAAAAAACTCTTCGTGTTGGTTAGTCTATTTAGAATATTTTTAACATTAACAAGAATAACCATCGATATATCTCTAGACTACATAACCAACAAACTTTGACTGATACAATTAAAAAATATATACTATGAAAAATTGTAAAAAGAAACGTAAAAAAATTATTATAGATCAAGATCTCTACTCTTAAGTCCCTACCTGCAAATTCTAAACGAACAAAATCACAAAACCACTTTACAAATTCAGCTTTACGCATTTTCCCGCATAGCAAGTTAAGCAGGTAGAATCGAGTGTATCAACACTCCGCTTTCCACTAGAACTTGATCCGCGTAACTCAACGCCGAAAACACCTTACAAGCAAACCACCCATCGTACATTGTACAATTTAAAGTAATTTATTTATTTAAAAAAAAAAACAAAGACCAGTCGGCCATTTCAAGTAACATAACCTAAAAGGCGGCGGGCGCGGCGTGGCGACCACGTTGCGCTGTCGTACCCGCTTAGCGCTACCAAGGTCACTCGAATGAATGTCGATATTATCCGCCACCTCTCACATTCAAATAACAGTGTCGCGTGTGGATTGTTTTTTAATTTTATTATATCTTATTATTATTAATTATTATACGGCGTTTAGTTAAAGCTAAGCGAACGCGGAGCATAAGGTTCCCAGTTTCCCTTTGCCTCACTGCAGTGTGCTGGTGATCTAGCGTGAAGTTAAAATTATATATTATTCTGAAGGGATTTAGTGAGTTATGGAAACATGTGTCGGGTCAGTTGTGGCGCAGTGGCACACTCGTTGGGTTCGATTTCCACTCGGCAAAATGAATTACTTTTTATTTTCTCGCTCTGGTACATATACCAGATAGATAGACATGTACGTATGAAACATAATGTTTATAATAACGGTGGTACGTGTAGCGGTGTTGTAAATGAGTTTAAAAATTTGTTTTTCGGTAATAGTAGAGTTGAGCTCTATCTGTCATGGCGTGATTTTGAATTTAAAAATACGGGAATAAGTTCATAATTTAAAAAAATCGTAATAACAAATAAATGTTACAGCGATATCATAAACACATAATATTATAATATAAAAAATAAAGTCGTCAATTTCGACCAACAGCTAAGTAAATAAAAAATGATTTTTGTAACAAATATTGATTAATAAACTTTTCTATATATCTAATGTATGAAAAGGAAACATCTTATGCCATACATACAAAGCACAGTACTTAACTGTTATCGGTCACGTGCACGTATTTGCCTTAACACTCAATTGCAAGAAAGGTTAGTTTATTTATCTAGCAGAGGTTACTCCAAGTTATCACTATTTATTGCACATTTCTTTAAAATATCAAATTCCACTACGTCGATGTGTGTAAAGTTTTTCATCGTAATATATACCAGTTCTCCTGCTATAAAATACAGTAAATCACCTAATAAATCAATCGTAAATCATTAAGAAATATCGAGATCCGTTATTATAATGAGAAAAATTATCGATTTTTAATGTGCATATTATCTGAGCTATTTATAATTGTTAATAACTATACAATATGTTCAACATGGCAACAATATGCTGATAAAGAAAATCGATATAAACTGGTTTCAATTTAATTTAGTCAAGGTCTCGTATATATTTGTTCATGTGATTTATTTACTTTTACTACGTGTATAAATTGGAATTATATATTTTTAAGCATAAAAAAACATAATACAAGTTATATGTATCAGCGACGTTATTTTGAATACGACATTAATAGGCCGTCGTTGCGCAGCGTCACAGTGACTGACTCTAAACGCGATAGTCAACTCAAGGGAATAGTTTCAATTCCTCGCTTTGGTAAACGGACAAAGCGCAACATTGAGTTCATCGAGTGCACTGCACTTATTCAACTAAAAATATACATATACTGAAAATACATATTAAAAAAATTGTCCATTTACAGTTAATTCAATAAATTTTCATACATGTGCTACAACAATAAAAATAGAATACAATCGAGATAACAGAACGCGTAGTAGGGGAGAGTACAGTTTTTATGGCCACCACGTGACGTGACAAGCGCGACCGTAACATAACCTATAAAGATTTAGAGACACGTGGTTTTATATCAAGCCCCCGTTTTACTATAATTTGGCAATTTTAACCTAAAATAGCCATATTATAGTTAAAACGGGAAAAAGAATAAAAACACATACTGCCAGAAATAGCAAAAATAACTCATTTAAGCACTCATTTAAGCTTCACGTTGTATCCATTATATAGCAGGGTAGGCAGAGGGAACCTAATTTTAAGACGACCCGTTTCCCGCTTCTGCTTTTTTTTTTAATTTTCGAGACATTGCTCGTCACTAAACGCATTCAAGGAACTCAGAATATTGGATCCTAAATTTAGAGAGCAGCTTATATATATTCTTTTGAGAGTAGAATTGTTACTTAGGTTTAAGAATAACTATAAAATTATTGTTTGTTACAATAACTAAAAAAAAGATTCTATAATATATTATATTATCAGTAACTTTAGTATAAATCATATAATAATGTAATGATAACGAAGAAAGATAAGAGAGACCATATAAATTTTAGTATTCTGAAAACATTACATCATAAGGGAATCGATCTCACAAGCAAACTGTCTACTGCGTCGCTATGGTCATTTTTATGTAAATACATTGAATAAATAAATAAATTAGCTTCACGCTGTATCCCGCACACAGCAGGGTAGGCAGAGGGAACCTAGTGTTAAAACACTCCGTTCCCCACTTTCTGCCGAATTCTGGAGGCATTGCGTGTTGAGTGGCAGAACTCAACGCCGCGCTTAACCTCGACACCAGAGCGAAGAAATGGAAATATAAATTTAAGTAAATATTTCATCTCCTCGAGTGGGGATCGAACCCACAACCAGTCGGTTTTGCAGTCACACCTCGTGCCGCTGCGCCACGACCGGCCTCAATACATACATTGAACACTGTAAATAATATAAATATAACAAACATAACGTTTTTTATAGCGTCCTTGAATGCTTACGTAAAGTACACGTCGAAAGACTGTAGAGCAACTTGCAGCAACAAGAATATATGTATATTTTAGATTCACGATTCACGCTGTAACCCGCACATAGCATGGTAGGCGGAGGGAACCTGGGTACCTAGTATTAAGACACTTCTGTTCGCCACTTTTCGTCGAATTCTGAAAGCGTTGCGTGTTTAGTGGCGAAACTCAACGCCGAGTATGAGAATAAGAAAATTTAATTTAAATATTTTGTTTCCTCGAGTGGGAATCGATCCCACAACCGGTCGCGTTTATACTCACGCGCTTGTGGCCCTGCGCCACGACTGGCCTCAAGACAAAAAAATAACAAGTAGCTTCATACTTTTTCCTGTATAGCGGGATAAACAGAAGGATCAAACACTTCTTGCACCTTGCACCATCTAATTTTTAATTTAATATAATTTACGTATAATTATAATAAATTGTATAATGTAAATAAATAGTGGTTATAGTCGAGGTCGTGGGTTCAATATCCGGTGAAGTACGACAAAATTTTGCATGTTGGTAGGATAGTCCGAATGTCCGAAAGTCCGATGTCCACCGCGAGCGGAGCGAGCCCATTACGAAGCCGGTTCCACCTAAGACTACCATCTCATTTCCCTTTTCCGGTAAAAATACGGCGTTAAAGTTGACAGCTCGAAACTCTAACGGAAACGGGAAAAAACGGGATATATTTCATTTTACATCTTATCATCTACTGAAACAAAGATGACAAGTGTAAATAAATACATAAATCAAATCACCTTCACGCTGTATCCCGCACACAGCAGGGCAGGCAGAGGAAATCTAGTGTTAAGACACTCCGTTCTCCACTTTCCACCAAGTTTTGGAGGAGTGCAAAAAAAATGTATATTCTATCTCGTGAGATGACGTGCAATCAAACTTACAAATTGCATATTCATATAATTTCTAAACAACGTTATCTGCCGTTGAAAATACCGCATTCGCGATTACACCAAGGTCATGTTACTTGGCCAATATTCACATTATAAGATATGTTAGTACCCCAGTCGTAGCGCAGGGGCACAAATTGTGACTGTAAACGCGACTGGGTGTGGATTCGATCCCCACTCGAGGAAATTAAATATTTATTTAAATTTATATTTCCATTTCTTCGCTCTGGTGTCGAGGCAAAGAGTGGCGTTGAGTTCAGCCACTCAACACGCAATGCCTCCAGAATTCGGTGGAAAGTGGGGAACGGAGTTTCTTAACACTAGGTTCCCTCTACCTACATTGCTATGTGCGGGACACATCGAGAAACTGATTTTCTTTAACGTGAATACTACTGTTAGCTGTATATTATCCTTATAAATATTTTAATAGATTATAGTTTATGTGAACTGTAAAACGTAAGAACCCTGTTTTACCCCGTTACCATGATAATTTCAAGAAATCGCCATTTAGTATACCCCTACACTCCGCAAGAAACATGAATGCCAAATTTCAGCGATTCCGTATGTTGACGGTCAGCTTCACGCTTTCTCGTCCAAAATGTTGCAGCCAGGGAGAATCTCTGCTCCCCCCCCCCCCCCCCCCCCCNCCCCCCCCCCCCCCCCCCCCAATTTTCAGATATTGCATGTCAAGTTCAGGAACTCTAGCTGATTCCCGTAAGTAGGAATCGAATCATTGCGTTCACGGTTTGTACGCCACAAACGATTAGCTCAAAATATTATTTTTTCTTTAAATAAATAAAAAAATAGCATATTTATCTCCATACGCTTACAATACCTCAAGTACTCAATACAGAGTATATAAACACAATACAGTATGAATGAATGAATGAACAAAGCTAATATAAATATCTATTGTACTCATGTCAGTCATGCGTGTGATGACCAAACGTGGATACCGTAATAATGTATGAAAAATTCAACAGTTTCATACGTTTACTATTATATTTAGACATAGGCTTCGCAAATAGCAAGCAGGAAAGGGAGAGAAATAGTGCTAAGACACTTCGTTCTTTATTTTTCACTGACTCAAAAACCGAACCCATAACCCTCGCGTATACTTCCCAACAACGCCACAACGACTGCATCATTTACATAATAATTTTATTGCATTTTTTTATTTAATAATATTGTAATTTTAAGTTTGAATTATACTTAAATAATAAACTATATGAGTGGAAATATTGCTTCTTTGTATAATAAAATATCCGTTGCGAAAATCTTCCTATACAAGTAGGGGAAAAGTGGCATGAAGAAGCCAGGTTTTGAAAGAGCCACCTGCAATATTATAATAGTTTAGGAACGGATTCGTTAGATTATTTTATTTTTAAATGGTAACACAGATTTCCCATAACCCACAAAAATTTGACACTTCATCGGAGCCAACGGACGCCGATTTTTTGAGTCGAAGTTTTTGGCACTCAAAAGTAAGTATTTTGCCTCATTTGAGTTGTTTTTTAGTATTTCATTGTAAACAAATATATACTTGGATTGTAGATTGAGTTTATGGATATATTTGGCCTTGTAACTGCATTAAAACTGAGTTTCAAAAGTTTTGATATCGTTGTAATTTTAGAATGGAATTGGAAATGCGAGTGATGATTGGCTTAAAGGATTCCTGAAGAACGCAAAGAAACCAAAAATTATTATAATGAAAATGGCTACAAAACAGTCCATAAAAACCCTTAATCGAAAATAAACTAAGAAAATTTCGTACTACGAGTACAAACAAGATGATTCGGATTCGTCTGATTCTATAGTATTGGCTGAAGTAAAAAAAAAGGTAGATGGAAGCATAAAAAAGTCCAATACAAGTGTAAAATTTGTTTTGGTTGGGCTCATGAATCCTTTGGCATTAAGGGGGGGGAAACATAATTTCTTTTGCAAGTCATGTTTCTAATTTTAAGATTATCATAATTATTATATTATAAAGTTTATAACAAGTCTGAACAACCAAATAGATTGATAAGATTTTGAAGCTTGTATTGAATGTGAGCAATATTTTTTTTAAAATATCTCATAATTTAAGTATGTTGTTTTTGATAGAACATATTATTAATTTATTATTTTGTTTAATTATCCAGATTTTTATTAATAAAAGAACTATCCGCCACCAATATGTTAAAAAAATTTAGTATAAATAAAATAATATAATATGATTGGTTTGAATAATATATGATTACAAAAAATTGTTAGAATTATCTACATAAAATGACTGATAGAATTAAAGAAAAGCATTACTTTTTGATAAGGTTTATTAAATTATTTTTATTTAATAGTGCATTATTACTTAGCATAATTTTCATAATATAAGACTGGCTCTTTCATAACTTTGAGTGGCTCTTTCAATACCGAAATGTTATGAAACAGCCAAATGACACACTTTTTTAAAACGAACATTTTATTGATTTTTTATTCTATTTAATGATTTTTTCGTACGAAATTATCTAGTTTAATAAATAAATAATAATTTGAGAAAAAGAAAACTTAATTTCTTTAATTTAAATTCAATTTTTTTGCATCGTTTAGTAAATTGGCTCTTTCATGCCACTTCTATTTACATAAAACTCCGTAAATATATAGAAATTGAACTTAATATAAAATTGAACTTAATATAAAATTGATGATTTGCGGAACTCAACGCCACGCTTGTCTCGTTCCCAGAGCGAGAAAAGTGTTGATAGTATGATTTTCAACTAAAAAAAACCCACAACTCACTAACAAAAAATTCGTACCCTACGCCGTAGTCACAACAAGTGATTTTTGATATATATAATTTATGTTATTTATTTTAACATAAAATCAACAAATTGAATATAAAAAGCATTATTATTCTATTGTATTTGTTTTTATAACTAAGTAGACTGTCGACATAATTTCACTTTCCGCTGCCGGAAGTCAACAATGGCGACTTCCTTGTAGGTACGTTTAAATATTCTTAACTAATTTGTTTTTAGAGTTCCGTACCCAAAGGGTACCAGGTAACCAGGGCCCTTTTACTAAGGCTTCGCTGTCTGTCCATCTGTCAGCAGGCTCTATCTTATGAACCGTAATAGTTACGACAGTTGAAATTGTCACAGATTATGTATTTCTGTTGCCGCTACAGTAACAGATACTAAAAAACAAGGTAAACAAATATTTAGGATGTCTCCCATACAACAAACGTGATTTTTGCCGTTTTCATAAATAATGGCGCGGAATGCTTCGTGCGAGAGTCTGACTCGCACTTGACATGTTTAATTAATGTATGAATATTATAAATTATAATTTAACATCAAAAATGCTTAATTATAAGAAATTATGTATAATATTTAAATTGTTATTATGTATCAATTTCTCTAAACTAATCAAAAATAAAAGCGAATTTGCAGACATAATCGACGCGCAATCATGACCCACTTAGCACTGTAAACTGTAAACAACAGTAATAAGTTCGATTTAACTTACAGGAATAAGGTTTGGTTAATATTTAATGATTCTATAGTTATTGTTTAAAATTGGAAAAAAATAAAGAGCGGTGTGAAGCGGTGCAATTTTTCCTTAAGAATAAATTATTTTATGAGGCCAGTCGTGGCGCAACGGCACTAAGTATGACTGTAAAACCGACTGGTTGTGGGTTTGATCCACACTCGAGGCGATGAAATATTTACTTAAATTTATATTTCCATTTCTTCGCTCTGATGTCGAGGCTAAGCGCGCCGTTGAGTTCTGCCACTCAACACGCAATGCCTCCAGAATTTGGCAGAAAGTGGGGAACGTGTGTCTTAATACTAGGTTCCCTCTGCCTACCCTACTGAGTGCGGAATACAGCGTGAAGCTGAATAAATTATTTTAGGAAAGAAGACAAAACGCGGCGCCGCTAATTCGCCGCTTTATACGCGCAATGTCTCGAAAATTGGGCGGAAAATGGAAAACAAAATTTTTTTTCTTAACATTACATTGCTTCTATCTACCCTGCTATACACGGGCGGCGTACAGCATTTCGCTTTCAACTAGATACATATTACAAAGCATTGCCCATATAATTATTTCCAAAGAAAAGTCATACCAAAGACCGTTACATAAACAGATAAAACACGAACTCTAATTTACATATATATTGATAGACATATAAATTATATAGAGCAGAAAGTCCAGTTGTAAGGAGAACAAAACCCTTTTATCTCGGAATACAATCTTGCAATATGCATACAGACGACCTTGTGTTGAGAAAAACAGTTTACAGCTTACCACAGACAGTTAATACAAGAAATTTAAATGTCATTATAAAATAACATATATGTGACATAGTGCTGTTATTTTTGGAGCTTCACCCTTTTTCCTGCAAAGCAGAATAGGCTCCCTTTAAGTCTAGTAAAAGACACTCAGTTCCCCATTATATGCCCATTTTCTAGACATCATATTATATATTGTTTGGCAAGGTTAACGCCGCGCACTGTCTTACGTACATATTTCTAATAGTTTTAGTTTATTCTTTTCTACCAATCCACATAATGCAAATGTAATATAAAGAAGAAAAAATACTTTAACAATTAGCTAAAACGATAACATAAAATCATTATTTATAATCAAATAAAGTAACAACGGTCATTAAAATAAATAAATAGAGTTACATTTAATGACATTCACTTGATAAGATATTTAAAAATATGTGACAGTACTTAAACTAAATATGGTTTATTAACGCGGTGTACTTCAAGGTCCCCGCCTGGGGCCGCTACTTTTTAAATTATAAACTGTTAATAAATTCTTTAAAGACATTAAAAGTGACAACGTACATTTTTAAATGTTATTGATTCAACTGAACTGAGTCAAATATTATGAGTTAATAGCTATATTGAATGTTGCCATCGTATATAACACGCCAAGTATACTTATATACAGCCTAAAGCATAATACAATAATTGAGACAAGGCGAGGCACAGAGTAACAAGCGTACGACTGTAAACGTGACAAGTTGCAGGTTCGATTCCCCCATTTGAAGAAGTTAAATATGCAATAGTTTCATTTTCATTGAATTTCGTCACTCAACGTCACGCCATGCCTCCAGAATACGGCGGAAAGTAGGCCTTTGCCTATATAGCAGGATGTCATGTGCGGGATAGCAGGCAGAGAGAACTCCGGAACGTTGTTGACTCTGTCAATGATAACCTATCAACGAAATAATGGAAAATAAAAGTAATCTATAATATCTAGATATTAGTTCATATATTACTAGTGTCTATCTAGATTTTACTTTTATTTTCCGTATCGTTGCTATTATCATCGAAGTCAACGTATTCTTAGCCGCTATTGACATTTCTATTAACATACATTTGAATAATAAATACAGAATAGATGTCAATTCTTATTGTCATGTATTTTAAAGTAAGAAAATGGCGACAAGTGATTAGAAGAGATTTTTTAATATTATGACAATAATAAAATTTTATCGTAAACTGGTAAACAGAGCGCAGCGTTGAGTTTCGCCTTTCAAAATACATTGTCTCGAATTTGGGCAGAAAATGTCTTGGGAATGGAACCTAGCGTTAAGAAGTTACTTTTATAATTTTCTCTGTAAATGATTTAAATGTAAATCTTTTGATCAAATAAATGTCTAACCGTAATCGATACATCGTTCCCCACTAAAAATTCCGGAGGCCTTGCGGAACTCAACGCTGCAGTTTGCTTTATTACCATAACGAGGAAATTAAATCATTAACCGTCGCGTTTACAGTTTCCCACACACTTGTGCTACTGCGCCAAGATTCACTCCCACTAAACTAAAAGAGTAATACAAAAGAAAAAGAAACAACACGCATTACAAATAAATAAAAAAAACAAACCAAAACCACTTCATCCAAACACTCAAATCGAGTTCCAATACAGACATTTACATACAAGTATGTATTATATTATAGTCTTTTTTTTTTCGAACTGTAAACCGGTTCGCGGAGCTCGTGGCATTTACTTGACACCAGGATTAGGTAATAATATGGATGTTCATGCAATGTAATAGGGGAGAATATAAAAATTGCTTATTTATTTAACATATTATATAATAAAACGGAAGAGTTTGTTTGTTTGTTTGTTTAAACGCTAAAATCGCCGGATCTACTGATCCGATTTATTTCCTTTTTATTTTCGGCTTTTATAGCATGTAATTTGGACATGGACTTTTTGAGAAAATATAAAATAAAGTAATTCAACGCTCTGTTACGTCCGCAAGCCTAGGCTCGGGTCCCGCGAGGAGCGCCCTTGCCGCCGATTTCGTCCTAGCAAGCAGCGACGTAGTGCTTGCACTTCCTCAAAATTATAAAAAATTACTAAATGTGTAATAATCAAATTTATTCGGCAAATGTAGCCCACAACCCGTGGCGTTTACAGTCGCACGCTTCAGCCCCTGCGCCACGACTTGCCTCGACTTTGTAACTTAAAAAAAATGAGCAAATCAATTTTATCAAAAAAAAAAAAACAAAAAACATCTTTCCAATCGCTGCGCTATACATTTTTCTTTTATGGACAACAAACCTAATACTATCTAAAGGTCGCAATAAACGATATATTGGGCAATGTGGAAGCAGTAAATAATATTAAAATCAGCCACCGTGTGTTACCAAACTGTTGCATAAGTAGCCTTAATTAAATAGAATAGTATTATGGTCGGAAAGGCTACAATTAAATGGAAAGGTCAAGATAAAAAGTAATTAGCGGATAAATGAATAGTTCAAAGGGTAGGAGGTTCGATTTAGATTGTAGTTTGAATGCACTGGCATTTGCGTTTCAGTGTCAGCAAATAGTTAAAAAATAATAAAGAAATCAATGTCTAAATAAAAATGTTATCTTTTATTTTAGCTTCACGGTGTATCCTGTATATAGCTAGATAGGCAGAGGGAACCCAGTGTAGACATTCCGTTTTCTACATACCGCCATCTTTACCAATTTCCATATTCGATATTGACTTCATTAATGCCGACGTGAGACAACGGCACAGCGTCAGACTGTAAACCCAAAAGTTAGAACCCAACAGGTTCGATTACTACTTCGCGGAATGAATTTCAATTTCTTCGCTCTGGTAAGAAGAAAAAACCGCGGCGTTGAATCCCGCTATTGAACACGCAATGTCTCGAAAATTGATCGGTGTGTTTAACACTAGGTTCCCTGTGCCTACCCTGCTATATGCGGGATACAGCGTGAAGCCTAACAAAAATTGACTACATATAAAAATACAAAAGTATTGTTCACTACAAAATCACGAAAAAGCAATAACTATATAGCTCTCCGTGGACCATGGTACCGTTAGTTACGTCAAATGGGTTTTTGTCGTTGAATTTTTCAATACTTCAGCGAAGACCTAAACTTTATCATCGAAAAACTTTGTGTCGATTTTTTTGCTTTTCAAAAGGTGTATAGGCTTTTTGCGTTTTATTATAGCAGGATAGTGTATGACTGTAAAGAAAAAAGACGCTCTTCTCCACTTTCAGCCCTAGTTAAACCCGGCGTTCGTCGCTACCGTTAACAAAAACATAATAAATATCTATTTTTCGAAGTAATTTAGAGACTTGCCGTTTTAGGTACCTTTTTGCTTAGATGCAAGAGATGTTCTCTCCACGTGGCTAATAGTTGACACTACGCCCTTGGACTTAGTGATATATAAAAAAACCCACAAATAAGCCAATAATTGCTACACTATAAAAACTAAAATAAAATTTATTTTCAGTTTACACAAAACAACAAAGACAATGTGCTAAGTTCCTCAAGGTTTTATATTCTAAACCAATCATTTTGACTGGAGGAAATATCGTAAATCAAAGACAGCTTGTGAAGTATATACTAATATGTTATAAGAAAATATGGTATATGTTTCCAAGAAAAAATGATACTAATTGTAAAGTTTTTAATAATATGAAGAATAAAGTTCTTTTTTTTTTATTTCTTTATTGTATTTGTTATACATATATAATAAGAAATATTATTTTTACTATGAATATTACTATTTATTTAAAGATTATGGTACAAACAAATAGAACATAATAAAAAAAACATTCAGGTGTTTAACATAGGAAACTATGAATAATGTAGTATTTTGCATCCGGTAGCGACCGTTTGTGTATGAAAATGCCTAGCGACGACCTCCGGGTTAAAGACATTACACAGATCGAGAATCTAACCCATAACCATCACGTTTCCACCCCAACGCTGCGCCTCGACGGTCTCCTAAAATTGATATAAATTTCACACTAACCGCAAACTAATAATCACCAACCACTTTATAGATTATTATCAAACGCATCTACTTTTATTATAGCTTTTATCAAAAACGTTATATAAATAAAAAATAATAATAATAATAAACATAATTACAATTCTAATCAAAAACATTTTATAAATTAAAAAACAAATAAAACAGTTACAGATAAAAATACAATTAATCGATTTTAAACAGCCCCGGTCGTCGTGGCGCGGCGGCAAAACATCTGACTATAAGCACGACAACTGTAGGTTCCATTCCTATCAGAAAACGAATAATCTTCATCACTTCGCTCTGGTATCAAAACAAAGCGCGGCGTTGAGTTCCGCCACTTATCACGCAATTAGTGCGTTCCTTGCTATTATATACTAGGATACAGGGGAGGATATTTTATTTATTTTAAATAGATTTTAAATATACCAGTCGTGGCGCAGCGGCACGAAGTGTTACTGTAAAATCGACTGGTTGTGGGTTCGATCCCCACCCAAGGAGATGAAATATTTACTTAAATTTATATTTTCATTTCTTCGCTCCGGTGTCGAAGCTAAGCGCGGCGTTAAGTTCTGCCACTCAACACGCAATGCCTCCAGAATTCAGCAGAAAGAGGGGAACGGAGTGTCTTAACACTAGGTTACCTCTGCCTACCCTGCTATGTGCGGGATACAGCGTGAAGCTGATTTATTTATTTAAATAGATTTCATTAGAAAATTTAACCACACTCATAAAAGTCAATTAGTGTTAAACTGGCATTAGATCGTCACAAATTAATATATGTGTAAATGTCTGTACCGGTTTAATTGCAACAAAATGCTAATTGATGTGTGTAAGTGCAACTTCAAATCTCATAACATTAAATTAATATTATAAATCTGGAATTTGTTTGGTTGAACGCCGTAACCTCCGGAACTATAGGTTCTTTAACTATGAAATCGATCTTGAGATACCGTTTTAATTCATAGATTATTAAAACGGCATCTCAAGATCGATCTCAGGGTTGAAAGCGGTTTATAAATATAAATATGGGCCATAAAATATACCTACTCTGTTTTTTATAGTAAACAATACAACAATAACAATTTGACCACGGAGGTGAAGTTAAAAGCAATATTCATAACGTAAACATATAAATCTTCAAATAAATGTTCTTACGTATTTATCATCAAGATTAAACTAGAAAAACTATTCGATAGTTTTCCTCAATGACAAAAGTGTTATCTATTTTTGTATCAACCAAAATAAAAATATGTACGACGCGGCAGCTCACATTTTTATTAAAGAATTTAGAAACATATGTGGTCAGAGAAACAGTTTTATTTTTGCCTCACGCTGTATCCCGCATATAGTAGAATAGGCACAGGGAAGCTAGTTTTAAGACACTCCGTTCCCCATTTTCGAGACATAATCTCTTATCGTTACCAGAGCCAGAGAAACGAGGAAGTTAATAAATTAATTCCCTCGAGCGAACGAATCGAACTCACAACCATCGCGGTTACGCTTAGACGCCACGACGGCCTTTTATATTTTTTTTAATATCCTTAAAAAACCTACATCTCAATTTTTTTTCTGTGACCTTCATCGGTCTTTAAATAAACACGTTCCTCCGAATGTAAAAGAACAATTAAAAAAAAGACAATAAATAAACAAGTTTTCAAATTATATAGAACTTTATACCTACCACTAATATTTTATGCCAAAGTTCATATAAAAAAATTAAATTAAATTAAATTAAATTATCTTCACGCTGTATCCCGCACACAGCAGGGTAGGCAGAGGGAACCTAGTGTTAAGACACTCCGTTCCCCACTTTCTGCCGAATTCTGGAGGCATTGCGTGTTGAGTGAGTTCATATAATTTTGTTTAATTTGTAGCTTCACGCTGTATCCCGCATATTCCTTCTATTATTTTTTTTTATTTAAATAGCAAAAACACCACACTTTGTATCCAGTGGTCCACGTGTTAAATTACGCCCAATAGGAACATTGGGGTGTCGATTTCTTTATACAACAAACACGACTTTATTCAATTACTAGCGGCCCATTCGCGGCTTCGCTCGCATACCACCACCAATTATTTTATTGTGCTGCATTTGCCAACAGATAAATTATATAAATATATACATTCAATTATGAAAAACTTATTTTCATAAATTTGAGAAAGTGCGAGTACTACGTGGCTGCATGTGAGGATGTCTTCGGCGGCAATGGCGCCCCCTGCGGAACTCGAGCCTAGGCGTGCGGCCGTAAATAGTGTTGAATTATTTTAATTGTACATTTTCTCGAAAAATATACGTCCAAATTACATGCTATAAAAGCCAAAAATTATCTTCAAAAAATTTTCTTGATGATGGAATAACTTTTCACTCGTAAGTTTCAATATCAATGTCAAATAAAAAATGTTGAAATATCACCTTCGAATTTTCAATTATTTTTTGTCACAAAATTCCTTATTATGACTTATTTATATAAGATAGATATACGGTGTCGCTGACATTATTTTAAAACTAATGAAACTGAATGTTTTTGCAATACAATGTACTTACATATATTGAACTATTTTTGCAGCGCACGCGCTTAAAGTAATTCGATGATGTTCATTATTATAGTTATTTCGTTACTTATAGCTAACTAAGAATTACACTCTGATGTTATATAGTCTATAGCACTCCTGGGAATTGCAGCTTTTACACAATACAAAAAAATGTAAATCCGACTAGTAAGTTCCAGAGATCTTAGCGTTTAAACAAACAAATAAACTCTTCCTCTTTATTATATTATTCAAATTCAATTATTTATCGAGAACTTTACAAATTTATAACTATATAATTCAATTATATCATCGATATTATACAGATACCATATTAGTTGTTGCCTTATTTGTAGGCTTATAGTACCTACTATACTATAGATAAATTATGTTTACAACTTTCAAGGTCGTAATAAAGACGAAACGCGTTTAACTTCGAACCCACATAAAGATATAGGAAAAAAAACTCTTATATAGCTTCACGCTGAATCCCGCATATAGCAACGTAGTCAGAAGGAATACAGTGTTAAGACTCTATGTTGCCCAATTACCGCTCAATTTTTAAGACACTGCATGTTGCAGAACTCAACGACGCGCTTCATTTTGTTACCTGAGAAAATTATAATAACTCATTCCTCCAAGTGGGAATCGAACCCACAACCCTCGTTCTCTCTCCTCCTTTACAGTCACACGCTGTGCCTTTATTTCATTATTTATAAAAGTAACAAGTTACAAAATAAATAACTAACATCATGTATATCAATCGAATTATAACACGAACGAAGCTCTGTAGACAGATTTGTTCTAGAAACATTATAATATAATTCATTGCGAATGCTTTTGCAATCGAGGAGGTAATGTTCTTACGTATGAGATTAAAGTATTTAAGCGCCATTGTTTTATTTTATTTTTCAAATTTAAATATCTCAATTCGTTGCACAAATCGATTGGACTTTCAGTCTTGGAACATTTTACTTATTTATTTTTAAAAAACAAAATCACTTAAATTCAAGTAATTGTTGAAATAATCGTATAAATTAAAACACAAAAATATTAAATATTCCCCTACAATTCGCAACGCTCGCCTATTTACAATTATACCGGCGCGCGACGTATTCAACGCAAAACGCGAATCGTCCATTACTAGTATACAAAATTTCAATTTAAAACTATATAGAAAAACCATATAAAAACCATGAAAACTGCATCCAAAATCACCACATCTATAGTAATTTAACACAAATTATACCACTGATATGAAATAAACACAATATGTATATTATTTATAATTTGAAAAAAAAAATGCAAAAGCGCGGGAAACACGACCGACATTCGCGCCGTCAAGCGTCCAACTGCCGTAGTGAATATGCGTTGACTGTGGTGAAAAATTACTGACATTGTTTTTTTAATAGGGTATATATACCTGTTTTTGTGGTCGCAGATGATATTTACATGGAAAGAACTTGTTAAAATATATTAATATACAAAAAAAGCTACATATTTAAACAATAACATCATTTTTAGATAATCATTTATAGGTTTTAGCGTGATTAGAAAAAGCAAATATATTAATGGCCAAATATTATAAATGTACACACGACGTTTAACTGTTTGTACTAAAAGTGTCCAAGGTCCAACAAAATTACTTATTACAAGTGCTAAATTATAATAAATATGTTATATATTTACGTTTAGAGAAGACAATGTGGGTTATGCGTATTGATACAAGAATAAGATATACGCTATAAATATAATGCCAAAAAAAATTATATACCTATAAGTAAAAAAGTTAAATATCATCCGCAATCCACATACTATAGCAATTTAATAACTTATAGTTCTTAAAAGGAGGAGGAGGGAAATTTGAGGCCAGTCGTGGCGCAGCGGCACAAGGTGTGACTGCAAAACCGACTGCTTGTGGGTTCAATCCCCACTCGAGGAGATGAAATATTTACTTAAATTTATATTTCCATTTCTTCGCTCTGGTGTCGAGGTTAAGCGCGGCGTTGAGTTCTGCCACTCAACACGCAATGCCTCCAGAATTCGGCAGAAAGTGGGGAACGGAGTGTCTTAACACTAGGTTCCCTCTGCCTACCCTGCTGTGTGCGGGATACAGCGTGAAGCTAATTTAATTTTTTAATTTTTAGTTCTTAAAATTGTTAACTTAACTAAAATTAAGTAACAATAAAAAAGAAGCAGAACACTATATTTGTGCCGTGTGATTCCGGCCTAGAATAGGATCATCCTGGTACTGGTGGTGTCGTAAGAGGCAACTAAAGTACGTGTGGTAGAGTCACGTCGCCAGCAATGGCAACATGCATGGGCAGACTCGACTGGATCTTTACCACCCCCGGCATTTAAAACCGGCGTGAAGTAGTGGCTTTATGCCACTGCGTTTCGCATCAGGTAATGCCAGGCTCCGGCGCCCAACCCACCTTACAGGCAGGCAACGCATCTGTAGCTCCTCTGGTGTTGCAGGGGTCGTGGGCGGCGGTAACTACTTACCATCAGGTGACCCGAACGCTCGTTTGCCTTGTCTTTTCCATAAAAAAAAAATAAAAAACTATATTCAGCGATAACAATAATCACAGCGTCAACAATTACATTACATTCTTTTATCCATATGGTATTAATATTTGATCGATAAACATGCTCCGCTTGGACAGCACTAGTGTAGCAGTTGCGCGGTACTTTGTAGGGTGACGATGATTTAACATTGTAAAATATTCTTCTTCTTTTCGTCTATTACCCATAATAAAACAACTTTCCACTCAGGAGATGTAGGAGGTGACTCAAAATGTTAGGCGGAACTTAACGTCTGCACCGCGGTTTACGGAAGAACATTGGCACCCGTAGCCCCGGTCAGTGGCGCTCGAAGTCCCCTTCGAATGTCATTGGCCACGTTGAGGTTTAAGAGGGTATTATATCTGCCTGCCCATGAGTCCCACATAACACGCTCGAGTTACCACTCGAGCGGTGTACGCTTAAATGTGTTTCCTCATGATTAAAAAGAGAGCGGAACTTAACCAGTTATAAATGAAGTAATAATATAGATATTTGAATTTTTTTTTATTATGTATTCACTTAGCGTTTGAATCCACAACCACCTTATTTCCGCAGGCTTACCTTACTTACACAGAGAGATATAATTGATTGAGATATTTTTATTCAATAAAAATATTAGAAAGAATTGTATAATATAATAAAATATAATATAATAATTTTCTTTCAAGCCGTGAACAAATAAATAATATAAGCTATCATGACAAGGAAAAACATTAACTTGAAAATAAATTACATTGAACAAAAACGGCTTTACAATATACTAAGTTGTTGTCGTGAAATTATATGTGTTTAACTGAACGAGACGGTCGCAACTTCAAGTCCCACTATGTAAGTTATTTATCTCTTTAGAATATTATATCATACATTAAAGTTAAAATCACAGATAGTATTTATTATAACACAAACAAAGAACTAAAATGAGCTGAAAGAAATCACTTTCAAGTTAATAACTTTCGGACATTGCAATGCCTAAAGTTAAAATATTAGAGTAATTATAAGACATCGGATTATATGCATTTGTTATGTTTTCATATGCAAATTATAATTGTATTTTAGTTGGGTTATTACATATTTTGGTATTTTTTCATTGATAGTGCTTATTTCAGTAGTTACGTGTATCATTGTTGTATATCGTCATACACGTGTACACGTAACTACTGAAATTAAATACAATTTTGTTTAAAAATCCCGGTCTCGAACGAATAAATAAAATTGATACATTTATCAACGGCATCGGCCAAACTCTGATGGAGAGTTTTTTTTTAATTATAATAAATAACTATATTTCTTATATTTTATTCTTTATTACATCTTACTATGTCATTCTAATGCTAATGTATGTGTAAATAAACCTAAATTTTAATAATAAATGCTCTTTTGATTATTATTATATTTTGTGCCTATTTCGCCCTTTTTTATTGCATATATGCATGCACATTTTGGCACTTTGATAGTGCATATAATGCGATGTCTAGTAATTATCTTATGGTTAAGACATACGTGAAGATAGACGATGGGTGCTGGTTCAAAACCTACTTTTGTATATATTTATGTTTATAATAATTTTTTTCTGAATTATCAGCAAAACGTTTTTTTTTAAGTTCACGCTTTATTCCTAGCGAGGTTACCAGAGAAAATGAAATACCAAGCTATATAGACTCTGCGTACCTCTTTTGCCTCGCCCACTATATAATCAACCTCTTCATACATGGCTTCCGGAAGGCGTGCTTTATGCTTTTTAAGTTGAGGAGGTCAGTCGACGTCTCCTCCACCTCTCTTTCCACTTATTCTTGATTCATAAAACTTTTATGCAATTCTTTTAAGACTCAGTTTAAGAAAAAAAGTCGAATACCAAATTATCAAGATCAGTTCGAGGAGAAAGTAGCAAATTTTATTATCTAGGTTCCCTTTTTATAAAAATTGAGGATGTCTATAACAAAATAAAAGTCGTGGTTACTCTACCAAATAACTTCAAAGCAAAACAAACCGTCGCAACAAAGCTGTAAAGCATAATATCCTGTATATATTGTACATAATGCATTATAACATTAACTATCTGTGAACATGAAATTCAATCTACATCGGTGTAGTGGTGATTTGGTATATAATACAGAAAGAAAGACATATTTCAAGCCGTCGTGACGCAGTGGAAAAAAAAACCAAAAGTCTCACTGTAAGCAGAGTTGTTGTGGGTTCCATCACTTCTCGGTGAAACTATAGTATAATTTATTTTAAAATGGGGAACGATGGATGTCCTGACACTATGTTCCCTCTGCCTATCCTGCCTATATGAATTACAGCGTGTAGCTAAAGATTATAACAAAATAAATTAGCAACGCAACACATTTCGGCAACGATTTAAATATTTATTCTTGGGTAGTTCCAATATTAGTATACCTGGTAACAGGTTCACTACCAGATAATTCCTTTTTATTTGCCAAGCCTTATTGTTCCTATATAGACCTTCTTTACTAACGGTACGTTTATAGTCTACCTGAGGTAAATATAAGTATTCGTTCTTTAGCATTGAGTGCTAAAATTGGTGCGATTTACTAAAAGGTAAAATGTATTCAAATTATATTAAGGTAAAACCTGACTGAATAGTTTTAATAACAGTACAAAAGTAATTTTGTTGGATAAATTTTGCTAATACAACAAAATATAACCACTGGTCGAATCAATTTTATACCAAAAAATTAAATAAATATCAAAATTTGGATTAAAAACAATATTTTTATAATTTTTTATATAGTATGTGTTATCGTCTGGTTTACAATACACGAATTATGATTGTAAGTCCAGAAAATTCAAAATAAAACTCAACTAGCTAATGCCTCTGCGTTTAGCCTCGCAACGACTGTCTGAATAATATGATATAAGAACACGAATTAAGAAATATAATATATTAAGACTTCTTAATTTTATTTTCTTTTACACAAGCCGTGAACGTGATGATAACGAACAATAAAAAAGTTATTATCCAATCGTTTGAAAATTATACGCGTAAATATATTTCGACGATTCATTGTTATATAAATATATAAAAATCAGCTTCACGCTGCATCCCGCACACAGCAGGGTAAGCAGAGGGAACCTAGTGTTAAGACACTCCGTTTCCCACTTTCTGCCGAATTCTGGAGGCATTGCGTGTTGAGTGACAGAACTCAACACCGCGCTTAACCTCGATACCAGAGCGAAGAAATGCAAATATAAAGTTAAGTAAATATTTCATGTCCTCGAGTGGGGATCGAACCCACAACCAGTCGGTTTTACAGTCACACCTCGTGCCGCTGCGCCACGACTGGCCACGATAAATATATAAATATACATAATATTTCGATATTTTTTGCAGCCAAATAACATAACTTGTGAAAGTTGAAACTACGTAGATAAAACCGATTCTTTAAAAAAAACAAACAATAATATTTTTTTTAAACAATAAGAGGATTAAAACAAACAAGGAAGTAGTTCTATAATGGTCACACTAAAAATAGTGATGTACCTACCCATTAAATGTGTATCCCGGACATCAACAACACATTTTTGTTCTTAAAAGAAATGAATAGTTATTTTTCAGTAACATATTTCAACAATAGGTAAGTTTCGCTTTAGAATTATACTGCGGATTATTATTACAGTTGTGATAATGTGCCTTTTTTACTATTTAGACTAGCTTTTCATGGGGCTTTGATCGCGTAGTCATCATCATACCAATATTATATATGTGAGTGTAACTTTGTTTGTTACGCTTTTACGCCAAAACTACTCAACCAATTATTATGAAACTTTGTACACATATTGTTAGAGGAATTAGAAAGGATATAAAATACTTTTTTTATTAAAAAATATATATATTTAAAAATGTATATTAACCTTTAGCTATAATAGATATTAAAATAAGTTTAAACGAGCGAAGCCGCGTTTGAGTCTTTGATACATAAATAAATACATGAATGCTATCGTGATTTTGCCGGCGAACCGGCGAGCTGGTCGCTAGTATAGAAATAACTAAGAATCGTGTATCACATATTCAAAGTGCCAAGTGCCCGGTATCTTTGACCGTATATATGTATATATATATACAAAGTTTTACTTATACAGATCCTAAACTACCCTTTACACATCCTAAACTATACTAATACTACAAAACTGAAGAATTTGTTTGATTGAACGCGCTAATCTCAGGAACTACTGGTTAGACTTGGAAAACTATTTAAGCGTTGGATAGGCCCCTTATCCAGGAAGGCAATGGCTACATTACATTACTTTAATCGTTTCAATATAACAGTAATTTATTAACACTTTGAAAATATTTAAACATTTTTTGTTTTAGATGGTCGATTTACAAAGGAAAGCTATGAGCATATGAATTATGATACATGACGTTAATATTATTATTGTACCTACTTGCGGTCAGAGTTACCTCCCGCACTTAGGTCCGTATTTATAAATCAACTCTGAGATCGATCTTGAGATGCTGATTTCATTCATTATAATCTATTAATGAAAACAACATATCAATCTCAAAAGTATATAAATGAGAGCAGTATATAAATACCTAAGAATCATATATCACATACAACTCTTTATTATTTCCATATTATGACGAGAGCGAAGGTTCAGGTTCTTTTATTACCAAATATTGCCCCCTTTTTAAGGCTATTATTTTTTAGTAATATATAACCACAATTGTATAGTTTTTAGATTTTTCCTGATCTAGTACTATCTTTAGAAGTTAGCTAGGTCAACCGGAAGTACCCTACTGATTTTGATTACTTTTATAGTATCGGAATACGCATGATTTTTGCGGTAAAACGGTCATATCTTTTTTTAAGTAATTGTAGAAACACGCTTTGTTTTTAGGGGCCGTAGATCTGAGTATATATGGTTTGAATTTCAACTCAATATCTCCAAGCGTTCCTGAGAGGCTCTTGACAGACTGAGAATGAGGCTAAGACTGTATATAGTGTTTTTTATACTCTACTAAACTATTGAAATAAATAGGTATACGTTAAAACTAACCTTTTGATTGATCTTCGCGTTCTTGGGTGCCTTTACGACCGCTGGCTTGGGCGGCGGTGGCACCGGAACTGGTTCTGTTGACGATACATTTAGAATTAAAAATATAGAACGGAGAGAATTAACGTTAGGTTTACTCTTTTTAATAATATACAGTTTAAAAAAAAAGATACTCTGTTCCGCCTTTGAGTTTTATTACCTAACATTGACTGGCTGACTTTGGGATATGTAAATTAAAATATTTCCTAATTCAATTAATTTCCCGGAATGATAAATGAACCTATGATCACTGCGTAAACATCTCTCTTAACCACGATAGCATCACATATATTTCTATTGATGTAATACACAAAAAACAAAGCTTATATAGAACAGATAAACTTTTATAGCTTTACGCATCTGCCCCATATAGCTTGTTGATTTTTTGGGGAAGTAATAATTACCTTTACCGTTAGATAGTGTACTCAGGGAAGTCCGCCCTATTCTCTGTTCATGTCATATAGCATTGGGAGCAGAATGAACCTAGTGGAAAAACTCCGGTCATTCATTCGATTAGTGAACGTATATGTATATTATATATACCTGGTGGCAGCTGAGCTCTACCCTGCTGCTGAGGTTGCAACGGGGACCGCTTCTCTTCCAAGGCAGGAGGCGCGGGAGGCGGAACGCCGGTGCTACCACCTCGCACCTGTCGACAAGAAATGTACATTAGAGACATATAATAAATAGATAAAAACTAGGTACTATAATAAATAGACAAAAAAATATATCATTAAAAACACATCAGGTCATTGCCGTCTGACTGTAAATGCGGTTGTTAGTTCGATTTCCATTCGGGGGAAAGAATTATTCTCATTTCTTCCCTCTGTTAACAAGACAAAGAGTTCTTTGTTATGGGTCACTATGAGCAATGCAAATGATTAAGATAATAAATAACACTAGGTGCCGTCTGCCTTCTTCATTTTTAATTCTAACAAAGAAACCTTCAGCCATGCCTACAGACAAATAGATTGAGAGATACAGATAATAAAATTTCGTAAAATTAAAGGTTAATTATGTAATATTAAGATATTAATAATAATATAAGATATTAATTAAAAGTTAAAATAAAGTAAGGCTTATTTGGTATCAAATGCAAGGATGTTACGGCTTTACGAGTATTTACATAATTAAATAGGGCATACATCACAAAATACAAAAACACCAAGAGTTGATGAAAAGTCGCAAAAAATGTTTTTGTATAAAATAAAATATTTAGAAAAAAAGATCTACATGGCTATCTTGAGAACGGTAAAACTTATTAGGGACTTTGAATAAATGTTTTTTTTTGTTTAAAAAAAATAATTTAAAATATAATGCTTACAATGACATTACTCAAAGTATTGTCCATCATTAGAGACCACTTTCTCCCATCTCTCTAGTAGCAATTGAATCCCCCGTCGGAAAAACGACTCATCTTTCGAGGCAATCCAGGAATCAAGCCATTTTTCGGCTTCTTCGAAAGAACGGAAGCGCTGCTCGCTTAAACCGTGCGCCATCGACTGAAACAAGTGGTAATCGGAGGGGGCTATGTCCGGTGAATACGGCGGGTGGGGTAGAACTTCCCATTGAAGTGTTTCCAGGTAAGTTTTGACTGGTTTTGCCACATGTGGCCGAGCATTATCATGTAATAAAATCACTTTGTCGTGTCTCTGCTCGTATAGTGGCCGCTTTTCTTTCAGAGCGCGACTCAAACGCATCAACTGAAGTCGATAGCGAGCTCCCGTGATAGTTTCATTAGGTTTAAGCAGCTCATAATAAATTACGCCCTGCTGATCCCACCAAATGCAGAGAAGAAGCTTAGAACCATGGATATTTGGTTTTGGCGACGATGTTGATGCGTGACCCGGCATGCCCCACGATTTTTTTCGCTTTGGATTGTCGTAGTGAATCCACTTTTCATCCCCAGTGACGATACGGTGCAGAAAACCTTTTCTCTTTTGCCGTTGAAGCAACAATTCACACATGAGAAAACGTCGTTCTACGTCTCTCGGCTTCAACTCATACGGCACCCAATGCCCTTGCTTTTGGATCATTCCTAACGCTTTTAAACGTTTTGAAACTGTTGACGCATCTACTTGTAACGTTTTCCCGAGCTCTACTAACGTCTGACATGGATCTTCTTCAAGCAATGCCTCCAATTCTGTCTTCAAATTTTGTCGGTGCTCCAGAACGCTCTTTGTCTTCAAGGTCAAAATCATTACTTTTGAAGCGCCTAAACCAGTCTCTGCACGTTGTATTCGACAAAGCATTGTCTCAACGAGAATTCTGTGTGCTTCTGCTGCAGATTTTTTCTGAATAAAGCAGTGCAATAAAATTCCCCGCAAAAACACTTTATTTGGCACAAAAGTACACATTTTCACAAAGGGAAAATAAATATGTAGTTGACAGTACTTTGGTGATTCGTTACCGTACGAAATTCCATGCACAGAGTGCTGCAACACCATCTTTCAGAGAACTTATTCAAGGTCCTAATAATTTAAAATAATAAAAATTGTTAGAAATTACCACTTTTATCGATTCTTTTAGTTTGTCTTTAACGTTAACGTCTTAAACGTTAACGTATTAAAAGGTTTCGGTCGAAACTGAAACCAAAGCCAAAGGTTCGGTTTCGGCTTGTAACAGTATGTACCTTTATTATGAGTTGTAAAATAAATATATATAAAAAATAAATAAATAATAATATACATGTCAATACACATAATTAGCAAAGTAAAAAGAGTGCTGCAGCCGCAGTTTAGTAGAAATTCACGATGTAGATTCGGGGCGGCGTCCTTGCACTTTCTTTCTTTTATTACAACTAACAGGCAATTGTAGTGAAGAGGAAGATAGGTCGCGCTTTTGGCTTTCCTTCCGAAGAGAGAATATTGTCGAGATTCAGTTATTTAAATAAAATTTTGATGACAAATATCTTATTAAAACGATACCTTCTGACGGCATAATATAAAATTCTTAAATCTGTCACCTCTGAATCTCTAAAAGATATTGGGTTACACACGATTACAACGATAAACGATTCTAGCCAGTAGCTAAAGCATTTTAAAGGTGTTTAGAGAATAAATTACAAGCTGAAGACCTTGTTTCGGTCGGACCCTAAAAATAACCTACATAATATATTCATGATTCATAAAATAGTGAAAAAAAAAACTCCCAGATATGTTTATCATATACAACAATTAATAAAGTTAAAAAAAATTTCACCCAAAATACAGGTCAAAATGATCATTGTATACAATAAAAAAACCATTAGTCATTACGTTTTATAGTCGACGTCATTCTATCGAATAATAGTAATAAAAAACCCTAACGAATTTTTCCTTTTATTGCGTTTTAACTGCATTGCTAATGTCCCAGTAATATGCAATTCCAATCATATATGTGAATAACAAACATTATGTATATATTTACGTAAAAAATCCCGACGAAATATCAAAAAAATCCTGCTTTGGTGACACCATCACAATTAATTAATAATAAAAGATTAATGATTTATTTTCAATTTCTATGGAATATATAAGTAAGGAATATAATATATAAGTGGATACAATGTGAAGGTAATTATTTTTTTTATTTATGGAAGTTATACATACATAACCTCACGTTGTATCCCGAATACAGCAGGGTAGGAAGAGGGAAATGAGGCGTTGGTCATTTCATTTTGGCCGAATTTTTCGAGTCATTGCATATTAAGTGGCGGAACTAAACGCCGGTTTTTTGTTTTTCCTTGGTGCCAGAGGGAAAAAATGAAAATATTAATAAATAATAATTCATAACCTCCAACCAAATATGCTATTGCAAATATAAAATATTTCTACACAAAATACAATTCAATGCATTTTCAAGGATATAAATAATATTAAAATATAAAAAAACATAAAGAATATATCAAAAAAATCGCAACAACTTTCACGATTTTTGAAACCGCTCCAGTATCAAGTTGTCGCAATCCGGTTCGGTATCAAAAAACATTTGCGCGTGGTACAAGTGATAAGCTGTTTGCTTTAACATAACATTTATAAAACACTGACTGTTACCTGTGGCTTCGCCCCCTTACGCCTTCTGCCGTATCTCAGTACAAAGATTCCGAGATGTAATTATAGCCTCTCTTAATAGATGGATTATCCAACACAATAAAATAATTTCAAATAAATAATAATGTAACACAGTTACTGAAATTATCGCATTTAACCAAGAAAACCTTTAAGCCCTACAATGTTTAGTATAGATAATATATAATTAAACAATTGCTTTTGTCGCTTGTTCTTTATGAGAAATATCAAAAGTAATATCACCGTTTACTGAAAACTTAATACTGTTTACGCTTAAAGAAAGAATAGATTTTTATGCTTTCTAATGATGACACGTCTGCCGCATGCCTACAGTCTTGGTCGAAAATCTAAGCTGATTGCATTCTAAATTCTAAAACCAGAACCGGTGTAAGAAATGGAAAAAAAGGAGATGGTGAGTGAAATCATTACAGACCTGATTAAATGGTTTACAATAGTGCGAAATAGAAATATGAAAGAAAGAGTGATATGCCTTCGCCCAACAATAGACAGTACACGCTCGTTTTATTATTAATAATAGTGTATTTTCAATTCATAATTATTAATCTCCACTGTTATCTCAAGACTCCAAATTATTAGAATCCACATAATAAGACGCTAAACCAATAAGCCTTAATACTACTAAGCAAACAAATATATAGTTTAAAAAAATACATGTTTTTGGCACACTATTTAGAAACGTATAAAATATAACGTAGAACGTTGTAAAAATGTCATCAAAATTAATATAATCGCTCATAACATAAACTACACCTTATTACCAACCAATGTATTAATTAAACTCAGTTTTCTTCAATATTACACTAATTCTTCCGCTCTTGTAATAAGAGCGACATTCGTAGAGCCAAGTCGCAGGTCTCCGCAAAAATGTCAGACGTAGACGGTTGAGTAATTCAGACTTAAGACTTGTCAAGTTGACGTTCTGTGCTACTTTCGATTTATGTACACGCGCTAAGTTATATACTGGATCCCTGGGTCCCCAGACCTACGTCATATTAGCAAAGCTGAGATTTTGAGGATTAATAGTCAAATATGTAGTTAAGACTGTATGCGTACTTACTAACTTGAAAGTGGGGCCTTTTCAGAGGTAGCGCCAATTTAAGGTACACGCTCACCTACGTTAAAGTAGAAAAGCTCGTATTTAAATATGTTTTTAAAAATAATATACAAAATGTATACATTTGTTATTACCAGACCATTTACGTGGGACTTTATTCCTGCTATACGTCCTAAGGGTTGTTTAAAATTGGGCCAAACAACGTTATACTAGCAAACTTTAATTTTACATATATAATTTAAGGAGATATAATTTAAGGAGTATTTCAAGAACCTTTTTATGCCAGACCAATCCGATGGCTCAATCATCCTGCCAAACAGAGATGTGTTTTTATTTGGCGCACCTCTGAAAGGGCCCCATTTTTAAGTTAGTGAGGATGCATACTGTCTTAACTACACTTATTAGACAAATAATCCTCAAAATTTCAACTATTTCAGGATATCATAATGAAAATGATCAGCGTTATCATTAATCATATTGTCTAATAACATGCTTAATAAGAGAATATCTTGTAGTAGTAGACGTATTAGATATAGAACATAGCAGATACTATCCAAGAGCGTCATTGAAGATATAATATACTACTGTCCGTGTCTGTTCCTGGCGTTAGACCACAAATTAGCGAAAGCTCGATCTCGTGAAGCAGGACAGGAGACCAAATCGACTAATCACAAGAGCTGGAAAAAAGACCCTAGCAAATAGACCCGGATAATGTAAAGCAGGAGAAAGACGACAAACTGTTATCACGAAAGTGGTCTTTCTGTTACCATGGTATCGGAGCGAGTTTATTATTATGTCATTCCTTTTTCTTTAGAAACATGATGCAATCTGTAACAGAATCATCAGGAACAGTATAGACAGACATCTTCCTAATTATACCACAATAGCATCTCTAAGCAAATTATTAAACTGGACATTTTAAGAAAATACATATAAAAATCGGAAGCAAAAACAAGACATTGAGTTACATAGCGTAGCGCCAACGTTGATCGATGACGACGATAAAAGATAACATCCAAGGTCCCACAATCAGTAGACACTTTGATTATTCAAATAATCATTTTTATGTGAAAACGATAAGTTAAATAATTTGTAGAAATATGAGTTTATATTAACAATCTTAAACTTTTAAGGAAGTATTTCGAACTACACAAAACAATGCATCTTTTCTTTCCCCTATAGTAGGGCAGCAAACCTTCGCGCTTTAAGCTTAAAAGAAGGGAGCTCCTGATAATGTCGGAGTTACTTGCAAGAGATCGGCACACCGATTTTTTAATTGCTAATGCTAAAGAACAAATTAAAACTTTTCCCGGTACATTGCGTGTCCATAAGTGTCAAGGACTGCTTTTGTATTGAAAATTGTGATCATATCTCTCCGAGTAGATGATGATTACGGTCAGGAGTGGGAGTCCAAGAACGAATAGGAGGATTCATTTGATAATGTACAAACCAAGAAGTGGCAAGCACTGAACAGGAGATGAAAAACAACCGTCGACATCCAAAAAATCATTTAAGACCGATGATTTTATTTTTGTCAAACTACTCTCTAAAAAAACAGACTACCGTCACATGGTCATATGTACGGGTTTAGAAGAACAAGATAAAATATAGGTAAAATAGGGGATAACAATGTAAAATTACTTCAAGTGGAAGAAAATTATATTTAATTTGTCTCGTGTTCAGGCATTTCCTATGCAAAATCTTATTTTAGAAGGGCAGAAAATGTTCTACGGTTTCAAAGAGTCTGTGAACGTGTTTGAGAAAGCTTAAGCATTTTTTGATAATATAGACAAGAGAGGGCCTTTAATTTATATTTTTTAATAATTCATTCATTCATTTTTCTCTCATTCGTTCATTTAGTGTATGTAAAAATGTAGCATAAGTACAGGTAATATAAAAATTATCCTAGTTACCGCAAGTCTGATTATTTGTATTACTTAAAAGATGCTAGTCTATAGATTAGTAATAATAAAAGAATATTTTATAATTTGTTGTAAGTACAATGCCATGTTTATTTCATATAGGTATTGGCAGTACATCATATATACAGACAGTAGAGTATAGGAATCTGTAAATACAGTATTAAGACAATCTGTTCTTGTTGATATTTCTGTGCTCCACAGTCCACCGAATTGCCGAGGCATAGCATGTTGAGTGGCGCAACTCAACTCAAACTGAAAAAATGAAAATATAAATATTTCATTTTCTCGAGTGGGAATCAAACGCACAACCATGTCGTTTACAGTCGCCCCTTGAGAAACAGGACCACGACGGCCTCTTCCAAAAAAAAATTTATAAAAATTGAAACAAAATTTCTATAGATACACGAAGTAAATCTAAAGGTTAAAACAATTTGAAGCCAGCAGTCAGTAAGAGCACCTACCGACTATCGACGTTTTCGTTGAATTACTTTTTTCGTCACTCTGCGGCACTGGCGACTAGCCAGCGCTGCGTCTGTCTTCTTATTTGATTATTTTGAGTTTTAAAAAAGATAATAGAAATGGTTTACGGTTCGATTCTATTCGGATTAGCTTAACTTGGATATCTTTACCAAACATACAGGAAAATTGGGAAACAAGATGAATCTATGTTTCATACATCAACTTATTAAAATCTTGGCCTTGGTATTCAATGTTATTATAAAATATTTAATTAAATTCGTGGCCAAGCTCACTCAATCCATATATTTATAAACTCAATGTTTTCTATATAAAATAACAAAAAAAGAAGATTAAAATTCTATAACAATATTTGCGTTATTTAACTTCGTTCTACGCAGTGAATTCATTGAAGCCCGCCTTCACGAAGACACTTTATGGATACTTAAAATCGACTGAACAGAAATACGAGTCTGGGAAAATTGGAATTTGCTTTTCATCCGTGAATGTTGGCAGTCAAACGTATAGTATTACAATTTGTGAATATACAAGGTTAATAATTATTCTTTAACGGCAAAACGCGCCGGTAAGTTCCACCATTGACAACGCAATTTCTCGAGAAATGGACGCAAAATTGGGAACAGAGTAACTTAACACTAGGTTCCCTGTGCCTACTCTCTGCGCGGAGAAAAGGCGTGAAGCTGTGAAGATTTTAATAGGAATTCGCATCCATAACTTCCGAATACCAATCGTGGGGCAGGGACGCAAAGTGTGACTGTAAAAGCGACTGTTTGTGGGTTCGACGCCCACTCGAGGAAATAAAATATTAATTTAAATTTATATATCCATTTCTTCGCTCTGGTGTCCAGGCAAAGAGCGTACATCCATAACAACGATCAAAAGTCAACAACTCCCACTAAACGAGGCAGTGCACTATATAGAATTGAATGCATTACATACATAGCCGACGCCTCACTTACTTACCTAGTCTATTGTGTACAATAGCATGACAAATGGACACGTTCATCCGTTTGTTGTGACAGTTAGTGACGTTTTATACGACCTTGGTGGTTTAGACCAACTGAACCAAGTTGGTGGTAGCTTTTTATCTTTGGGCAGGAAGGTGGGAAAGTAACTTGTGATAAGACACTGTGCTTTCTCTTTTCCTCTTTTTGATCAGACCGGAGAAAACGAAATTATTTATTAGTTAGATATAATATATATTATAGTATCTATAGAACTAAGGGTAGTGGTGGTGCAATGGCACAAGCATGTGATCGAAAAAGTGACTGTTGTGGGTTCGATTCCCACTCGGGGGAATAAATTATTTTTCATTTGCTCTGGTAACGATGAAAACGGCGAAGTTGAGTTCCGTCACTCAACACGTAATGCCTCTAAAAATTCGGCGGAAAGTGAGAGTTCCCTCTGCATACTCTACTATATGGCATACAACGTGAAGCTGAAAAAAAAATTGCTTTAATATTCTCATATTAGTATAACGACAGTTTAAATACCAATAGACTAATTGGATAGTTGCGAATATAAATCCTTTTTGGAGATACGGTGTAATGGTACTTCGTCGGATGTGTCATCAAGTTTGTAAGAGCACTTACGTATCATATACTTCAGTATCTTCTAGTTCTATCTAGTATTTGAAGTTTGAATCATCACGTTCTAAGCTTGTGACTACAAACTACAGTAATTTTGTGCTTGTAAAATGCCAAAGTCAAAATCAACATTTTCTCACCACTTCAACTCCGAACCTGATCAAGGATCGCTGCATCTCGCACATAGCGGGATAGGCAGAAAGAACCTAGTATTAAGATTCTCCGTTCACATTAGGACACTGTCGTTCCCCACTTTCCAGCGAATTGGGGAGGCATTGCGTGTTGATTGTCGGAAATAAGCGCCGCATTTCCTCTCATTACCAGAGTGAGTAAACAAAAATATTTCATTTCATCGAGTGGGAATCGAACCCTCAACCCTTCACGTTTACAATCGCACGCTTGTGCCTCTGCGCCACGACTGGCCTCATGATTATCATTTAAATTATAGTATACTCATTTTTATAACTACAGGTAGTTATAAAAATGTACCTACTGGATGTACTGGATACAACGTCAACCTAAAAAAAAATAGAAGTAGAAGTACAAATACAGCAACCGTGATTTGAACCGATATTTGTGAACATTTATTTAATTAGATAATTTAGGCGTTTTAAAATTATAATTAAAATGAGTATTAGTATTATGCTCTTTATTAGGAGGCCAGTCGTGGCGCAGCGGCACAAAGTGTGACTGTAAAACCGACTGGTTGTGGGTTTGATCCCCACTGGATTTATATTTCCATTTCTTCGCTCTGGTGTCAAAGCAAAGCGCGGCGTTGAGTTCTACCACTCAACATGCAATACCTCTAGAATTCGGCAGAAAGTGGGGAACGGAGTGTCTTAACACTAGGTTCCCTCTGCCTACCCTGCTGTGTGCGGGATACAGCGTGAAGCTGATTTTTAATTTATTAGTATTATGCAAGCAAAGACTTAATATCATGGATTCATTATTTCACCTGAAAAATAAGGATGATTTCATGTTTAAATACTTTTTTTGTATGTACTTAATATGATTAGAATCATCATTTAACAGGTGAACAGCTAGAATAAACATTAATTTTAAGATTGACCTTCTATTATATAATATTTTACTTTAAAATATAAGACAAACCGCGCATTTCATCGTCTATTCTCAGTCAAACGGAATCGGAATAAAATATTTCAAATGATGGCAACCTTTGCCTGCGGCAGTTATTTTCCAGGCAACCATATGTTTTAGTGGTGAGAAAAAAATAAGCTTTAATTTGACACATAATTCATTAAAAAAACACATGAGTGCAAATATTAACATTAGGTGACTAAATTAGGTGTTTAAACCAGGCAACCCTGGGCTTGCGGCAGACTGAGAGCTGGCAACCATTGTTTTTCAAATTTCTAATGCGATTTTCTTTCAAATGATGTGCGATTCACATAAAAAACATTTGAGTGCAATTTTCTCCAAAAACGAGTTACGAAAAACATTGATTAAAGGTGATTGCGGCAGGATTCTTTTAGGCAACCCTAGTGTAATCTATTCTACTATAATGTACCATTCTTAAATTACTGATCCTTACAGATTTATGCAATGGGATCTGCACCTACTACGAAAGAGTGTTTACATCGTACATATAATATTACCATACGTTCAGTTGCTTGCACAATTGGCGCCAATATTAGGTATTGGTAATAAAAAGTATTACCTGAAAAAACAATATAACAAAAGAATATAATATGTTAAATTAAACACGGCGTTCAGTTCCGGCATCCAACACCCAATATGTTTAAAATGGTCCTCTTGGATCTCTCTGAATGCCGCAGAAGACGTTTGTATGTTTAATCTTACGTTGGTAGATATATAGTATAGTTAGTTTAACGCTGCATTTCACATGTAGCAGGCTAGGCAGCGGGAGCGGACCTACTGTTAAAACGCTTACCATAGAATTTGAGGAGACAGTGTTGGCAATAGATTTTCTCTGTCCGTCGCACTCCATGCGGGATACAGCGTGAAACTAAAAAAGAAAAAAAAAGTCGAAATGTTTTTTGATCAGCTTCAGGCTATATTTGTAGGGTAGAGGCAGACGGAACCTAGTGTTAAGACACTCCATTCCCTACTTTCCGCCGAATATTCGAGGCATGTATGGTGAGTTGAATGAACTCAACGCCGCGATTTGCCTTGTTACCCTTGATTTTTACTCTTGTTACCCTAGATTTGCCCGAGTGGAAATCGAACCAGCAACTATCGCGTTTACAGTCACACTTGCTTGAGCCGATGCGCCACGACGGTCAGAAAATTTTACGAAATATAACAAGTATTATAAAACAAATACTCAATTATAATGTTTTAAAAGATCTTTTTACATTTGTATTTATATTTTAATTTTCCAAAAAAAAAAAACAATTGACAACCTTGATAGCTCTGACTTCATCGAATAAAACTTGCAACAGATAGTGTTTTCATCACTTTAAAGAATTACTGTATAAGTTTTTTTTTATTTCCTATTTAAAACATCGAGAATCTATTATATAAGTATAGTTAAATTATAACAATGAAGTGGCTTCATAAATGAAATAAACTTTTATTTAAAAATGTAATTATAATATAAAAATATATAAAAATGGCAATTCAAAATAATTGACGATAAGAAGCATTAAAATTAAATAAAAAGCAATATATTATCTACAGTCTACACCTTAATGTATATTACCATAAACTGTCTCTGTGGTGTGTGTGTGGGGGGGGGGGTCTGTGTGTGTGTGTGTGTGTGTGTTTTTTTTCTCCGAGGGAAAAATACGCTTCTGTATCATAAGGTCTAGTCTATTAGTGACCCCGTATGTCGGACTCGCCTGAATTGGCCTCTACCGACTAAAAAACCCTCAGACCTCTTAACGTCCAACTCCCCGTGGCGTGGACGCGAGGCATTACTTCACGGTGGGACGATTAGCATAGGCTATCTCTTGATAGATTTTATTTCATTACTCTTTCCGCGCCTGTTCTTTCCTACGTAGATCTTTTAAGACATTCTGTGCGAATTCACTTGTCGCTTCCCAGTTTGATATACCTGAAAGCATTATTTCGACTATGTTCTCAGGGTACACTTGCCTGCCAACTTTAGCATACCAGACATCTCGGGCTTCTTTGTAGGTTGGACATTCAAAGAATACATGCTCTACGTTTTCGCGCACACCACTGCAGCTGGGGCATTCTGGGGCGTCCTCGTGTTTAAAGTGTGTGTGTGTGTGTGTGTGTGTGTGTGTGTGTGTGTGTGTGTGTGTGTGTGTGTGTGNCGTGCGTGCGTGCGTGCGTGCGTGCGTGCGTGCGTGCGTGCGTGCGTGCGTGCGTGCGTGCGTGCGTGCGTGCGTGCGTGCGTGCGTGCGTGCGTGCGTGTCTGTGTCAACAATATTGATTATATATATGTAATCGGCAAAATCGGACATTTGGAAGTGGATCAAAATGAGCTTGTAACATTTTACGCAAACCAACTAACACGGTGAATTAAATAATATATACACGTTGCTATTACCTAGGTTCCTCACTTTCCGTACAATTTTCGTGACATATAGGGTACAAAAAAACCTTTCCAATCTCCAAATCCACTCAAAGAAAGCCAAACTCGCGTACAAAACTCAATAACAATCAATAATTCACACAACAAAGTATCAAATTGACGAAAGCACCCTCACTTAGTGCAAAATTAAAAGTTATGCACGCTCACCACCCCTATACCGAGAACCCTAAAATGGCATACAATGCAGCTGCTACCCCTTGCAGTGTCCTTGACATTATATAGGGGATGGTATGTGTGGAGCTAGAGACTCGTGTTCGTAAAATGTACTATCTTTGCGCTTATGTTAGTGAGAAGTTTGAATATACCAGATAGGTGACTGTGTGCGACGATTGTAGATTCGATTCCCAAATATGTAATCAAAAAATATTGAAATAAAATGAGGCCAATTAATGATAGAGGTCGACGTGACGCAGGGACACAAACCTGTGACTGTAAGCTTGACGGTTGTGGCACGGTTGCCGATTCCCACTTGGGGGAATGAAATATTCTTTATTTTCATTTTGATCTGAGGAACAAGGCAAAGTGCGGCGGCGTTAAGTTCAACTTTTAACGGGAAAGGGATTTCATGACACTCATTTTTCAGGTTCCCTTTGCCTACCCTGCTCTGTGTGGGATACAGTGAAGATAAAAATAAAAAAAGGAAAATAACAGCGTGTTGAGCGCCACAGAAATCCACGCCGCATCTTGCCTAATACCAGAGCGAGAAAATGAAAGTAGTTCATTCCCCCGAGTTGCAATCGAACTCACACTTTGCCTGATAATATATATTTTTAAATTTTGAACGTTAATAAAATATTACTGTTTACAACGTTTCTTTTTTTCTATAAGTGATCATGTGATGTTATGTACCGTTACATTATACGCAGAAGTGGGCAACCTTGAAATTGACAATGTGATGTAAGACATACCTATTATGTAAAAATATATGAAAAGTGATGTTAAAAATAGCGCTAATGGTGAATAATTTTGTAAGAATTTCGTATATCGTGGTATCCATTATTATTGAACATACTATATATAGTATGTTAAAAATACATATGTATGCGTGATACAGCGTGAAGCCTATAGGCTTCACACTGTATCACGCATATAGCAATGTAGGTAGAAGGGACCTAGTTTTAAGACACTCCGCTCCTCACGTTGTTGATTGTCGGAACTTAAAGCCGCGATTAAATAAAAATTTAATTAAATGCCTAGAGCCAGGAAATGGAAACAATTAATTTTTCAGTTTTAGACATTATCGAGGACAATTATGATTATTATAATAGCTGTTTTTTTTTTAATATTTGATCCACAAGAAAAATCAGTTAAAGAGTTACTTTCTTTCTTTTCAAAAAAGTAGAATGAGTTGTACTAAAACACATTCTATTTTTTTGAAAAAATAATTCTGAACAAATTAATACTGATATGGGTAAAACGTTGACATACTATTTTCAAGAATAAAAATTAATTTTCAAGTTGAATATTATAAACAAAATATAGTATTTTATTTCGCGACACGCATAAGTCCTAAACAAACAACAATGATCTGGCATCTCCTCTTATTTCCTATCACCACTACCTGGCAAGAAATATATGAAAATACAGAAAAAAGTGGGGAATGGAAGTTTCACAATTGGAACATAATGTCTTAACACTAGGTACCTAGTGTTAAGACATTATGTTCCAATTACCTAGTACCTAGTACCTACCCCTAGTACCTAGGTTCCCTCTGCCTACCCTGCTGCTGATTTTGGGTTGCCTTTACGAAATTATTTAAAAGACCCAAAAATGTTCAGCCGATCCTATTTTAAGAAATACAAGTTACGCACATTAAAAACAAAACTACATCTAAAATATACTACAAAGATTGCGTGATAATCGTTTAAATATATCTTGGATCGTGTCCAATGCTAGTCCCAGCTGATTAACTTCGATGAAATACCAAACAATAATAAATGATTCGTCAAACACAACCTCTCCCGGGGTCGGTGAGGACAGTTACCCTGTCAGATGGGTACCTAACCTTTGGTCCAAACCTTTAGAAAATAAAGCTGCGAAGGTCCTAACATCTTCAGTATTCTACATAGATGGTCAACGTTTCATAATGAGGATGTGCCTGATTCACACTACGGTGACGGGTCTAATATAAAAATATAAAATATCCTCCAAGTATTGTCTTTAGGTCATCATAAAAAGAAATACGTAGTGACTAGTTGCAAACATCCAAAAACAAGGAATACTGATAAAGAGATATTTTATAAATATTGTTTTTTTTTGCTTCCCCCCGAGGGAGCCTACTGTTAAGACGCTCCGATTTCCCTACACAACCCAATAATCGAGGCTTTATGAATTAAGTAGTGGACCTCAGAGCCGCCTTTTTTTCTTGGTACCAGAGCGGAGAAATGAAATAAATACATTCCCCACAACGTCGTCACGACGACGGCCTCAAATCTTAATATTGCTACAATAATAAAATTCTGGCACTCGCCGAGTTAATGAGAGCATTAACATTTGGGTGGGAATAATATTTTCGTATTGTGTTAAAACTCCTGAGGAGTTTCTGTGTTTGAACCTTCTAAACTCAGAAACCACTGTTTCGAAGTAAAAAAATATTGCAGTGACGTAGTAGAGAGCCTATATCGGTTATAAGCTCTACTACGTCACGTCAATCGTCTTAATGCAACACACAGCACTTGCAGCAACTGTGATGTCACATACAAATGTTAATTATTTCCGTTCGACTACGGGAACGGAACCGCAAGCTGGTAGTGGCAGCTTGCCGTTTATATAAACTGAAAGAGAAAAAATATATATAATTATTTTCATCACCTTTCAGCCACTTTAAGTAAGTAGAATTTGAAAAACGAAATGATAGGTCACTACTCTCCGTGTCTCTTCCTAAAATATACCATATAATAAGGGAAGATGAACAAAAAAATCATTCTCTTTAAAATGTTAAATTTTGCTAACTGAGAGTGTGAGATATGCATGAAGCTGTCACATTCCGGGACAGTCATTAGCGTACTGACGCCAATAAATATATTTATACCACCTATTTAATAAATTCATATATTATTACCACAATGGAAACCGTCGTGGCGCAATAGAATAGCATCTGACTGAAAAGGCGCGATTGTCAATTCGATCTCTAATCGGCGGGATTATTATACTGAATTTATTTTCATTTCCCCTTATTGGTAGACGAAGAGCGGCGTTGAGCTCTGCCATTCAACACCCAATGTCTAAAAAAAAATTGGATGAAAATGGGGAATGGAGTGTCTTAACACTAGGTTCCCCTACCTACCTCCGAGTCACTGCCTATTCAAAAGACTCCTCACTTTCTGACATAAATACCATCAAAGCCGTGCTTTGTCTTGTACCAGAGCGAGGAAATGGAGAATAATTCATTTACCTGAGTGGCGATCGAAATCACAAACATCGCGTTTAGAGCCAAGACGTCGTGCCGTTGGGCTACGATATCCTCTTAAAAATTAAGATACTTAAAATAGTTGTAACCAATTCGATCCCAGCATTGTAAATAGCATGAACAGTATAATAATAAAATATATAACATAAATTATGACTGGCTGACGTCCAGCCTACGTCACATAATGTCAACGGCTGGGTGACGACACGCGACCTTGCCGAAGGTAACTTATTGACTAGTGGCTTATTAAGAAAGACAAGAAAGAGAGCGCAAACTCATTAATAGATATTATAGAGTGGAAGGTACAGGACGTCACAGTGAGAATAAGGAAGAACGTCTCTTGTTGGTCATTTGGTTTGAGCAACTCGAAAGAATGATGAAGAAAGAGTTGTAAGAAATATTATGCAAGAGTGAGTGGTAAGAGGCAGGGAAAACCTTGGCGGACCTTCGCGAACACAGTAAGATGATCCTAAAGGAAGGTCACGTAAATATAAAGAGGACCATCCGGAGCACATGTCTAAAGAGGATGACGACAGCGGACAAGGCGAAAGAGATATGCAGGGAGTGTAGTGTTTATCGTTCCGTTCTCAATATCTACACCGCTAAGGATAAAGTGTGAAGCAATAAAAAAATAAACCCACTTATCAGTTTTAGAGAAAAATAAGTATTTAGAGGAGAATGATCGAAAGAAATATAACATGGCACGATATAACCTTTGGATATGAAGTCGCAACTCGTCGTCCCATGTTTAAATTGCTCCATTGCGTGAAGGGTTAAAAATGAGAAAGAAAAAAATATAATACTTATAACGGAAAAGTATTGATGATCGCTACTTGAAACCTTGCCAACATAAATATTTAGAATCTTGAGACAAATAATGTGTGATGCCTATATTTTTTTTTACTAACGCACCTTTTATTTAGCGATGTGGCTAGAAAAAATGTAGTGATACATCGCTACATTTTTTCATTTTTCCTATTGCAAAAAATATAAGCGTCAATACACAAATGTAGTGTATTACAATTTTTTTTTTGCCGTTCTCTATCCTCCTCCCTTTCATCATAGGGGCTTTTTCCACATAGCAAGCAGGGTAAGCAGAGGGAATTGTGTTAAGACACTCCACTCTCCACGTATTTACTAATTTTAGAGACATAGTGTGTTGAGTGCGGAACTCAACGCCACGCTTTGCCTACCCCAGCAAAGATACGAAAATAATTTGTATATTACTTCCCCCAAGTGCGAATTGCACCGACGACCATCACGTTTATAAACGCAACTGCGCCAGGATGGCCAGCTCAGTATTCATTCGGCTCATATCCAGGTGCTCGAACAAGACAGTCTTGTCTAGATATTTTTTTATATTAATATAATTGCAGTTCTATATCAATTCCTAGCACGTGACTTAGGTATGTGTTATCTTTAGTAATACACTTTATACTGTGTTTAATAGAACCCTATCTGTGTCTAATCCTTCCTTCTAATTTTTCTCTACTAAGAAAATATCTTTGAATAAATAAAATTAAACTCCAAATAATCTTATAGATCTTCTTTTTAATTCTCACTGTAGTACAAGACAAAGCACGGCGTTGAGTTCTGCCACTCAATAATCAATATCTTGAAATTTGGAGAGCAGTGTCTTAACAATGAGTTCTCTCTCTCTCTCTCTCTCTCCTATACCTCTGATCGAACGATCTGTTAGATTAAATGTATAAAATACAACATGTGCAATATATTCCTATTTAAGTGAACTGTGTTGTATTTATTACCGAATTAAAATATAAAGCTATAAATATAAAAAAAAACCAACATATCAAAACTTTGGAATCTATGTCTATGTCAACAAATATAAAAAAACAAAAATAACTAGATTATCTATCAAAAACGTTTCACAAAATGGCAACCCTGATAGCTGATAAAACACCACGTGGCGTTACGTTTTGAGGTTAGAACTCATTATCAGTATGCCGTAACATGCGATAATAAGATACAGGCAGTGTGCCATATCAAACTAAAGAATAAAACTACTAGAAAATTCCATATTACACTATTATTATAATGCTATCACGTGTTCGAATCCGTGTGAGGTTTAATTACTTTATTAAGAAAAAATAATATCTGTGCTAATACGTGAAACATATACCTATCTTTGTTTTATAAAGAATAAATACGAAATGACAGAGGATGTTGTAATGCAATGTCACAGCGTCTGATTGTAAACGCGTTTTACTTGTAGGTTCAGTTCCCACTTGGGGAAATTAATTATCGTCATTATCTCGGCCTGGTAATAAGACAAAGCGCGGCGATGAAGTCCGCCACTCGACACGCAATGCCTTCAAAAATTGGATATAAAAGTGGTCTTAACACCAGCTTCCCCAGGCCATACGAGGTACAGCGTGAAGCGTGAAAACAACATTTAAAAATCACGCAAGGAGTTCAGCATCATTAATCAAAAATAGGGGAATAACAAGAAAGATTTAGATAGAAAAAAAACCCACTATTTGTAATTAACAAATGCGTTTTATTACTAAATGACACAATTGAAATGTTTGTGTGAAACAATAATAATGATTCTTGAAAACGATATTGAAGCACAGCAGTTATTAAATGTCAACTGCAGGTTGTAGTGCATTGAAATCCCTCTTTGACAAATAGTATAATGTACGTTTATTGTGTACAGTGCTATTAATGTTTTTATATTGTTTGTGTTAAAAAAAAAACCTAGTGTTAAAAAATTGCATTACCTATTTTACGCGTTATCTAGGCGGTACTCAATGCCGCACTTTATAAAGTTTTGAGACACTCCATTGTCTACTTTCCGCCTCTCTCTCTATAGATTGAACAAAATTCTAAAGATAATCTTTCAAACTGTTTAAGCATTAGTTACGACGCCAATTATATGCGCATCGTTTTAAGGTTCAAGTCCAGTCCACAAAAAATGTTTTCAACACTATAGTCATTTAGCCTAACTGTGCACATAGTGTGTGGTGTGTAGGTTCGATTACCGATCGAGGGAATATATTTTTTAGCCGCACGCTGTATCCTGAATTGCATCTGTAGGCAGAAGAACCTGGTAACTTAGGTAACTGGTGAAGACACTCCGTTTCTATTAAGACACTTTCCTAACAAAATGAGAAAGGTAAAATAAATATATATTATGGCGTATATTCACTAAAATAAATAAAAAATAAATTTCCTATCTATGTTATCTATATATATAAAAAATATTTGTAAAAACAAAAACACCGACTGCATAAAACTAAAAAGAAAATAAACAAGCCAAATAGTTTATTAGGGTTAACAGTCGGGACCTCTTTAAATTATGCCGGGTTCCTGGTAAAGATTTTATTGATTGAAGAATTACTTATAGGTCCCGACTGTTAATACTAATAAACTATTGGGCTTGTTTATTTTCTTTTTAGTTTTATGCAGTCAGGGTTTTTGTTTTTTATTATTTTTTTTTTATTTTTCACTTTTTTGTTAGAATTCATTATGGTAATCATAATCATAATATACCTTTTTGAAATCCTCGTAGTAAGCTCTTGAATTTGAGACCATATTGTGGTATTCGAAACGATTTTTTTTTTCACTAAGTCATCTAAGGCGTCCCACAGCCGCCATGATTGTTTTTATTTAACGTCACCTATCTAAGAACACTTGGGCTGCTAATATGAATCTAACGATACCTCAATTATGTAAATCCGTTAAATTATGTATTCATCAAATCCGTATCATGTAAATCCGTTAAATTATGTATTCAGCGGTTCTGGAGATATGAGGTAATAAAGAATAATACATACATACAAGATACGCGCGAAAAACATAACCCTTTCTTAGCAGTCGGGAAAAAGGACATGTACCTGACTGATTGAGGTAAGAGGCACGCACAGCTGTAACCGCTGATGGTAGAAACGTGAAATTTGGGCAGATGTTTATTTTCATAATCTGGACATCCACTAAGAAGGGATTTTGAAAAATTTTAACACTAAAGGGATGAAATAGGGTTTGAAACTTTGTAAGGGTTTTTTTTTAAATCGGCACCGATTTTTATAAAATTTGAAATTAAGACTCTTTAAAACATTTCATTGAACACGTGTTTCATGGTTTTTTAGAATTCACCCCCTAAGGGTGCAAATAAGCGGGCGAAGCCGCGCGCGCCTACTAGTAAAATATAAAATTATGCAGGCAAAAAGCCAAACAGGCAGTATATATTTATATACGTATAATACTTACTTTTAGCTTCCTCCGCGTGGTCATACAGATACAACTATATTATGGCACGTGACACATTTTAAGTGACCGAGGTAAAACTCAAAATGATTAACGAGATATAAAAACATTAATTGAAGAATTCTCTTCATGTTGGACATTCCATCATAAAGAGAATTCTTCCATTCGAACTACTAGTTCGTACCAATCGTAATCTCCATATTTATAATTTTAGTATAGAAAGAAGTATAGATTAGAAGATATCTAGGAATAAGATTGTGTACATCGAATCAGGTGTAAGATGTATGAAGGTCAGGAATATGGGTCAAGTTTACAAAGATCGATCGGGAGGCTGTGTCGAGAACAGATGAATCATTCTGCTTACAGTGTATTATGTATATATTGTATTTTATATTAGCATTTAGTCGCGGCTTCACCCGTGGATAAATGGAAATAACTAGAATTGTGTACGACACATGGCACTATACAGCTACATCTAAAGTATTAAAGTGATGCAATATAGCCTATAGCCATCCTTGATAAATGGGCTTACTAATATATGAAGAATTAGATACTCACGCGCGGCTTCGACCGCTTGGACTTATTTATATTTTTTATATTATAGCCAAATTATACATAAACTGAAATCGTAAAAGTGGAACGAACATCCATACTCACAGATTTTCACATTTATGATATTATAATAGTAAGATTCTTCAATTCGAAATAGTAGTTACGGAGATTACTAGATTAACAGAGTTATAGCGGGTTCTACCACAAAACAACTCTTAAGCTATATTACTTATTACTACACTTCATTGATAATGCTAAAAGTCCACTTTTAACATATTTTTTTACATTATTTTGGCTTCACGCTGTATTCCGCAAATAGCAGAGTAGTCAGAGGGAACTTAATGTTAGAACATTTCGTTCCCATTAAGACACTTTCGTTTCCCATTTTCTGCCGATTTCTAGACGCGTGACGTGATGAGTGGCGGAACTCAACGCTTTTTTACATTTTTATGATTAAGAAAACAATTACGATTATCAAAATTTTGTTCAAATTATTTCGTGAGAATTTTCCTGTGTCCAAGTAAATTAAAGAAACACACACACACAGTCGCACAACGCACAACTACCACGCTCAATTTGAAACCAACGCCTTTATAATAGTGTAATATTAACGTAAAATTATCATTTTGAATTTAATATAAAGCAATATCAATACATATAGTCATACACTTGACCGATATCCACAACCTCAGCTGTCAGCCAAATGATGTTTGAAACGTTTCCAACATATTGAGGATCTACCAACAACAGTATGGTATCTATTATAATATTTTATTTAGCTTCACGCTGTATCCCGCAGATAGCAGGATAAGCAGAGGGTACGCAACACTGGCTTCCCTCTGTCTATACTGCTGCTCCTCATATAAACGGGATACTGTTTAAAATAAACAAGCAACTTTTCCTTTCAATGAATAAGCAGTTTCATAATAATCCAATACAAGATTGCTCTATTAAAAGTGACACAGCAGACATAAAGAGCGGTACAGTACTTTCATTCTGTGTAACAAGTGGTTCCCGTGGGACGCAATCATAGACCAAGATTGAATATGGTAGCTAAATGGTCTAATTTAAAAACAATGACTTGAGTACAAATAAAGGGGGGAAGCCACGGATAAAAGCTGATCTCATGCAATAGAGAACTGTTTAACTTCCAAATTAAAATAAATATTGTTTTAATTAACTAGAGTTACCCCATTTATATTTTAATATAGTCAAAATCAAATGACCTTTAGAAGTGCACAACGATATAGTGTTTTTTGTCAAATGGGTTTTGCTCTAAGTAGCTTGACTAGACGGAGAGAGGGCAGTGACGGTGCCTCGCCAAATCTATCACTGGAGGGCTTCGCGCTTAACGTAGCTTTAAGTTTTTTTTAACTAAACATTTTGTTATTATTATTTAATATATATAAAGAATTAATGTGTAAGTATGTGTACGTCTGTGCGTATGTTTCCCACAAAGTACTTAATATTTTTTTCTAAGAAAATAAAATATCTATTACCCAACCTAAGCAGGTTGGGTAATAGATATTCTATCTCAAATGCCAATAGTCTATCTCAACACATAAATAAATTCAAGACGACGGCTCTATTCAAAAGCAAAAAAAAACAAAAAAAATAAGCTTTTCAAACCGTTGCCAATAGACCTACTAAATAATATACAATATATATATCGACTGGCCTTTCTTTAGAAAATCTTGAACTTTGACTTTTGCGGTCACGTCAGTCGGGAACGCTAAAATACATTATTTGATACGAAATAAATAAAGATAATATAAATTTGAAAGTTCATTAATTTGAAACTGCTGGTTTGAATTGAAAAAATCCTTTTGTTTTGAATAATTTTTTTTATTATGTACCGAGGAAGACTACAGGCTACATTATATCACGGAGGTGAAGCCACATGTAAAAGACTCTTGATAGGTATTATATAAATTAATACAGTAGGAAAGACTTCTATTCTTTAAAAACTGATTATATGAGCCATAACATCATATAAAATAAAGCATATTAGATGATAGTAATTGAATGTATGTAGTGCCTTAGCACTAGGGTAAGTATAGTAGGGTAGGGTACCCAGATACCCCCTGCCTACCCTACTATGTGTGGGATACAGCATGAAGCTATAGAAAATAGTATGGGAGCACTAAAATCCAATTATAAAAATCCCTTAAAAAATTCCTTACCATTTGATGAGGAACTTTGATAATGTTAGTAAAATCTTGTCTTTTCTCTAGTTACAAGTTTATAAACAGAATATGAAATGTTTAAAAAAATGGCCTCATTATGCCACATTGGCTAATTAAATTAACATGATACATCTATATTCTATATTAATAAAAATTCTCAAAAAAACGTAATCATAAAACATCAACCCTGGCCATTAATTGTAGGTTCAAATCCTAGACTAGAGCACTGGTTCCTAAACAATTTTAATTTTATGACTGGGGATGGTGAGCCGAAGTTTCTGTTTGATTATCACAGTTAATTTTATTATACCTACATGCATAGTGGTCCCTGCTACCAAGAATGATATAAAAGTGGTCCTTGATCAAGAAAAGGTTGGGACCCCTGCACTAGATCCCTCTAGTGCAGGGGTTCCCAACCCACGAAGTGACAATAAGCAATGACAGACAACAGACTTTAGCAGATAGAGAATGAGTTGTATTCTGCTGGGGAGGTTCCTCGCAATGCCAGTAAATCAATCATTAACTTTTTTTTTTTAAATATTTTTAAAGTGTTATTCCACACTTAGGATAGAAAAACATTTATTTAGAAAACGTATAAAAACTTGAACTTAGCGGGACTCGAAGGAGCGAGCAGGAGGCGCGGGTTCGAATCCCACTACGTTCAAAATTTTATACGTTTTCTAAATAGGTATTAATCATTAACTTATTTGTTTACAGTTTGGAACTCATAGAAAATTTTATCAGAAGACTAAAAAACATTGATTAAACCAAAGATCTGTCTATATAAATTAAGAAAGGTAAAAATTATATTTACATTGAGTGCACTTAACAATAATATGTGCATTTCTAAAATGAACAACATGAAGAAATTTATCACTAAGATCACTGTATAGTAAATATCAGTTAAAGTGGGGAATGGAGTATCTTTACACTAGGTTCTCTCCGACTATCCTGCTATGGAAGATTACAAGGTGAAGCTGAAAAAAAAGTACATTTAAAAAGTACACCAAAAACCAAAAGTATATAAAGAAAAACAATATAATAGAAATAATTAAAAAAATACAATACAATATATTTTTTTCGCATCAAAATACAACCACAATACGGTCACGGTGATATGAACAAATATACTTATTTTAAACATACTTTGAATTCAATTGAAAAATTAATTTAAGTATTTTTTTTATAAAAATGTTTCATTTGTGTAATATTTTCTTGTAATGTTGTTCATTACCTAAGTACATTATCAAATAGAAGGGTAATATGGTTTTCAGTCTATGTATTTTTGTACACATGTATTAATAGTTGGAACCTATTTTTCAACCAATTAAATATTCCTAAGAAGCCCTGTTAAGTTAAATTGATCCCAACTATTCATCATAATGAAATCACTTTTTTTTTAATTTTTATATTGTGTTTAAACTTAACAATATAATTCCTTTGTGTACTAAAATATATCTACCAACCAATAGAGAGAAGTTGTTTGGGATCAAAGATCAAGAATAGATCTAAGATATTAAGAGCTATCTTTTTAAATATATTTTTTGACCATCAATAATGTGCCATGTCATCATATTAAAGCATTATAAAGTAGAGTATCAATTAGAACATCTATTAATAAGATTGTCATAGTAAACAAACACATACATGACAAATTTTCACACCATCCAGATAAAAATCACATTCAAAATGTAAAATGTATTACCTAAAATTGCGCAATACCTGTCATACTGAATATTGAATGAAAGTAAATGTTTCATAATGTTATAGCCTCATGTTAGAGGCATTATGGAGAGTTCAAGGTCATATTCTTTACTGTCTCAATGTCAGTTGGGAAATGATACATTTAATAAATATTTTTTTCTAATTAATTAATATTAAAAAAATGTAGAGCATCAAATAATATCTTTAGTAAACAAAGTGTGAGGTTGAGCTCTGCCACTGAACACACAATGTTGCGGGCAGCACATAGGGAAAGTAATGTCCTATCACTGTTTCGAAAAATGAAGATGTGCCGAAAAAAACCTTGAAGCCGCTATATGCTAAATAATGAGAGAATATTAATATTGTCTTTATACATGTATAAATATTATTATGTTGCGAGAGTACCTTAAATTTCACCCTTATTTTGGTAGAAAGTGTAGAATAATGTGATACCAGTGAAACACCAGAATCTCTGTGCCTTTAAGGTAATAGAAATGGAAGCTAATTTTTAAATATGTTATTTTATGCAGTTTGAACACAGCATGTCAGAAAGTATTTTTTGTATTGAAATGTATGAGTGGTAGAATCCAACACCACATTTTATCTTGCAAGAGTCAGGAAAAAGATTAAATTTTAAATACTACAATTCCCAGCTGTCTTACAGTCAGACATTAATCTATATGCAATACAAAGCTGTTATTATGTATATTATTCGGTTTAAATATTTTATTATTTTATAAGATACACAAGCAACATCCCAACACTGCACACAGGGGAAAACTCCCCTGCCCACTCTGCCATATGAGGGACACAGCACAATATTAAAAGCTAAATTTTAGCAGAAATATTACATAATATAATAAGTAAACATCAGATTATATGCACATCAAAATGCCAAAATATGAATGCAAATATGCACAAAAAAGGGCAAAATATGCACAATCAAAAAAACATTTATTATTAGAATTTATGTTTATTTTCACAGTATATTTAACCATAATTAATATTAGAATTGGAATGACATAATAAACACTATCAATGAAAAAGTATCACAATATGCAATAATGCTACTAAAATATAACTATATGCATTTGCATATGCAAACATGCAAATGCATATAATCTGATGTCTAATAAGTAATGTGATTTTTATTTTACATACTGTATTCCACATATACCAGGATGGATGGGCAGAAAGAACATAGTGTCAAGACAATCCACATAGTCTGCTTTCTGCCTGAATCAAGACTTTACATGTTAAGTAGTGGAACTTAACACCAAATCCTATTTAGCCAGAGCATAGAAATAAAAATAATTCATTCTGCCCAATGAGGATTGAACCCACAAACATCATTTTCACAGACAGATTCTAAAGAGTGCACCACAATAGCCTAAAGTAATTGTATCTATGATATTATCTATTAATATTATGATATCTTTAAGCATATTTTACCAAATAATTTTGGTGTTTTCTTTTAATCCAAGGGGGATATAAAACTTTCTGCTCTATGTTCTCCTTATATGGTGGAAAAACATGGAGCAGGCCATGGTGGTTCTGTAGTAAATCTCTGCACTTATATTAGATGGTAATAGTGACTCTTTCCATTTAAAGTACACTTTGAATGATACAAATACTGCCTTTAAACAAATAAACAAAGACAAACAGGTGAAGAAAGGATAATGGTAAAATTAATTTATATTGTCCAAGGAGTATTTTAATACACAATTTCAGTCATATATATGCAATCTATACCATAATAGCTGTATAATAGAGTGCAACTTTTATTAATTTATCCATTTGATTTATACAACTGGAATAGAAAACCGTGTGTAATAGTGTTAAGATATTCTATTCCATTCTGCACAATTTTAATACTTAAAGTTATTCTATATTATAATAAATCTATATTCAAATAAATTTATTTTTGCTTGAGGCTCTTATCCGTATATAAAATAGAGGACAGACGCAGCCCCACACAATTTTAGAGATATTGTATGTTGAGTGTGGAAATGGAGCAAAGAAATGGAAATAATTCATTTGTCTAAGTAAAACACCATTGCATTTACACTCAGACAGTGTGCTAATGTATCAATAAAATGTCTTATAAACTTATTTAAGACTAGTAATTGTAAATACAACATCTTATGTCAAAGATCTCTGATTTATATATTAAAGTTATTAAATACTATGCTAACTAGGCAGTTAGTTAAAATAGTACTAAAAATGTTCAATATAATTTAAAACCTCACTATGGGAACTATATTATTTTAGGTTCATCTGAATGGAATGATTATTACATAAATTGTAACAAAAGATTTCCTACTCTTAATCATGTTCTAAATATCACTTTCTATTTACGTTAACTTGGTTGATGCAAAAAATGTATATCAGATTAGTACTTTGAACTTTACTATATAGGCCACAAGACCAAAGTCAAGTTTTAACTTAACAACAGCCTACATAATATAAACAATATATGAAAATTCTTATTTAGTACATCTATGAATGTACTAGAGGTGATTTAGAAACAATTGTATTAGATTGAAGTGTTTATGTTACAAGTAAGTTACTTTATAGGTTATATTATAAGTTAGCAGTGCTTATGCAATGAGCATGGTATAGTCATAACCTGTATTGATTGGACAGTGATGAAATATTTCATAATATACAACTTGTTGTAGCTTTAGTAACTGAGATAGCATTAATATGCAGTTAACAGATGATGTTTACATACCTGCCAAGGGTTGACCTTTGGGATGGGTGCTTCCACAAACTTCTTAGGTTGTTGTTCCGATGATTGTTGTTGAGGGTCTTGAGCGGGTTGTTGTGCATCGCTCGCAGGCTGCGGTGCCTTGTGCGTGCGAGGCGGAGCTCTGCGTTCGCGCTCCCTGCGGCCCTTGCCTGGCCGCCTGCCGTGCGCGATGACGGGTACGAAGCCCTCCTCCTCCTCGTCATCCTGGCGTGGCGGCGCGTCCACCGCCTCCTCCGTCGCCTCTATGTTCTCTTTATTACTGTCACTGCCCCTGAAGTTCAGCACTGACGCGTACGAGGGCCCGGCGCCCTCGACTGACACTCGCGCGGCCATACCGCTGCTACCCTCGTTATGTAAGACGGGCGCGCGCTCCGCGCCGACCTAGGATCACGAGCGCGCCGCCATGCCCCTAGCACGACGGCATGTTGCGGGTCGGGCCCACAAGTACGGAACTTTCCCGATCTCGAAAAGGTCGAACGCGGTCTGGATAACGTAGCCGACACAATAGTACAGTATCTGCACAGAATATGCGCACAGTCCGCTATGCACACCAGGCTGACCCTGGATCGGCCGTATTTACATCGAAAAAATTCACTTCCGTTGACTTGTTCCAACTATTTGGCGACACTGAACGCTCCGGGCACACTGTATCTCTCGATTACGTATATCGATCACATGAAAAATGGCTTTCTTAACCTGGAATCAGTTAAAGAAGCATATTTTGTTCGCAATTCACACATGTGGTCGGACGCCCAAAAAGGGTATTTTCCGCAACACACACGGAACTCGCGGAAGGCTGTGACTTCTAATTTTACAGAGGAGACGTCTCGCTGCCAGATGGCGCTGTTACAATACTGACAGTGAACGCGTTCATGATAAGACCACAAAAACGGCAATTCTTAATACATCCGCTTTTTCTACAAACACAAGTAATTCATATTCATAATAAGAATAGAATTTTTCGTATATTTTATGACCGTTTCATTATATATTTTAACAACAATTCCAAAAAAGGTGTATTTTATACGTCACTCTTTAGAACGCACCTGTAATTAAAATCACATTTCATTCTTATTTCTTTGCGACCTTGCAAATCGTGTTAAATGTAACCTATTTCGTCACGAGCTTTTCATAAAACTCTGTCAAATGAGCGTATAAATATTTTTTATGTTATCATTTATACATAAAATATCGTCAATTTATTAAAAAAGTATTAATACAAAAATATAAAAAGTCAAAACTAATTTATATTTTATATATTGTCTATTCCTCAGCACAACTTGTAACACCATACGATCGTTTAGGAATGAATTCCCAAATAATTGCAAAATGAACAAATTATATACATTTCAATAGATTTTTAAATTCCTTTGAGAAATATAAATATATATGTATCAAAAAATCCTTAGTAATAAATTTTGTAATTGTTTTATTTTTTAATTATAAACATTTTCTGGGTTTGTAGGACAGTACATTCCAAGGAAATTTCTGCAATTTCTACAATAATGGTAGACGTCCTTACATGACCTAAGCACATAAGGTAAGGGCGCACAAACCCAACAACACAGTAGACATAAAATCATAGCGCATAAATGCGTACTCAGCGTTATTTTGCTGGTGACAACCGTCATACCTGTATAACCGCATTCAGGGCATGCTACTAGTATCGGCGTAAATCCAAAATGGTGCACCCTTGTCGGCGGTGGGGGGATAGGAGTGTCTACGTAAATATCAAAAGCAGTTGCGTAATTCGGAGGTGGCGTATGTTGTATAAATGAAGGAGAAGGTATAAATGTTCCCATTAGGCGAGGTCTTCGAGCTGCCATTTGTCTTAAAACAAATGAATACGATGGAGGGGCACTTGCTAAAGAATCTGGTGCCGATAATTCTGACGGCTTTATGAAAATATTAGGATTTTGTCCCAAACTTTGTAGATGTAAAGGGATACTTCCATTTAACTTGGCTAAAGCTTGTGTAAGTAAGGTTTGAGGCTGATTTATTGCAGGTATACTTAACGATTTTGGAGAAGGTAAATTTGAGTATATATAAAAAGGCTTATTATTCATATCCTTAATTAAATCTTTTTTGACGGGAGTTGCAGACGTTGATTGTAAATGATTAATACATCGAATTTCATTTAATGTTATTGGTATTCTGTTATCATTATCTTCTTGGTCATTTAACGACGTAGCAAGGATTTGTGAAGTTATTTCTTTAGAAGCTGCTGATAAGTTATCGCTTTCTTCGTTAAGTTGAGTTCGACAAGCGACATTTGGCTTACTACTCTGAGGAATATTAGTCGAACTCTCAGAATGCATAATAAAAATAAATGAGGTACATAAAAATTGTTGCCAAAAGTCAATTCAATAATATTAGTTAAATTATTTGACATTTTGACAACAAGTCAAATACGATAAGCTACAATTACAGAATTAAATTTGGTAATAAAAATAACATTACAGGTTTACAAAATGATATTAGATTTTTTTTCTTTACTACTATTGACTAAATTAAAAATTTTGTAAATACTTTTATTTTCTACAAAAGAACAAAATCTAAAATTTATGTTAAAGCATCTTGTCATAGACAAATTACTTAATGATATTTTTTAAAAAAAAATTCTTAATTATATTAATATTTTTACATTATTTTCAATTTATCTTATTATAAAATAAGTCTATTCAAATTAATGTAGTTCTCTATTCTTATTTAAATTAAAGAAAAAGCACTTTAATTTTAAAATATAATTTTGCTATATGGCCACTGTCTTTTAGGATTGTCAGAGAAACTTTACCTTCCGGTCTTTTTACTCCTCCGTGGCATGGCGGATGGTCTTTACCGCCGCATTTAGTGTTTATTTGGAGGAATAACTTCGCTGATATAGCGAAATGGTAAGTTTTTGTTTTATAAGTGCCGAAAATTATTTCTAACATGTCTTATTGGTGAAAGTTGTTAAGTGATAGTGTAGTTTTAGAATTTCAAAATGTCCGTGTCGCGTCCACGTGTTGGTGACTTAATTGTTAGAAATAACCACAATCTGATGATTATTCGTAAGTTAATATCTTTTTGGATGATTAAAGTACAATTTCCTAAATTTTGTTAATAAAATTAGGTATAAAAGACGTTAAAACGCTATTTCAATGTGTGTTGAACATGCATGGGTCACACCATTGTTGCTTTTGATTCTTGTTTACTCCCGTATAGCTGAATATAAAGTTAATATATCTATTATATTGTTATTAGTAGTGTCTATAAGCTATTTTATTATTTAATATTGGGTTTAATTTGTCAATTATTATTGTTGTGAAATTTGTAATTGAGAGGTTATGTTAAAATTTGTTGGTTACATTCTAAACACTTGAAAATTTAAGTTTTTTTTATCATGTTAATACTTGAACTATTCAATTAACAGTATGATGATGGTGATGCACTTTCCCGATAACGTAATATTAAAACAAATTCGACGTTTTAATTTTCGGTTGAAATAATTGTTTATAAAATTATTTTAACTTTTTAGTATTGTATTGTTTTAACTTAATGTCTATCGTTGGTCATTTCTAAAGGAATCTACATTTGCAATAATATCTATACTTAAAAAAAGACTTTCCCCAAACTCTTCCTGGTTGCATGTATTAGCATCTTCCAGGTACAATTAAGGGGTATATTAAAGTTCCGTTAGGAAACACCACTATGGTTTAGTAGTGGTGTGTCGACATAAGGTATACAAAAAAAAATACTATAAAGCTTATATATGAGAAGTGGAATAGATAGTATATACTTTTGTTTCTGAAGTGGTAATGGATTCAATTCCAACAAATAATTGTATATTAAATACTTTTTATTTCTCAATTCTAATAAAACAAATTTCAGTAATGAGTTCTGCTATTAAACATATAGTGCTATAAAATTGAGCAGAATTATCTTTAAAAATTTTTGTGATTATCACTAAAATCTTACTGCTTGCACTTTTTATGTATTCTCTTTATTGCACTTAGTAAAAATATTATATAAAATACTAAATCAACAAAACTGTTGGCCAAGGGTAAACTTATTTGTTATAGTGATTATATTTCCTATGTAAAGCTAAAATTAAATACTATGTTTTTATTTCTTCTATAGAGTCTATCAGTAGCCCGACCTTTAGTGTCGGTATACTCTGAGAAGAGTGAGAAGGTGGCCGATGCCTCGGTCCCTTTGCCGTTCGTTTTCAAGGCCCCCATCAGGCCTGACCTGGTCAATAATGTCCACGTTTCTATGTCCAAGAATGCAAGACAACCTTACTCTGTTAGTAAGGAGGCAGGTATGAGTCATCCATTTTCTTGTATATTTTTCTATTTTTAGAGGTTAAAACAGGAGTTCTTTTTTTTAATATTCAAAAGCAGGTCATGAAACAATTAATGTATTCTGTGTAACAGAAGAGAACTTTTTTATGCTTATTTGTTTTGTTCCAATCAACTAAAAATGTGAGGCCAGTGGTGGTGCAGGGGCACAAATTTACAAACTTACTGTGGATTCAATCCTCAGTCAAGGAAATGAAATATTTATTTAAATTTATAATTTCGTTTCTTAGCTCTGATGTCGAGACTAAGTGCGACATTGAGTTCGGCCACTGAACACGCAATGCTTCCAGAATGCTACCGGAAAGTGGAAAACAGAGTATCTTAACACTTCCCTTTGTTTTTCCATTGGTAGTTTCTTTACATATTACAAGAGTAATCACTTTCCGTATCTATTTTAAAGAGACCATACAGATTCAATAGGATTATATCTGACTAAATGTAATGGTAATGGATTTGATTCTCACTCTGGGAAATGAATTAGTTTCATTTCCCTAGTCTTGTAAGACATGGGAATGGGACAATGCATGATAAGGCATGAAGCTTAACTTTGGAGTAAAAATCTTTTGTTATATTTGCACTGTATGTCCACATTCAACATGCTTGTCCGTGCATTTGAGTGTTACTGCGGATCAGTGCTACAGTGACGTGGTGATATGGCGTTCTGGGTCCATCCTGTGATAGGCACGGGTGCAAATTTGCCACTACATTTAAAAAATATTTATATTTTGTCTGAAATTATTGAACATAATAACTTTGTCAAAGGATACCAAAAGAAATTGTGCATAATCTGCATTAATTTCTTCATTATTCAAGGTTTTTTTTAAACATCACTGTCATGCTGTGATATGATGGTTGTGGCTTCAATTTCCACTTGACAAAACAAATTATTTTTATGTTGATTTCTAAAAAGTGAAAAGTGAAGATGGGGTGTTTTGACACCAGGTTCTGTCCATTTACTATATTATGCAGGATATTGCTTGAAGTAAAAGCAATTGAGGCCAGTTGTGGCGAGGAGATAAAATATTTACTTAAATTTATATATTCAGTGCGGCGTTGAGTTCCGCCACTCAACACGCAATGCCTCCAGAACTCGGCGGAAAGTAGGGAATGGTGTGTCTTAACACTAGGTTCCCTCTGCCTACCCTGCTGTGTGCGGGGGGATACAGTGTGAAGCTGATTTAATTTAAATTTATTTTGTCCTACATAGGTCATCAAACCAGTGCTGAGTCATGGGGCACTGGACGTGCTGTAGCGCGTATCCCCCGTGTCCGTGGTGGTGGTACCCATAGGTGAGTTGATATTTTGTAATTTGTTTTTTGTATGAGAATTTGAATCTGGGAAGAGAAACTAGAAGTCTGTTGAAGTCCTAAGATAAAAACATTAAAAATCTTTCCAATTACATTTTTTAAAGAAGTTTTAGGGTCTTTTGTATAGATTTTTGGAACCAATTTTATATAATATTTTTTACAAAAGTAATTAAATTAAATACTTCAATATTAAAATTATATATAAAGGTTTTTAATAACGCTAATGATAATATTTCCATTTAAATTGTCTATTATATGATATTTGTAATATTTGTTTAAAATATTTTGTGTGTATCCCGCACACAGCAGGGTAGGCAGAGGGAACCTAGCGTTAAGACACTCTATTCCCCACTTTCTGCCGAATTCTGGAGGCATTGCATGTTGAGTGGCAGAACTTAATAAATGTTTTTTTCCCAAAAATTGCTTATTTTATTCCACCTTTCTCTGCAGATCAGGCCAGGGTGCGTTCGGCAACATGTGCCGTGGTGGTCGCATGTTCGCACCAACCAAGCCGTGGCGGCGTTGGCACCGCCGCGTTAACCTACGCCAGCGCAGGGCTGCGGCGGCGGCCGCTGTTGCCGCAGCTGGAGTGCCAGCGTTAGTACAGGCCAGAGGTAAGGTTTATGAAGAATGAGTTTTTAGATTATAAGTTGAGGCTAGTAGTGGCGTAGTAGTGTGACTGGTTGCCAACCCAACAGGTTCTGGGTTTGATTTTCACTCGAGGATATAAAATACTTAATATTTTAATGTTTTTCCTCGGGTAAATAGGCTTATCGCAGCGTGATTTCCGCCACTTAAAATCCGGCGGAAAGTGGAGAACGGAAGTGTCTTCAGAACAGATTGTCTGTACATTGGGTTCCCTGTGCCTACCTTGCGATGTAGGGCATACAGCGTGAAGCAAAAAAAATGTATAAAAAGGTACAGGGGGGCAATTAGACTAAATTCGATGGTTGTAGGTTCGATTGATTGTTACTCGAGGTATTAAATTATTAATGTAAACCTGCACTGTATGTCCACATTCAACATGCTTGTCCGTGCATTTGAGTGTTACTGCGGATCAGTGCTACAGTGACGTGGTGATATGGCGTTCTGGGTCCATCCTGTGATAGGCACGGGTGCAAATTTGCCACTACATTTGTATATAAAATATACTATTTTATTTGTATCTAATTTTATTAATAAGCTAAAAAGTAAAATATTTTTAAAAAAGAAACATTTATGACTGTGTTTTTATATTATTTAGTACTTTTAATTTATATTTTCAATTAAGTTTAAACATCTGAAACAACTTTTATTATATTGAGTATGAGATAATTAATAGAAATAAATAAAGTATCATAATAATTATGAATGTAGATCATGGCGAGGAAAATGCTTTAATTTGTACCTTCACTGTCGTAACACTCTTGTCAGAGTGGTTGTGGTCATTACAAAATGACATTAGGGGCAGATGTTACACGCCTCACAAACATACGACACTTATACATGAGAATAACACATAAGCTATAATTTATGTTAAGATTTTTTTATAGATTCTTTATATTATAACAGTTCAAGCGGACGAAGCGGCATTTGAGTCGCTAGTAGAGAATTCAGTGCCTTAAAGAAAACCTTGAAGTAAAAAACTAAAATACAAAAACAATGCTTTTTTACCTTATATAATACTAATATATTTATATTTTGTCATCAGGTCACATCATCGAAAAGATTCCGGAACTTCCACTTGTGGTCTCCGACAAAGTGCAAGAGATCAGCAAGACTAAAGATGCTGTTATCTTCTTAAGAAGAGTTAAAGCCTGGTCTGATGTCCTTAAGGTTAGTTAAAAATATGTATTCAAAGAAATATGCTTTGAACCTGGACCTTTTTGGTGAATTTTGGTGCTATTATTAAAATTGATAAATATGGCTGTTTGTAAAATGTTTTTTATTTAATGATTAATTAATTATGTATACCCCTATACATAATTAATTAATCATGAGGGGGGTAGCTTAGAACAGGGGCACCTTTGAAAATATGTGTTAACAGAGCTATTTTAAAAAGAAATTTTGGTAGATGTTTTTTGAGTAGTGGGAGCACTAACCTACACACGTGTCACTTGTCACCGCTGATATATAAGAGCCAGTTGTTGAGTTACGAGGAGTGTTTGATTTTCAGTAAAATTTTATGCATTTTTAAATAAACGCGTAAGGATCGCAGGGATCCAATTCAAGGCATATGGTTTTATTTTTTGCTCTTTTAGTTAGAATGTTTCATATGTCATGCAATAAACTAGAAATTACTATAATTTTTAAACTTTTACTTGAAAAAAAAACGTTTGTAATTTTTCAATTACCACTGAGGCAGCTTTGAACAAAATAAAGGGGGCAGTTTTGAATATTATTATATGTAAAAAAATACCGCGAAAGAAAAACAAAACTATACTGAACTTTTCTTCACAAGAAACTGACTCAAAAATGCATTTGGAATCAGAAGAGCAAGTGACAATTTACTGTGAAGAGAATGAAGATACTGATACCTGTGCGTATGAAGACTACGAAATGGAATTTGACTACAACTTAATAAATATTGGAGACTTCGTTTTAGCAAATGTTTCATCATCTGTGAATAGTAAAAAAGTAGCTTGTATATTTTTTTCTTTCCTGAGAAAGAGGACAAGTGTTACATTAGTTTTTCAAAAGTCTTACGTAGACTAGACTTGAGGCCAGTCATGGCGCAGCGGCACGAAGTGTGACTGTAAAACCGACTGGTTGTGCGTTCGATAAATTTATATTTCCATTTCTTCGCTCTGGTGTCGAGGCTAAGCGCGGCATTGAGTTCTGCCACTCCACACGCAATGCCTCCAGATTTTGGCAGAAAGTGGGGAACAGAGCGTCTTAACACTAGGTTCCCTCAGTCTATTAATGATATTAAAGTTATTTAACATACGTTTAACACATAGTACTAGTACAATCGCAATATTAAACCAGATATATAGTTTTTTAAGTTAACATGGTACCGATATTTCATCTCCATCGTTTCTAATGTTAAGTTTATTAATAAAATTACTTAAAAGTTTGACATGCCTTTTAATTTCGTTGAATTCGATGATAGTTCAAAACTGCCCCATATATGTTCAAAGCTACCCCGGAAGGGAGGCAGCTTTGAATATTTGACTACTGCTACTAAAGTTGATATTGCACCTTTAACTTATATATTTTTCTACATATGATGCTACGATTTTGTGGCACAATAGTTGGACTAAGCATTGTGAAATAGTAAAGAAATTAAAAACTGTAGAATTTTTAGATATGACACAAAGTTTAAAAATCGTTCGAATGTGCCCCCCTCTCCCCTACTATTATAAATATTATAATTAAAGTTCTGGTTTTTATTAAATTTTTACCATACGTTTTTCAATTTAATTTAATAAAAAAAAACTTATAATATTAATGGTTACATATTTGTATACAACTATGAAAATTTATTACATTTGGCAAATTATATTAAATGATTTTGAAAGATATATATGTATTGATGAGGCATTTTTTAAAATTTGTAAATAGTCCAAAAACATTTTGCAGGCAAATTTGTGTATAAACCTGTTGGGTGTGGATTCAATTCCAATTCAAGGGCACGGTCTACCAAAACAAAGTTTGATGTTGAGTTACATTGATTCTTAACTCTAGATTCTGTCTCCTAAGTTAAATAAAAATAGTTCCCTTTTTTTCCCCATATTGGAGGGGCAGAACTCAACGCCACGCTATTTTTTAATAAATGTTTAAATTGACATAATAATTCTAATATTGTTGGTATGTATGTCTAGGTGTACAAGTCACAGCGCCTGCGCGCCGGCAAAGGAAAAATGCGCAACCGTCGTCGCGTGCAACGCAAGGGACCCCTCATCATATACCACAAGGATAAGGTGAGGAAACACGAGTATTTTATATATACTTAAGGTTATTTAGATCTTCAATTATTAGGATTTTATTTTTTTGAGTTTTAGTTAGGTTTTTGTAACACTTAATTAAAACTTTCATTCTTACATCCAATTACATACTTCTCCATAGAGATATAGTATTGTATATTAATAGCTATATATGTTTTTACATGTTGTCTCACTCCCTGGTCATATGAAAGTTAACATTATTGTGTATGAAACATTCTTACATTGGGTTAAAACGAAACAATTAGAATAGACAAATCAAACTGATAGTTTCTGAGATTAAAGAGTGCAAACAAATAATCTTTCAGCTTTAGAATATTTGTACAGATTAAATGATAGATCCCTTTAAACTCTTACTCCTTACATAACAATATGTATTGAGTTACAATAATTGAGGGTAAATTAAACACACCCGAAGGAAACATTAGTTAAGATTCTCTTTGCTAGTGTGTCGACATGTGGTTTACATATCATTATTTATGATAGTGATTGTCACTATCACGTATTTGTGATAGTATTAAAAGTGTAAAATATGAAATGACCAGTACAAATAGAATTTTAATGAAATCAAGCTAGTGTTTGTAAAGAATGTTTTAAAACTTGTATTTTTTTATGAATCACATTGAATAAATAAACAACAGTTAAAAATGTGCGGAGTTGATTTCCACCTTTCAAAACACAATACACGAATTACTATCATAAATAATAAAAAAAATTCCTACTGGTAAAACCTATTGTGGGGTTTAGTTCTGGTACTCAACACAAATATCTCAAATTCAGATGAAAAGTTTGAAAGGCGTGTTGTACTACTAGGTTCTTCAATCTTCTCTCTTCTATATTCCTAATACAGAATGAAGCTAAATATACGTATAAACATACAATAATATTTTTGTTATATCTGCTATCCAGGGTCTATCCAAGGCTTTCCGCAACATCCCCGGCGTAGAAATGCTGAGCGTGAATAAACTGAACCTCCTGAAGCTGGCTCCAGGTGGTCACGTGGGCAGGTTCATCATCTGGACACAGTCCGCTTTTAAGAGACTCGGTTAGTTAACTCTTTCTTAATTTTTTTAAGTATGTGGATCCATACACTTATAAAAAAAAATTTTTTTTAGTACACATAAATATACTGCGATGTTAAAGTTATTATAAGTTTTTTAAAAAAAGTATTATAGTCAATCTGTTTATTATTACTGGAGTGATATGTGGCCAAGTGAAAATAACTACACTTTATGTATGACACATGACACATTCTAGGTGCCGGAGGTAACTCTGACCGCATTTAGGTACCGCAGATTACATCGAAACGATTGACGTCATGTGTGCATGTGAATATAAAAATTGAAAATGTTATGTATGTTAAGAAAAACATTAATAATTTTACCAAAATTGGTGATGTTCATAATATCAACACTAGAAATAGGCATAATCTTGGTGCACCTGTAACTCGGTTGCATCGAATCCGTAATTCTTTTATGGGACAATGGGTACGCTTTTACAACAGGATACCAGAAAATGTCAGAGAATTTTCTATATCAAGATTTAAAAAAAATTGTGAAAAGACGTTTCTGTGTTAAAAGTTATTACCAAATTAATGATTTTGTAAATGATAACACGCCTTGGGAATGAAATGCTCGCTCCAGTCTGTTTCAAAGGTATCATTGTCACAGATAATTAAATATGTATTTGTTTAAAATTGATTTAAAAAAAAATAGGTCCCGCTGAGTTTCTTGCGCCGGTTCTTCTCAGGTCTGAGGCATTAACTTTAGTGAACTGGTGGTAAATTATTTGATGTCCAAAAAATGAAGCATGTAACTTCTTATTTTGAATAAAATTATTTGAATTTGAATATCTCATAGCCTTCCTTGGTGAATTGACTATAAAATGTAAAAAGGATTTTTAACTTGAACTAGTAGTTACTAAGATTATAATGTTCCAAACAAACTCAATATACATAGACAGGTAGTATAAATTACTAAAATTATGAATTTATTGATGATAAAACCCTATTAATAAATTATTAGTCGCACATTACATTAATTATTAAGTGTAGGATTAATGATGTTTTGGAAAAAATAATACTATAAAATAAGGCAAGTCGCCTTGATGTTGATATTGAATGACGATCTAAGCGATTTACGTCACGCCTTAGTAAACAAACGTATTGACATTTTGTATTGTATACAATAGTGTTGACAGGTTACTCAGAATTGACGTCACAAGCGACGCCATGACATTTCCCCATTAAATTTTTTTTTTTATGCTTAATATTTATTTCTTGAAGAAATTGATATACGTCGTAATTGTAATATATTTCTAAACATTATAGAATAGTTTCCCAAGCTGTCGTGATGTCTCTTTTTAAATCAATATATTTATTTTAATCAACAGACAGCCTGTTTGGTTCATGGAAGTCACCGTCCAAGCTGAAGAAGAACTTCAACCTGCCTCAGCCCAAGATGGCCAACACCGACCTCTCGCGCCTGCTCCGCTCCGACGAAATCAGGAAGGTGCTGCGTGCCCCCAAGTACGTATACACACGAGTGATTGTTGTGATTGTTACCACAGTGATATAGGTCCTAGTGTCAAGATCACTATCACTATTTTTAAAACATTGCCTGTTAAGTGACCGACAAACCGTCGCAGATGACATTACTGCAACATAATGACATTTGATAATATAAAAAAATATATAATATTATTTATTTTGCATATTGGCCAAGTAGAATTTAGAAAAACTTGAAGCAGAAAATGTACGTTGATACTAATAGTGGATTTGATTCCCACTCCACGAAATAAAATATTAGTTTGCTCAAAATTTTTTATGACTTATAATTTTTACAACTACATGTACCCAAATTGGCACTGCGGATGAGGATGGGTTAAGATGAAAGTTCTTAGTATTATTAATTTAATTTGTCATATATTTGTTAATTATGTTATATAGAAGGTAAACAATTTTTTGTATGATGATACTCTCTTATCAGAGCATTGGGTTATGATAACCATGATTACTCACGTTGACACCTACTGAGCTACCTCTCACCTCTAAACCCCGAGAACGCCCCAAAACCCCACAATTAACCGCAACATGTTATTATTCCAGCAAGAGGGTAGTCCGCTCCACCAGGAAATTGAACCCGTTGACCAACTCGCGGGCGATGCTGCGTTTGAACCCGTACGCCGCTGTGCTCAAGAGGAAAGCTGTGTTGGACCTGGAGCGCAGGAACAACTTGAGAGTCGCGGCCCTTGCTGAAAAGAGAGGGGTAATTTTTTTTATTTCCGTTAATACTAAATTTCTTTGTAAATGGTGATTTTCAGCTAATTTATTTTTTTTAGTAGTATTGACATACAATAGAGATTAGAAATCTTAAAGAAGACCCTTGTAAGTTTTCTAACCCTCATAGACTATAACAATCTGTATATTTAGAGTTATATTACCTAATAAGTATTTTGTTTTTGTTAGGGTAAGTAGAGGGAACCTAGTATTAGACACACATTCACGAGCGAGGAGAAATGAAAATAATTTAAATATAATTGTTATTTCGAGTTGAGGATTGAACCCACAACCAATGAGTTTTTCAGAAGTTGTCGCGATCAATAATTTTAGAATTAAATGATGATTCTCTATCAGAGCATTGGGTTATGACAACCATGATTACTCACGTTGACACCTACTGATCAATCCCCCTCTCAACGCCCAAAACCCCAAACCTGACCCCTATTTAACCCCTCATTTTGAACTTCAGATCAAACTCCCCGAATCTGACCCAGCAGTGAAGGCACAGAAACTGAGAGAGAAGAGAGCCAAGTCAATCAAATTGGCTCTCTCTAAGAAACCCAAGAAGCCGGCGGCGAAGAAGACCGCGCCTCCGCCCAAGAAGGTGAAAAAGGAGAAGGCGGACAAACCGGAGAAGAAAGCGGTGTCTAAGAAGTGAATTGAATAAACATTTTAATTGACTGTTTTGTCTTTTTTTTTGTTTTGGTTCCTTTTTTGGTAATCTAATGAATATATGTTAACTTTCATAATAATGTATTTATAAAATAATATTTTGGGATATTATTTCTGCTTTAAAACAGTTCTGCTTCATGTATAAGTATTAAAATGGGTTTTTAGTCATATTCTGACTTAAACTTATTCTCATATTGTAGCCATGTTATACTAAATATTTCCATGTTATTGTCGATTTTTATCTAAATCCTTTCAGTAGTTTTTACGTGAAAGAGGAACAAGCATTCATTCTCACAAAATATTTTATTATTATATTTACAAATGTACTATAGTATACCTATTAGAGATAATAAAATAAATATAATAATATAAAAGACTCATTATCGCCGTATCGTATTATTATTTAGTACCTTTAGTATTTAAAGTTTTTTTTATATTTTTAAACAATTTACAAATAACTTGAAAATATTTGAGAATAAAATTCATAAAAATAAAATTTTATCAGCTTCACGCTGTATCCCGCACACAGGATGGGAGTGGTGAAGTCAGATTTCCCCCAAAAATAAAACACACGCACATATGTGTTCAAAGCTAAAGTCCAGGAAGAAAATATCTCCAGATACGCTAAGGAACTTAGTGTTAAGATACCGTTCTCCACTTTCCTCCGAATTCTGGAGGCATTGCGTGTTGAGTGGCGAAACTCAACGCCGCATAATCAATCGTTTATTAAATTATTATCGTAACAGCAAAAATATTTCTTTATAATAAGAACTGGCGTAGTAAAATAAAAGCTCTTATAAAATTATTCCTGATTATTTTTTTATTATATTATATTAAATAATTTAGAAATAACTTACTAAAAAGATTTGAGAATATTATTCATAAAATTTTTATTTTAGACACCCTGTTCTCCACTTTCCGCCGAATTCTGGAGGCATTGCGTGTTGAGTGACGCTGATTCAAGAGCCGGGCTTTGCCTCGACACTAGAGCGAAAAAAATTTAATTTCTCCCAGTGGGAATCAAACCCACGGTCTTTCGGACACAGTCACACGCTTGGGCCTCCGCGCCACGACGAGATTGTCTTTAACAGCAGCATATAGGTATAACATATTAAACTATAACCAAAATCGGAGACATTGACTTTTTTAAGTGCCCGTTTCTCTTGGAATGCCTCATATATTGTAAAAGTAAATATAAGAAACATTATTAGACAACTTAGCTATAGATTTTGAACAACTTTCTTTAATATTTTTTTTCTTTTAATCTAAAGTTTTTGTCACATTAGTATAGTTATAATAAGTTCCAGTCGTGGCGCAGAGCCTTGTGTCTCTGCTCAATGTAAGTATAAACGCGACAGGTTGTGGGTTGAATTCCCACTTGAGGACTGTCTGAGGTGTCGATGCAAAAGCGCGGCGTTGAGTTCCACCACTCAACACGCAATGCTTGAAGAACTCGGCGGTAATCGAGGAACGGAGTGCCATAACACTAGGTTACGTCCGCCTACCTTATTACATGCGGGATACAGCGTGAATCGAAAGTGGGAATCAAACCCACAACCGTCCCATGTATTTAAATATGTTAAGCCAGTTCTAAGATTATCCTGAACAAAAGCAGTGTCAAACAGGCAAAAATTTTAAAAATCATTGTTTCGGGTTCTACTCCATTGATTGATCCATTGATAAATGTCCTCAGTAATATTTTTCTAATATATCTTCCATGTACAGACACCGGATCAGTTGCGATTTTATTATAAGTATAGATCAAAAATATAATGTAAGAACAAAATATAACACCACGTCGTATTTATGGAATAAAAAAAACAATATTAATTCAAAAATATATTATTATAAACTTAATAATAATAAAAAGAAAATAACACGAATGTCAAGAAATTCATAATTAAAGCAAACATTTTACTTTGTACTTTTTGTATACAAAAATGTATATTCATTTCTGTATACAAAATGTAAAAAAAATCTTTTAAAGCCGTAACACTAAAAACGATTACAGTGCGGTCGATGACTCGTGACCGCCCTGAAGTTGCTGTCGATAGCTGCGCAGATTTGGTTGTAGCATTTTTCTTACTTTTAAATATTTTATTCCGCAGAAGTTCAGAAAAACTAACTTCACGGCGGCCACGACTCGTCGACCGCACTGCACAAAACGACGTCAACATTCAACTGACTTATCTTACACATTGAATGTCAGTCAGTAAGAAAACGACTGAAACAGCAGCTCATATAATAAACCATAAAAAATTGCATAACAATTTGAAAAAGCAAAGCAGCATGTTAGTATAAACGCGACGGTAGTGGGTTCGTTTCCCACTCTAATCCTAACCCTTCTAACTAACTAACTAGGTGATATTTAGAAGACACTATTTGTGTTTTACGAGTTGAGCGAAACTCAACGCCACATTTTGTCATTTTCAGAGAAGAAATCCAAATAATTCATCTAACCGAGTGAGAATCGAACCCACAACCATTGCGCTAAGTCTCCGCTGTCCCACTACGCTATGATGGTATGTAAGAAAAAATTACAATAATATATAAAAAAAGATAATAACAATTTAATTACATAATATATAATATCATGCAAGAAATGTCAACATATGAAGCTTTTTTTTTAAAGAAAAATATAACCTAACAAGTGATGTAAAAAACATACTTAAATATACAATTCTTGTTTCACTTTAGAAAAACCCAAAATCTGGGAACAAAAAAAAATTCACCTTGTTTATTAATAACATATTAATATACATTAATTTAATTTTTATTACATTTTACAAATTAACTATTTCTATAAATTTCATAACATTTTTCCGTGAAAATTAAATTAATATATGTGTAATTGTCATAGAACTAAAAAATAGAATATAATAGTTATATATATATATATATATATATATATATATATATATATATATATATATATATATATATATATATNCAATGTGATGCATTAAAATGATTCATTCATTATTATGAACGGATACAACGTATAAAACCTATATATACCTAATTTTGTTACATAACTTGTTTATTTTCTTATATTTTTCTGTTTATATTAATTTTAAGCTTATATCACAATATTGACACACTTTGCTCCTCCCTCGCACAGACACAATCTCCTCTTTCCGCCGTCCCATACATACATATTCGGCTAACTTCTAATAATTAACTTCGTATACCAAATTTGTGAACATTCAGCCAGTATAAGCGACCGATCCGGAATATTGTTGCGTTTAGTATGTAAAGGTGATTATTAGAAATATCCGATGTTTTAAGTTCACTGAATGCACCTCAGGTAAAAAAAAACATGTACTTATATGCTCATTATCTGTCACTCTCATTATTTATCTTTTTTTAAATCAGCTTCACGCTGTATCCCACACACACAGCAGGGTAGGGAGAGGGAAGAGTATAAGACACTCCGTTCCCCACTTTGCCTCGACACCAGAGCGAAGACATGGAAATATAAATTTAAGTAAATATTTCATCTCCTCGAGTGGGGATAGAATCCTGCGCCACGACTAGCCTCTCTTTTTTATATAATTTTTTCTCTCTCTTAAAGATCACACGATACCTACACTACACGTTCGTTTTACTCTCCATTACAAACATAATTGTATGGTTGTCTTGCTCTCACACATACACTTAATTCTAGTACACTACACAACAATGCAACAGTGTTTAGTCGCCTCTTTGATCCCTCTCTGATCAAATTTACACATTCGCATTTCCATCACAAGCACATTTCTCTCATACTATTCCATGTAAGATAAAATAAAAGAGGTCATGACTGTTCTCTATCTCTCTTTCATATACATTTACTATACCTCTGTCTGTCTCTCTCATACCCACTATATCACCATCTCACTTTCCCACACAGCATAATATTTCTCACAAATACTACATTTTCGTCTCTCCCTCTCTCATACACATGCGCACACAAATTACAATATATCTCTAGCACTTTCTGTCTCACACACACCTACTATATATCAATCCCTTAACGCACACATACATATATTTCCATCTCTTTTTCCTCCATACATTCTATTTAACTGCTACCCACACACAAACAAACACACACAGTCTATCCGTAGTAGTGGGCGAGTGCCTCATCACCGTGCACCTTCCCCATGTGTCTCTTCACATCAGTCTTCTTCCTGAAACTGGCGCCGCATATCGGACAATCCGCTTGACAGTTCCTTTTTTTATGTACCTGAAGATAATCAAAGATGAATATGTGTAATATTAGATGAGTGCCTATAGCAGGTTGGTAAACAGAGGGAACCTCTAGTTAAGACTCGCTGTTCCCCACGCACCACCGAACTCCCAATGCATTGAATGTTTGTTGGCGCTGATTTTATATTTATTTTACGTTTACTTTATTTCCTCTGCGCACCGTGTTAATACGAGATACAGCGTGAAGGTGTAAACCTCTCCTTACCTCCCACATGTGATCCCATCTCTCTTTAATACTGTTTAACACCATTCTACAAATCGGACATCTGAAGGTCGTGTTACTCTTTTTCAAGTGTTTTTTGTACGCCGATTGTGAGTAAAATTTTTTGTCACATTTCTCACACTCAATCGGTTCCATCGTTTCGTGTAACTACAAAAGAAACAAACACAATATATAATACATTTTATTAAAAAAAATAGCTTCATATTCCGCGTATTCCGCACATAGCAGTGTAGGGTGAGGAAAAGCAGTGTTAAGACACTCCATTCCCCACTTTCCGCCGAAATCTGGAGGCATTGCGTGTTGAATGGGAGAACTCAACGCCGCGATTTGCCTCGACACCAGAGCGAAGAAATGATAATATTTCATTTCCTCGAGTGGGTATCGAATCCACAACCAGTCGATTTTGCACACACACTTTGTGCCTCTGCGCCACGACTGGCCCACATTAAAAACACGATATATAAAAACAAAATATTACTTAAAATAAATGTACTTCACTTAGATATTAGACGGGACAAAACTAAAAATTCTATTCTACCCTACAAAACACAATGAAAAAAAATATCACTCACTTCTAAATGTTTAATCAAACACTTTTTATTCTGGAACTTTTTCCCACAAATATCACATATTAGGACGTACAGATTGTGCACTTTCTTGTGTTTGGTGAAGTTTGAGGAGTCGCTGAAAGCTTTGTCGCACATCTCGCATTTATATACCGGGAGAGACGCGTGGTCTCTTAGATGGCGTTTGTATCTGGAATAAATAATTAAACTGGGCTGAAAATATTATTTTGGAATTGAATTAGATTTTTTTAGGTTGTTGTAGATGGGTGATATTTTTTAATGTTAGTTGAAGTTAGATTCGATTGATTTTGTGGTTAAACTGAAAAATAATCTAAGTTTTTCTGTTATACAAACTTAAAAATTGGACTAATGACTGACATTTGAACAACCTGCTTGAAATATATAAAGAAAAATTATAAGCGCGTTATCTTTACAAATGGCTATTGGTAACACAATTTTTGTATAAATAACAAGAAATTGTAACAAAAAAAGGCAACATTGAATTGAAGCTTAAAAGATTTTTATAAGAAAGCGCAGCGTTGAGTTTCGCCACTCAACACGCAATACCTCCAGAATTCAGCGAAAAGTGGAGTGTCTTATCACTAAGCCTCCTCTATCTACCCTGCTACATGCGGGACACAGCATATAGCTGATTTTTGTCCTATCTACATGTACGAGACGCAAAAGTTCAGAAAACCAAATTTCAGGGCGACCAAGACTTGTTGACCGTACTGTAAGCGCGCGTATAAGGAGATCGACGTAGCTTCATGAGAACGTTTGGCTTAGTGGTCACACCGCTTGGGCGGTAAACAAGAGACACAGGTTCAAATTCAGCGACGTTCAACGTTTCCTAAATAAGTATTTTTCTACTTCCTTTTTTAATTTTATCACTCACCTATCCCCAGTTTGGAATCCAGCTCCACATATCTGACACTTCAAATGTCCATAGTTCATTAGTTCTACATAGGCGTCGTTGAGGAGGTGTTGTATGATGTGCCTTTTAAAATCATTTTTTCTGTGAAACTTTTTGTTACATTGTATGCAAATTTTAGATTTGAATCTGTGTTTTTCTGGTTGTTGTATATAATCTGAAATTAAAAAAGTGTATTAGCTAAATCAAAATGTAGGGTGTATAATAGCGTACTATAGATCAGGGGTTCCCAACTTTGTATTGATCAAGGACCACTTTTATATCATTCTTGGTAGCAGGGACCACTGTGCATGTAGGTATAATAAAAATGAACTGTAACTTCCCCTCACCATCCTCAGTCTTAAAATTAAAATAATTCGCGGACCATATTTAGGCTTTTGCGGACCACTGTTTGGAAACCAGTGCTATAAATAGATAAATATAAGTTTAGGACGGTATTATACTATATAATATGCCTGAAATTATACTAAAATATATTTAAAAAAATATTGTATTTTTTTTTGTACCGGTACAGCTCTTAACAGTCGAATTTTATAAAATGTTATGTTTGTTTAAATACAACTATTGGATACAAGACAAAGACTAAAATTCAAAATGTCTCAAAAAATTGAGCGAAAAGCGGAGTGACTAGTGATAAGATTCCTTCCTGCCCTACTCTAAAAACGTGAAATAAAAAAAAACAACTCACCAATCATTTCCTTCAAAAACGGCTTCCCGTTCAAATCAACCGCGCAAACACGCTCTTGCTCGTTCCCGTGCACCATCAAGTGTTTCTCCCAATGCGTGAAAAACTCGGAAACAACTAAAATCTCCTGACAAATCTTGCATTGAAACTTTCTAATACTATTCCCTGACGTAATTTCATTATGAATCGAATGTACGCACACATAATTATATTTAATATGTGCATTAACATGGCAAGACAGCTGTTCAACATTCGGGAACTCCGTAAGACATTGTGGGCACGCCATTTTGTTGTAGTTGTGCAAAAAAAAATGGTTGAGGTACTTTTTGAAAGACTGATATGGATAGTTGCATTTCGTGCAACGGTATGTATGTTTATCATTGTGTATCATTCTCATATATTTCTCGCCGCCGAACTTTTGATATTTGCTTATGTTGACTACGTATTTTTTTAGTACTTTTTCGGGATTGCTGAAAAGAGTAGCGTTTGTGACGTGAAAACGTCTTATAAATAGATAAACGCCGGCTGCACGCACGATAAAGCATGACTCATTATCACGTTCCGCCTCTCGAGAGCGCGGCGCAAGCGTAGGGGAGGCACTAGAGGATCGGCCTAAGCGTTCGGCTTGTGACGCATCTACCACTCTTCACCACCCCCACTTCATCGGCCGATATGTTAAGTATTTATAAGTGAAGTAAAAAGTGAAAGTGTTGTTATAGCGACAACTGCGGCAAAAAAGATAATTAATTCTTTCATTTTAACAATTTGATTCGCGAAATATAATCTCATATATTTCATTTATTTTTGATTGAAAAAAGTAGCATCAATCGGCGAGATCAGTAATAATATTTATGGTTATGGTTTGGTTATAGTCGGTTGTTGGTTTCAATTAACTGCGTGACTATAACGCAACGGTCGGGGGTTCAATCGAAGTCCACCCGAGGAAGTAAAATATTTATTTAAATTTATATTTTCATTTCTCCGCTCTGGTGTTGAGAATCCACAATTCGGTGGAAAGTGGGGAACAGCGTGTCTTAACACTAGGTTCCCTTTGCCTAATCTGCGGGGTGCGGGATACAGCGTGAAGCAGATTTTTAATTTTCAACATCAAAGACAACAATAATGAAAAATCGCATACATTTGGGAATTAAATTATTATTTATCACTGAGTTATCAATATTTTGTAAAAAACAAAGGAGTTAATTGAAAATAACATTTTTTTCCACAAATTCAAATTTATTTGCACTTGTTGATTCAAATATTTTTTACCTTAATGTAAGAATGTGCTATTAATAATTTACTGACAACTTATATACATGTGTAATCGTTAAGATCCTTCAGTCTGCGTTGTTCCGTTAAGAATAGGTTTTACTATAGGAAAAGCATGAGTCCAAGGAAACACTCTTTGTTTTCATACTTTTAAGCGTAATGAGCCTTGAAAAAAATCAAATCGATGGTTGTTCCTCCCAGCGTTGATGATTTTTTAACACATTCGAGATTGTATATATTTTCCATATATTTGAGAAGTGCCTCATCATTTGTCACGATTGTGTTGACGTCGCCGCAAAGGAAAATTGGTACATCAGCATCAATATCGATCAACAACGATGGCTCATACTGGCTGTTGTGCACATATGAAACAAGCTTGTTGCTTAGTCCAGCAATATACCAATGTTTTGGATACTCGATCCAGAATGAATATACACAGCAACAAGTACAAATTTTAACTTTGTGTCCGACAATATTAGTAAATTACAGAAATTTAGCCATGGATGTTGATGATAATGTGCAATAAGACTGCTACTCCACCGGATGCTTTTATGTCGAGAGTCCGACCTATTATTCTGCCGACATACAAATTCATAATTATTAACTGAAACTGGATCACAATTATTACGTATCCACTTGTCAGTCAATGCCATCATCAAATGTCATGCAATCAGACCTTGGTATCATATATGTATGACATCCAATTCGCTTGCATTTGACAATTATTGTCACTGTAATGTGTGTGTACCTGTGCTGGCACAGCCAATATAGCCGTTGTTCATCGAGTTGTGCTCCTGAGTGTAGCAGTTGTACGTCTCCATAAGTCACTTTAAGGAGTGGGTGTTTCTTTACAATCGAGAATCTTTGTCAGGGGACGATTTGGTTAACATATCGACGTTCTCGCCATCATCTTCTCCTCTTGTAAATCACTATTATCATCGGCTTCAAGTTCCTCCATGACATGTTCAATGTTTAAATTCGTCTCGAATAGGCTATGGCGTTCCATAATCATGTCTTTGTTGTCGTCAAATAATTGCAAAAATTTATTTTGATCAACAATCTCTGACATTTCGTTGCGAAACTGTACGTACAGTAGAACCATCTCTCGTTTATAATTAATAGTTTCATTAATATTGTAGCGTCTGTATCGTATAACTCGTCCGAGCTGTCGTCTGCGATATTCTTTTGGTGCTTGCGAAGTTCTAGATTCAGGTACAGTTTCAGAATCTTCACCGTCATCCAAATGCATGTCGTCTTCTTCGTCAACGAAATCATTAATGTTAGCATACCACGAAGCGAACTCAGCCAAATAAACTTGTTCTAAAGATGCGGGTCGTTTTTCATATCGCTGTATTATGTTTACGGTCGAAAATTCAGTGCTGTCTCCATCGACACCCTCTCGATCTACTTTTTGACGCCTCATGCGGCGACATTGTCTTTCTGCCGGCCACACCGTCGGGATGTACACAACTTGACAACTTGTCTCACTCATTGGTTGGCGTAGTAGATACCATGCTGCTTCGTGCGCTGACATCTCAACTGCATTAATCAGTTTGATACTTAAAGCTTTCAATTGGCTTGTGTAGTCTCGGTCGGGATGCTCTTGCATCATCGTAGTAACCTCACGACGAAGGTTACTCATTTCACGGGTTGTTTTATTTATATACTTTACTACATACTCTGCGCAGCTGTACTCATCTAAAATGAACTGAATGCCGATGTTAGAGTTGACTTCGCCGGCAAGGTATGGATTGAACGTGTTTGTCATAAGTTCATCAAAGTTTCGTCTGAACATCAGAGTCGGTCTGTGCAACGTTGAACGTAGAATGTCGAGGTATGAATCGTAAGTCAAACCATTAGCATTAAGAAACTCATCCATGCACGCGTATTGACGTTCACTGAGAGACGTACGTAGCTCACTAGCCTTCTGTTGTAGCCTTTGGCGGCGTTCATCTGATAGAGGTATCGGAACCAAAACACGGGTCGTGAGCACAGGCCAGTACGGGATTCCATATCTGCAAGTTGTCTCGCCTCGCTTTGTGCAAGTGTTTGTATGTTTGTGTATCTGATTGGCGTATACAGAATTATTTGGCACATCATCTCGAGCAACCGAACTTAATTTTTCCACGAGATCGATGGTTTTTGGCATATTTTCCGACACAGCCTCACGTGGGTCGTCGTTCAACCACAATAAAAAATGTGCGTGTGGACTTTCTTGATGCTGGAACTCAATATGAAGGAAGTAATCTTTAACAAAATACTTGCCGAACGGATTGTAAGTCAGTTTGGATTGCAGCATTTTCATCAAGGAACCAACAAGCCTGTAGAAATATATGCAGCACGTAACAGGATCGTCACCCACTAAAGTACAGCGCTCAGAAATATTAAGATCTTTTGCTGTTTTTCCTGGATATTTTTTGCTCAGTTTGAGAAGGATAGTGAGCAGTTTCATCCAGTATATTTCGTTAGCACTTATAGATAGGAAGAAGGTTGGCTTACCAAGTTGACGAATTATTGCAAAGAGGTCTCGTTTGCGAGTCATCTTCATGAATGCGAGGTTTTGTGTGACAAATTCTTTTAAAGATTCTGGGTCCTGTAACATACGTCGTCTAACATTCTCCGTGACCGAAATACTGCGAGACTTGCTGTAAAGTCTATCGATCATGCGCAGCCGTAATATTTTCATTGCAACATACAAGATTTTTTGAGGTGTGGCTCCGCGTCTGTCACGACGTCGTATCTCACTAGTCGCTATCATATAAGGTGTTACTGCTCCCACCTTGTGTCGGCGTGGCTCTCCGAAGTATATTGATGGAAACGAGAATTCTTCTGCATGATGGTCAAAAACATTATTGAGAGGTGCTGCCTGATTTCTTGGGGTGATATTGAAATAATCTTCTTCGTTCCACATCATGGTTTGTTGTCTTGAAGCGAGAATCTCAGATTCCGGGGTTTTTTCAGCGGAGATATTTTCTATACGGTTGGACGGATCATCCTGTATATCATCGAGACACAGTACATTAGGATGCAGTCTCGACAAATCCACGTTGATTTCGTACAAATTATATAATGGAGACTTCTGCAGTACAGTTAGCCACGCACTGATTGTACTTTTGGATATGTATCCGCTGATGTAAGTGGATTTATAGGCAAGGTTTCGCTTGACGTTAACATTAATGACGTCATCTTCATTTAATTGGCGCGGCAAACATTTGGCCATTTCTTGAACTTCCACTGGTACGTTGATTACTTGCCCTATGATCCCATAAGAGAAATCATGGCGCAGACGTCGCACTTGCATAAACGGCAGACGTGGCGATATCAATCGTTCACTGATGGGATCCAACGGTGGTAGACCTGGTGGTTGGTCTGGATATGAGAATCCATTAACTTTTGCTAAGAGCGGCATCGATTTTCTGTTCAGTGTACGCCTGCAAGTTCTACAAGACATTTCATATTCTTTTTTGCACAGTCGTCGTTTTTCTTTGATGAACCATTCTGAGATCACCTCCAGTTGTGCCGTAGTGATTGGTTTGAGGTCATTTTTGAACCACAGTTTGTCGCAAACCGAACAAGCGTAGCCAAAATCGTTGTCCAGAAAAATTAATTTAAATCTCATGATCGAGGATACCCATTTGGAGTTCCAGGTAGATCTTGCCTGTTGTTTACCCGGTTGAACAGTGATTTCGGCTGGTTCTGCTTCTGAAGTTCGACGTTTTTGGTGTGTGAGCTGTCGCTCAGTACCAATTTGGACGTTGAGTGAACGACAAAAGGATGCAGTAGGAGATTCTATTGAACCACTGACAAGAGCCAAGTTACCAGCTTTGCGTAGTCTGTGGTTGCGCTGTCTTTCAGCATCCAATTTCCTCGAAGCTATGGCCTGAGCACGAGTTCTCGATGCTGCTATACGCTGTCTGTACTCACGTTGTTTCTGTGCCTTCGATTTTGGAGAAGCGATTGTTGGTGGCTTAGCGAATTGCGTGCCAGATGTGGACGCGGCAGAGTCTGTCGCCTCCGTTAATACATTACTTATTAAAGGTAGTGGCAGATCCGTGATATCCATAGGTTCGCCAGGTTGGTCTCCAATGGTGTGATTGTAAACAGTTCTGCAAAAGAAATTGTTAATAATTCATTTTAATATGGTAATTAAAATGTGTGATTGTTTTTGTTTTTGGGTCAGATGAAAATATTTTTTTTACGTGTAATTAGATACGAATATATTATTTTAGTTACATGTAATTAGATACGAATCAATCAATATATTTAATTTAATTCATTCACGATTAGACTATTTAAATTTTTACAACTTTAATGTGAACTAAGTAACGGAAACCGAGGCCAGTCGTAGTGCACAGGAATAATGTGTGACTGTAAAATCGACTGGTTGTGGTTTCGATCTTGAGGAGATGAAATATTTATTTAAATTTATATTTTCATTTCTTCGCCATGGTGTCGAGGCAAACTGCGGCGATGAGTTCCGTCATTCAACACGCAATGCCTCCTGAATTCGGCGTACAGTGGGGAACGGAATGTCTTAAGACTAGGTTCCCTCTGCCTACCCTGTTGTGTGCGTGAAGCTAGTTTATTTATTTTGATTTAGTTATTTTTATTTAATGTGAACTATTTCTTTAAAAATAATGAGCATTTTTTTATAAAATCAATCTTTTATCAAATTAATGAAGTAATTATAATTTTTTACTTTTTCTACTTCACGCTGTAAGTCGCAAATAGCAGGGTAAGCAGAGGGAACCTGGGAACACACTCCGTTCCCATTAGACACTTCTGTTTCCCAATTTTCACCGAATTCTTAAATTGCGTCCAGTGGCGGAACTCAACGCCTTGCCTTGCTTTACCTCGTTACCAGAGCAACGAAATGAATGAAAATATTATCTATTTCATTTCCTGGGTGAGAGGGAACTGAACCCACAACCTGTAGCGTTTACAATCGCACGCTTGTGCCCCTGCGCCACGACTGGCTCTCAACGATGAAATTGAAATTATAAATTCATACAGTTGTATGTATGCTTTTGAATTTTTTACATAATAATATATTCCCTTGCACTGCGTTATTTTTGTCTTTAAAACGAATATTTATAAAAAGCTGGATAAAAAAATTCATTTTTATTTTCAAATTTAATTTAAATAACACTTTTTGTAGATTTAATTTAAATAACTTCTTTAAATCATGAAGAATTAATTATAGAAATAAATATATTGTTCATTTGATTTGAAATTACACAAATATATATTGGCCGGTTCAACTTGTCAATTTAAACATATGTTAGATGATAAAAGCATGTGCGATGTTAATTTTTTTTCTAGTTTTGCTCTGTATCCTGTAAATAGAGAGCAGGATCAGGACAGACACTCCATTCCCATTAAGACACTTCCGTTCCTCATTTTCCACCGAATCCTGGAGTCATTGCGTCTTGGAGTTTGTGGAACTCAATTCAGCGCTTTAACTCGTTACTAGAGGAAATGAAAATATTAAATATTTCATTTTTTCGAGTGGGAATTGAACCCATAACTTGTGGCGTACAGTCACACGCTTATGTCCACACGTCAGCAGAACTGGCTCCCTAATTTAACATTTTTTTTTATCTTACATTAACAGCTACTTTCATTGATCGTTTTTTGATTGAATATAAAATAGAAGCAGTTGACTTTTTATATGATCGTTTATGTGTCAAAAATGTACTCAGAGGCCGATTAATTAGGCCATTCGAGGGAAGAATTATTATTTATTAATATTTTTATTTCTTCACCAAGCAAAAAGGCACCAAGACAAAAGCTCGGCGTTGAGTTCCGCCACCACCATGATAACCCATACCATGCAATGACTCGAGAAATTCGGCGGTAAATGGGTAACGGAGCGTCTTAACACTAGGTTCCCTGTCTACCCTACTGTGTGCGGTGTGTAAAGCAGATCTGATATTTTTTTATAAATTTAATCAGTCAAAATTGTTGACCGAAGACCGACGCTACTATTTTTCAATAATCGAAGAACAGAAATATGAGATTATATCTCTAATCAAATTCAGAATTAATTACCTTTGTTGCCGCAATTGTTGTCGTAATAAATAATAGAAACCACATAAACTTTTCACTTCACTTTATAAACAGTTCACGTGTTTCACAAAACGGTTCACGTGTTCATCGGACGCATCATCATCACCATCCCAAGAGAGATGGATGTGTCATGCGTCAAACTTTTAGGCCGGTCGTGCCTCTCTGTCGTTTGTTGCGCGCTCCCTTGCTCGCTCGAGCGTACAGCTCTCGAGAGGCGGAACGTGACAGAGAGTCATGCGTTTTCGTACGTGCAGTCGGCGTTCATCGATTTATAAGACGTTTTTATCAAAGAATATTAATGTATACATCTCTTCTATTTATTGACTACAAATGAAACTTTATAGAAAGAGATGAGAAGAGCATTGTTCTAAATTGTTTAGATTGGTCAAGACATTCCGTTCACTTCACCTTGGGTTGGGCGGCGGAACTCAAACGCCGCACTTTGTCTTACCAGGGCGGAACGAGTTAAGAACTATCCTTTGTGTACATGATAAAAAATATGACAGTAAATAAGGGATGAGAAATGAAAACTGTAAATAATCTATATATATATATATATATATATATATATATATATATATATATATATATATATATTATATACATATATATAATATACTAATANTATATATAATAAATCTGTAGAGGAGTCGTCTCTGTACATTGAAGAGATAAAAAAAATGTCAGGGTATTAAAGGATCCATTACAGAATCCATTTCCAAGATATTCGGAATTTTTATGCGTTATTCTGCTTATCTGTTTAGTTCTACACGTGTCAAGTAAAAAAAATGATAAACAATACATCAAAATTGTGCAAAACTAATCTAGATAAAATCGAGTAACATTTAGTTTATCTTTCATTGTAATCGCTGAACTCAATCAAAAGAAATGTGTTTTAAATATTCTATATACACACCAAATTATTCAGGAGAATTATACCTTTGAAATAGGTTGGAGCGAGCATTTCATTCCCTAGGCGACTACCAAATTAATCATTTATAAAATCATTAATTTGGTAGTAACCTTTAACACACCGACGTCTTTTCACAAGTTTATAAAATTGTGCTATAGAAAGCGCGGCGTTGACTCTTGCCATTCAACAAGCAATGTCTCCAGGATTCGACGCAAAGTGGTGAGCGTAGTGCCTTAACACTAAGCTCTCTCTCTCTGCCTACCCTGCGGGATACAGCGTGAAGATAAGAAATACTTAAGAATGACGTAATGTTGTTGTTGAGAGATGTGACGCTACATTATGAAAAATAAGCTGAAGTAATAACACAACCAAAGTTCAATGTTTTCGACGCTTCAGAGAGTTTTTCGTTAAATCGACATTGTATATGGTGATCGTAGTAAATAAAAACCAAATTCGAAAATCGTCATCATCCTCACCATCTGCATCAAACGTTTCAATTTAATCAGAACTGATAAGCCGCGGGCGCATCTAGTATATATATAAATATTTATTTCTAGGATATTTTAAAATAAAGGTGAATTCAAACGTGCTTATTATTAATCTTTTTAATAAGTAATACTTTTTTAAAGCTTCACGCTGTATCCCGCATATAGCTGTGTAAGCAGAGGGGAAGAAGTTTTAAGACAAGAAGCGTATAATTTTCAAGAAATTTCCTGTTGTGCGATGGAGGTCAACGCCGCGTTTTATTGATACCAGAACGTAGAAACAAAAATTCATTAACCGAGTGCCAACGGAATCCACAACCGTCAATTTAGATTTTTTATTACCTTTTACTACTATCATCTTCCTCCACAATGTTTATACTTAAATCAGTATGCATTGTATTGTTTTCATCATCTGGTTCATCTTCTACTTCACATTTAATTGGAAAATCCACTTCTTCTGCTTCAAATTCTAAATTTAATCCATTATCAACTTCATTGAACAAATTCATATCATCATTATTAGCTTCATTAACTTCATCTGTTTCAATTCCTACAGCGACAATATCTAGAAAATCTACTGGTTCTTCTTTTATATTAATCAAATCGGCCATTTTCTTTATTTCCAAATCATTTTCTATTGGAATTTCAATTTTTCTTTTAGTTTTACTAGGTTTAGTTTCAGTATCATTATTAATTTCAATGTCGATTTCTTGCTTAATATTTTTAATGGGCGTTGAATCGTCAATATAATTTGGGATAGGCGGAGGGTTCTTAATGGCAATACTTTCCGTTTTCCGTTTTTTGCCTGATTTAGTGATACATACAGTATCAGTTGGTAACAACAACTCAATATTCTCATTGATGACATTTGAAGCATTATTGGTTTCAATTTCACTATCTGAATTTGGTAGATCTAAAATATTTGATTAAATATTATTCAAAGACTTTAGATTTTCTTAAAGTTCATCATTTAACACTAAATATAAAAAAAATGTTTTTAGTTTACTTATAAAAATTTATTTTAAATACACAAAAAAATATTTTAATCGTTTAGTTTAAAATTATTGTAAAGGTAAAATTGATGTAGTCTTGGATAAGTTTTAAGGTCGACTACTAAAAAGACATTTGAGAAATAAAAAAATATGAAATTTATGACACTTTTTTACGTAAAAAAAGCAAAAAATAACGATTTTCTATAAATTACTTACCCAAAACTTGCTTTCGGATAAACTTTTTATTATTTTCCAATTTCTTTAATAAGCTCTTAGGCACGATTACCTGAAAGTTAGAAAGGGTTATGTAATAGACACATTTATTGTCCCACCTTATCAGAGTGAGGAAACGACAATAATGAATATAATTACTACTCTCGAATGAAGGTTGAACTCACTACTATCGCTTAATTAAAATTCAGATCCTGAGTAAAACTTCTGACATTGCGTGTTGACTGGCGGGACTTAACACTGCACTTTTGATTGCAACCAAAGCGAGTAAATGAAAATAATTCATTTACCCGAGTGAGAATCGAACCCACAATCGTTTATGCCGATGCGCTACGACGGCCTCAAGTTTTTGATTTATTTAAGCATTTGGACTATTCCAAAAGGTCCATCTGTACCTTTTGGAATAGTTCATAGGAGGGGCCCCTCCTTAAATCCATAATACGTAATACACAATACAAAATGTTGAAAATATTTTCTTTTTACATTATATAATTTCAAAATTAAGCAAAAGAAACAATAATACGACTAACCTTTTCAAAAACAGTTCTCGTCAACCTCTTGTGAGCGGTATATTTATGTTGGTTTTCTAACTTCTTATCCATGAAATACAGACCATCCTTGCAGATTAAACACTTATACACTGAAGTGTAACTTTCCGAGTGACTTAACAAGTGATCTTGCTCCATGCACTCCTTTTTCAACACTTTCTTGCAAATTCGGCATTCAAAATTACTTGGCGAAATCCAGTAATGAACCATAATATTATGTTTACTTTGGAACCTTCTAGAACAAAACATACATGCGTGGGTTGCTGATTTTTCGCTACACTCGTGCAAAATAGATTGATTGACAATCTGATCGCATTTCCTACATTTCTTAGTGGACCAGAATATCGGAACATCATTTCTAACCGTGTGTAGACCTATCAAGTGTCTTTGTATATCCTCTTCCCTCCAATATTTGTATGGACAGACAGGGCATTTACGTTGCATATCCATATTCTCCGATTGGACAAACTTATTTTTGTGTTCTTCGCAAGTGCCCTCATGTATAGACATTAGTAGGCAGGTTTCGAAGTAACGGTTACAACTGTTGCATTTGAATATAACATCGCAGTGGCATTTAAATCCTTTGCCGCATCTCCAGCAGTCCGAATCTACACTCAAGAACTGCTTATCCGCTTTTTTGCCAAGATGGCCTATAACATAGCTCAAATGTTCTTCGCTAACAAACGAGAAATTTATGTCCGTATGGTCTTGGAGGTGTTCCCGAAAGTCATGCAAATGCCAAAATCCCAACTTGCATTTGCTGCATATATACATTAATGGCGGCCCACGAACTGTAGGAAAGGCAAACTGCCACATTTTCCATCTCTTTAAAGCTTCTTGGATACCTAAATCTATTACGCAGTTATTCAAAACACCTCTCATATCCTTAGCATAATAATTCCGTAGGCGCATTTCTAATAATTTGTCAGCGTAATGAGTTGTTTGTTTACAAACAAATTCAAATTCATCGCGAATCATTTTGTCTGGTATTCTGTAGGTAAGTATCGTTTTGGTAGATTTATTTCTAACCGATCTAACCGATTCTACTCTAAAATCAGATTCTTTTATCGGAGTGAGCAGTTCACCATTATCATCATCATGATCAGAACCAATAGTTTTTCTTTCATTTTTTATCAACGAACTCTCTTCAACATCTGAAATATCTACTCCTTCTCCTTTTTGTATAGAGCAATCTTCATCTTCTGTTTCTTTCTGTTTATTTGTACCTGCTACTGCATCAGATTTCTCTGTCTTAATAGAAATAAAATCATTAACTACTGAATAATCATTTTTTTTTGTGCCTTTCTCTTCATTTGGCAATGAATTCTGCTCATCATAATTTTCATCATCATCATCACAATTCTCAATTTCAACTTTGACTGAAAATTGAAAATCTTTTTCATTGTTCAAACTACTCGCACTCAGTTTCTTTAGTATTGACTGAGCTTTTATGTTTGCCAGCTCAAGTTCAATCTCTTGCTGAAATATAATTTTATTATTTATATGTTAGTAATTTTAGTGTGTTCACCCAATTTTTGCGACATTTATCACATAGTGTAGTAAGATATTGAAAATTATTCATCCTGCCAAGTGAGAATCTAACCTACAATTGTCACAATGGCAGTGAGTTGCTGCGCCACTAAAAACTACCGTTACAACTGTAAATTCTGAGTTAAAAGAAAAATCAGTAAGACAAAGTAGGGTGTGAAACATTATAACTTTTCAATCACACATAAACAGTTTTAACAGAGATGTTATTGTAGAGGGGGAGCCGAAAGCAGCCAGTTTTTCATTATGTTATAAAGTCTGAAAATTTCTATACACATACACACTAGTAAGTACTATTACAGAATATAGAATTTGGGTGGTAGTTACTTTGGAAGTTATTATGTAAATAAGATGCAAAAAATTGTACCTAAGTTTTGTTAAAGTATGAAACTCAATTTTCAAATATTAATTAATTTATCTTGGGAACAATGTTATCATATGCCAGACACTAAGTCTGGTTTTAACCCCTTGCCAGGTATTTGCTACTACTAATACACTCATTATTAGGATTATTAGGATTTAGGGTGTCTGGCAGGGGTTTAAAAACATTATATGTGTCTGACTATTGATAATGTTATGTCTAATATTATTTTCAAGAAAAAATATATTGCTGTTACAATTTAACCCATTGTATATGCGGGTTTTAAAATTTAATACTTTAATAACAATATGTTAAACATTTTTTTTTAAGATATGCATTAAATTCATATAATAGTGATATGCTTTTGTTATTTAAAATATTCTTCATTAATTTCTTTTTTGGTCATCATATTTTGAATTAAATATTCATTAATTAAAAATATATATTTTACCTTTAATATCTTACTTCTATATATAATTCCACTACCAATTAATATGTACATTTACTTTAATATTATTAGAATATTACTAGTTCTTTATATATATAAAGAGGTTATATCTAAAAAATACTAATTTCTGTAAAATGATCTATAAAATGATTAAAACTAACTCCCTTTCAAGTTTATTTCATGATTATAAATGAAAAACCATCAAAATACAATGCAAATATAATAAAGGTACCTAAAAAACAAAGATGGTTGATGAAAATAAAATCTACCCACCTATTCAATTTTAAAAATAAAGTTTACCACAAGCAACAGATATGAGCGGTAATATACATAAAATTAAAATATATAAATTTAACCAATCTTATTATATAAAAAATAACGTAATAGTTACTATTCTAACTTAATTATTATAATATTTCACAAAATGGTGGTACCTGCATAAGAGCAATATTCTCATCATCCGAATCTGAATACTTGCGCGGCACTAATTTAGATTTTCTATTTCGTTTCTTATTATTTTTATCCATTTTATCTTTTATACTATGTAATATAGGTAAAGAAACATTTGAAAGTTAAAAAAGTATTCTCAATAAATTATGAAACTTGAAATTCCACGAACAATCTACTTTGTCAAATTTTACACTGCTAGTTATAAAAGTTTTTTTATGATGCTCTAAGTTTATTTGCTATCTCTTTCTAGTACATTGAGTGAATATTAGGTAAAAGTGTAACAAAAAATACAAAGATGACATCTATATAAAGTTGGTTAAGCTTTACTGGAGTCGGGTAGTTGGTGAGAGCAAATGTGCTGTTCAGAAACAATCAAATTAAACAATATTTTAAAAATGTATTTAAATTCTATATAAATATATTTTTTTAATAATTTTAAATTATGAAATAATTTTATTTTAAATACTATATATCCTTAAATAAAAAGTTATATAAAATATTTTATTATATTGTAATAAAAGGATCCATAGCATCATGCCTTAGTCGAATTTTCTAAAATGTCAAAAAAGAACAATCTAACCTAAAAAATGTATAAATTAAAACATTAGATTTGTAATTTGTAAATAAAGTTAAAAAAAAACAAAATGAGCGTATTTATTAGGAATATTAGATTAAATGCCGTTTATAACACACAGATATTGTGGCGTTTTAATTCAACAACCGCTGAAACGTTGAAACAAGGTGACGATGAAGAAGAATTTCGCGTTCTTGATATTTTGCAGAAAAAAGATAGACAGAAACGTAAGGCAGTACGCAGGGCAGATATACAACCAGATAGATCAGAAAAAATGCGCACAGACCAGGTCAGTTTATATTAGTTAATAGTTATGAAGGAAGAAGTTAGTATTGAAAAAAATAAATTTTTGCTTATGTTGTAAAAAGGTTTCTTCATATAAAATAAATTTAAAGTTGATTGCTACTATAATTAGAGCCAAGAGAGAATATTAGCGATCTTTAATTTTATACCTAAATAACATTAATGTTAATATGAAAAATTTGATATAAGTTTATTTTCATAGATCTGTTATATTATCTTAACTAATCATCTTTCAGTTTTTTTTTCCTTAAGTAAACAGTGATACATACATAAGTAAACAATATACATATTGAAATAAAGTTGTCTTGGTGCAGACAAATTTTATGTAAATAAATATATTTTCAGAATTGGGGCAATGTCTGGCCAGGTCCAAGAACGTTCCATCCTTCATCAGTACCATTACCTTTAAGACAAGGCTATGTACCGAAAGGGCAAGCACCACCTGGCAAAAAAGCAAATGCTGAATTAATGAAAATACCAAACTTTCTTCACCTCTCACCACCTGTTATAAAGACACAATGCGAAGCAATCAAGCAATTTTGTACTGAATGGCCAAAACTACTAAATTCAGAAGAAGCTATACAAAAACACTATCCTGTAGAAGTTATTACATCGGACTATTGTCATGCGAGTCCTACCATAAGGAATCCTTTAGCCCGTATAGTCACTTTGAGAGTTCAATTGGCAGATTTGAATCTCAACAAGCGAGCCAAAGACAAATTTTTGAGATTAGTCGGTGACAGGTATGATGAAGCAACAGATCTAGTAACATTCACAGCAGACAGATGTCCAGTAAGGAAACAGAATTTGGACTATGTTAATTATTTACTAACCGCATGCTACCATGAGTCCTGGACTATTGAGGACTGGGAGAAAGATAAAGTAATTGAAGACATGGAATATTACGACTTTGATTTGCATCCATCGAAGAATAATCTTGTAAATTGGTATTTTATGGCTCATAATAAGAATAATGATTTAAGTCAAGAAGAATTAGTTAAATTTGACGTGTTGGATATTCCTAATGGTACAGAATATAAAGAAGCAGTGTCAAAGCTATTCAATGAAGGGGAAAGTGAGGAAACTATTGATAATTATGGAGTTAATGTAAGGAAATTGTTAGGTTTGCCCGATAAGTTGGTTGTAACTGATTAATTATATTTAATAAATGTACATTTTAGATTATATGTCGTTTATTTTTGTGTTTTTATATACAATACAAGCATTATTATGTATAACAGTTTTATGTCTCTTGAGGCTTTTGTGATGTAGTGGAATAGCATTTAACTGTAAACTATTTTTATTTCTTCATGGTTATCTTAGAAATGGCTTCAGCAATTTGAATACAGTTTTACTGTTATATTTTGGAAAATTTAATAGGTTTTTTTTAATAGGTACATTAATAAAAAAGTTATATCAATATAAAGTAACTAAAGTTTTTTTCGACTAAAGTCCTCTGAAATAAGTGTTTTATTGACTCAGCCGAAACTTTTGTTTTCAATTTAAAGATATTATTTATATATTAGCTTCACGGCTATTATAGCGTTGAGTTCTGCCACTCAACACGCAATGCCTTCGGAATTCGGCAGAAAGTGGGGAATGGAGTGTCTTAACACTAGGTTCCTTCTGTCTACCTTGCTGTGTGCGGGATACAGCGTGAAGCTGATGATGATGATATCAGCTTCACGTTGTACCGAACCCACAACCAGTCCCGTTTACAGTCACACTTTGTGCACCTGCGCCAAGATATAATTTTTAAAATTATTGGCGCTGGCACCAAAATATTATTTCTAAAATGATAATATGATTAGAATACTAAAGACTGACTGGCTTAAGATTTGTAAATAAATATATAATTTTGTAATTCAAGCGGGCAAAGCCGCGAGCGTATCGCTATTATTAACATATAAGTGCTATACATATTTTTAAAGATATTTAAATGTGAACTATTATTTAACTTAAAGCTTAATTTAAAAGAAAGGTATTTTTTTTTAGCAAGAGATGATTTTTTCTTATTAAATACATAAATATTATGCTTTCTCCTGTATAAAAAAGTAAAAGTAAAGTATCAAAATATGTGTCATGTCTCGAAAAATTTCATTCTTAGGTAAATAAAAAACCAAATCAGCTTCACGCTGTATCCCGCTCACAGCAGGGTAGGCAGAGGGAACCTAGTGTTAAGACACTCCGTTCCCCACTTTCTGCCGAATTCTGGAGGCATTGCGTGTTGAGTGGCAGAACTCAACGCCGCGCTTAACCTCGACACCAGAGCGAAGAAATGGAAATATAAATTTAAGTAAATATTTCATCTCCTCGAGTGGGGATCGAACCCACAACCAGTCAGTTTTGCAGTCACACCTCGTGCCGCTGCGCCACGACCGGCCTCATTCTTAGGTAGACATATATAAACAACGGAATCTTAGTTTATCTATCTGGACCTTATTTGGAAAATAACGATTACTGATACGTAGGACATGTACGTAAAAGAGTGTCATTTTTCTATAGGCAACAGCTTAGCACTACAATTAACAATAGCTTGGTATTGGTATTAAATATGAAATTTCGAAACATCATTTGCGTTATCTAACGCACACTTACCGCGTTATTCTGTAAAGTTTCTTTAATTCACTTAAATTAAATTAACAAAAGAATTTCCAACACTTGAGTGGGCTTACTTAATTCTATTTAACAGATTATACGTCTACCCTCGAGTAGGAATCGAACCGACAACCTGTCGTGTTTACAGCTACACGACGGGTCTTGCGCCACGACGGGTGTAATTTAATTTTCTCGCTCTGGTAACGAGGCAAAGCGTGGCGTTGAGTTCCGCCACTCAACACGCAATGCCTCCAGAGTTCGGCGGAAAGCGGGGATCGGAATTTTCTTAACGGGAATTAAGTGTATTAACACTAGGTTCACATTTCCCCCTACCTATATGTATTGTTTTGGGCGAGATACAGCCTACATCTAAATAAAAATGTCTACCCTACGAACATCTTGCTTCACATATAGCAACAAAATAAACATTTTCCAATTACATTTCACTATTATTTTGTTATAGTCTAATAGTTTTAGTACTTTTACAAGTAATAAAATCGTTTGTTTCTTAAATTCAATTTCACAGTTACACAAATCAATATGGCGGTTTATTTGAAACGTCATCTTTACATTTATTTTTTTAATTGTTTTTTATTTTTTGTCAGAGGTGATAATTTTCAAGAATGTGAGTGTTGATATAAAAAAGATCATTTTTTTTATTTATCATAATATAGTATAAATTAACTTTACATACTCTAAAATTGTGTGCTCGAATAAATTCAAGAAATACCTTTACATTTGCACAAAAGTGGAGAGCGGAAGTCTCTCCGCTAAGTATTAAATCATTAAGTCACTTCCTCAGTTCTCTCTGTCTATTTGGTTTACTTAAGATTAAAAAAGTTATAAGACTTATATAAAAAGTTATAAGAATATAAAAAAAATGTTTAGAGAGAGAGAGAGAGAGAGAGAGAGAAGAAAGCGTGGTAAAAATTTTTGATTGATAAATATTTTTACAGATTATAAAAAACTAAGTAAGTAATGAATATTGAATATCTTTTTTTTGAATCAGTTTTAAGGATATAATATTATAGTACCTACCTATAAAAAAATACTACTAATACGCAATTTTTCTTGCACAGCAGGGTAGCCACAGGGAACTTATGTGCAAAACAATTATGACACTTGGTTCCCATTCAGACATATCCGTTCCTCACTTGCCGCCGAATTCTTGAGGCATTGCGTGTTGTGTGGCGGATCAACGCCGCGCATCGGCTCGTTACCAGAGCGAGTTGATGTTTGTATTTATAGATTAATAATATGATGAAATTATAACTTAATTCAGGGCATGTATAAAGAGGTTGATGACAGTGGACGAGGCGAAAGAGGTATGTAGAGACCGTAGCGTTTGCCGCTCCGTTCTCTCTGCCTACCCCGCTAGGGATTAGCGTGAAGCTAGTTTAACTAAACTAAACGTTGGTTTGTGAATTATATTACAAAACTAAACTTAGTTTTGTAACTTAATTCACAAACCGAATGGTTTTGACAGCAAATTTCAAAATAGAAGATTTCGTTTTTTGGCCAAATGGAACGATACCGTTTTATATAACTCCAGAACATTTTGGTAAGTAAAACATTAAGTCACTAATAAATACAAAATCTATGTCAGTGTAATTTGTTAAATTATTTATTATTAAACGAAATCCTTATTTTATAGATAAAGAGCAATCCCTAATTATTATGTCATCGCTAGCGAACTTCGCTTTTAAAACTTGTTTACAATTCAACCCGGTGATGGTGAAACCGAGAGACAACCAGCACGTGATGGTTTTTGAAAACCCTCGAGGAGTTAGGAAGTGCACCATCAGTGTTGAAGGTCATGGGAGGGAGGAAACTCATGTAAGTTATGGCGTTACATGGTTCCTAGTAACAAAAATTAGTGTTAATTGGTATACATGCTTGTATATGATTTTGAATTTTGAAGCCCTGTCTCAATTTTTTTTATTCGATTTTTAAGTCCACAGGACTCATTTTAATCCTTTAAAAATATTCTTATATGAGAAACAATGTGAGCATACTACCGTTTCGAATAAGTTCTAAAAAAAATATTTCTCAAACAAGAATATGACCAAGACCAAGCACGAAACTCCCATAGATATATGTTGGCATAGTGTCTTAGTTTCACTTTGTATCCCTCATATAGCAGATTAGAAATAGTGTTAAGACACTCCGTTTCTCATGCACAGCCCAATTTTCAAGACATTGCGTTTTAAATGGCGGAATTCAATACCGTGTCTTGTTTACAGCCCGAGAAAGTGAAAATAATTCACTCTCCCCAATAGAAATCAAACCCACAAATAATATGTTTACATAATAAGTTCTTTAATTTTCACGATTATTACACATTTTAAATGAAACTATTTTAACTGGATTAATCGCGTATATCTTAGATTATACATTTTGGGAACCCGACGTTTCGAACACTTTGCAGTAGTCCGTGGTCACGGGTAAACTACCCGTGGTCTAAAATATATGCTATTAATCCGTTTAAAATAGTTTCATTTAAAAATATATTATATTATTTTACAGCGTATCCTAATCGGCTACGACTGTTTAAAGCCACCAAATATGGACATGATCGTGATGAAAGCTCTGGGCTTCCACTTCGAACACAACAGGGCGAGTCGGGACGTGTTTATAGACGTGCAATACGAAAATATAGAGCCAGGTAGGTACTGTTAAAACACTCCGTTCTCCACTTTTTTATATTGTTTTGTTGTCGTGTGTTTTTTATGTTCCGTGACGTGAAAGAACGACGAAAATCCTCAACGCATCCAAAGACGGCACTGTATATAAGATTCTTATAAGCACTTTACTTAGAAAATATTTAAAAACCCAAGCCAGTCATTGGGAATGATGGCATTTTTATTAATATTTATTTTGTATATAAAATTATTTTCATTTCCGATTTGGAATACAAGGCGTAGTGTTTGTTACGCCACTAAACACGAATTATCTCGAAAATTGGATGGATTGGATTGGATTTGGGAAGCGGAGTGTTTTGATATGTTTTCTCTGTCTATCTTGCTGTGTGAGAAAAATGTAGTGTCCGACCGAAATAAGGTTTTCAGCCGAAATAAGATTTCAAACCGAAACCGAATCTTCGGCTTTGGTTTCAGTTTCGGCCAAACCGATTTTTTTTAATATACATATAGTATAATTAAAGACAAATTAAAATAGTCGATAGAGGTGGTCATTACCAACAATTTTTACCTTATATTCCATGGTCCGTAGTTTTACAGTTTTCGAGATATAAGCCATACAAAAATATTTTTATTAAATATGATGTTTGGGCAATAAAATGGTAAAAAAAAATATTTTGCGGGATTTTTGTGTACTCTGTTAGGTTTATGCCCAATTGTAATTATTTTTTTATAAGGTTACAAAGTTTGAAAACGATAACTTTTTGTCTCAAGTCGTAACTTTCAATTTATTACTCTGCGGAACAAAAAAAATCTGCGTGTGTCACATACGCAATAATGTAACAAACAAACAAACTCACTCTCGTATATATAGAAATATATAGAAAAGATTAAAAGTATCTAAAATGAATGTAAATAAAGAAAGTTCTCTGACGGGCGTTGAACCTGTGACCTTTCTTATTGACGTTTTAAACGATAAGCATTATTGTCATCTCTATATATAATAAGATAGTAAAAATATTTTGTCTGTACATTTATTAATTTTGACTGAAATGGATAGAGGGACACTTTAAAATAATAATAGAAAGCAAAAAGATTTTTTTTTAATTTCTTGTCTGTCTGTCTGTCTGTCGACATATTTTTGTCCGCATTTTTCTCTGAAAGTACTGAACCGATACTTGAAAATTTCACCAATTGCTTTGTTTTAACTCAACTTAAATACTAAAGTTTAGTTCATCAAAATCGGTTCATTAAAAAAAAAGTTATCGTCATTTGAAAGAAGTCGTAATTCATTCAACACAGATAAAGAACGATCTTGAAAGAAATATCAAGTAAATGCAAAGATTTTTTGGTTGGTTCGTTCATATAATATATGTAACTAATTTAAAAACTGTACAGGAGTTAATATGCAATTATTACAGTTATTTTACAAAGAATATTATGAATCCTTCAAATCAATAATTTAACATTTAAGGCTGTTTCTGAATGAGTAAATTAAATTATTCACTGACATCAGCACATTTAACAGAATATAATATACTCTGTTAAATGTGCTATAGGCTATAGGTAAAAAGAACATAAAGTTACAAAAATATATACGTGTAATAATTAATTAACTTTATGTATACTTTATAAATATTAAATATCAACAATGGTCGTATTTTTTTATTCCTGTACAGTTTTTAAATTAGTTACATATTGTCGTAAAAAAATCATATTAGAAGTCATTATAGTTGTCAATCAATTCTGCTTATTAATTCAATAATCATGTATTTTAAGCGGGCGAAGCCGTGGGCGAGCCGCTAGTATTAAATATACATACAAGTGTTTTAACACTAAAGATAATTAATAATTTTTATTGTATTATTTATAAACTAAAACGGCTTCACGCTGTTCCCTTATACTGCAGGGTAGGCAAAAGGAACTTAGTGTTCATTTCTTCTCTCTGTTAGAAGAAGGCAAAACGTGGCGTTGAGTTACGCCACTCAATACACAATGTCTTGAGAATTTGGTGAAAAGTATGGACCGGAAGTGTCTTAAAACAAGGTTTTGTGAATAAAGATAATTTCAATTTGTGAATAAAGATAATTTCAATTTAATTTAGAATAACTTAATAGCTATATATTATTTAACGTAATACAATAAAATCATTATTTATATTTGGCTAAAACCACAGAAAAGTTCGAAAGACTGCCTAAGAAATTCGAAGAAAGGTTGACGCGAAGAGAGAGTTTAAATATTTGATTCTCTCGACTGGGAATCGAACCTACGACTGTCGCGTTAACAGTCACAAGTAAGCCCACTGCTACACTGTACAGTGCCCCTATAAATAATATTAAACAAAGCAAAGTATACAATAAACGTTATAATAATAAAACATTAATAAAGATAAAAACTACATATATTAATAATTAGTAAATAACTGTAGTGCTCTTATCATAAAATATGTTTATATAGAAAAACAGGCAGTAATGAAATTGTAACTGCAAACATGACGGTTATAGGTTCAATTCCCACTGGGGGGATAATTTTGATCAGTTTCTGACTGAATCCCGCACAAAGCAAGGGTAGGCAGTGGGAACCTAGTGTTAAGACACTCTGTCCTCCATCGCCCAATTTTTGTGTCATCGCCTTTTGTATGACGGAACTTGAGGAAATGAAAATAACATTTTTTTCCGAGTGGGAATATAATCCACAACCGTCACGTTCACAGTCATACTGTGTGCCATATAATAATTTTTCGATTATATAGCATTAATATGATCAAGTCGCGAAGAAATATAACTTGCAACAATTATTGCCGTAGCTTCTTGGCTACATTACATTATCAGTTATCAGATACGGATAAGTAATTGATAAACTAAATATTAGTAGAAGAGAAAATAATATAATTTATTATACTTTTAATTGTGCTCTATCAGTCGCTTATCAGCGTTCAGACGGACAACATGTCGCCGGAATTCAAGCTTTATGAGAACATATTCATCGAAACTAATTTACAATCGACCGATTATGATGGGGTTATAGTGATTTTGTATCCCCAAGAAATGAATGTTGCGCTGCCAAGACATATCTACAGCTTTATAGAGAAAATCTCCATTATAGACAAACATATACATAAGGTACCCACTGTTTGGAATTGTGATTATGTATCGGGTGGTCGACTTGTGGTATCTCCGACGAGCAAAATCACACCCTATCATGATGTCAAAGTAATTCGGGATGCAGCGAGGAAAGGAATGATCAGAGCTTTAGATGCTGGGATGAAGAAGCCTTTGCTGGTAGTTGAGAACGTAGTTGACTTCCCTGATGGACAGCTGGTGAGTATCCTGGGTGCCTTGGAGGCGATTTACGTTCCATTGCAAATCAGGGAACGTCAGGAAACGAAGAAGTTTATAAGAATAGGTTTACACACTGAGGAAAAGCAGGCTGAGTGCTTTGAAAAAATTGTTAGAAACGCAATAGCTCTAGAAAAGTCTCGAATTTTTGCCCGGGACATAGCGGGTGGAGATCCTGAGCGGATGGCACCCGCCAAAATTGTGAATTATGTGAAAAGTTCTTTCGCAGAAGACACCAATATAACGATACGAGTAATTGACGATGAAAAAATAATTGAGCAAGAATACCCGCTTTTGGCAGCTGTTTCGAGAGCTGCTAATCGCGTGGACAGGCATAAAGCAAGAGTAATGGAGATAGTATACAGCTCATCTGACCCAAGCAGAGTCACTGAAACTTTAATGCTAGTGGGTAAAGGCGTGACATACGACACAGGTGGCGCCGATATCAAAATTTCCGGTAGAATGGCAGGAATGTCCCGCGATAAGTCTGGAGCAGCTGCTGTCGCTGGCTTTTTGAAAGCTTGCTCAATTTTGAAGCCACCACACTTAAAAGTGATAGGTGTTTTATGTCTCTGCAGGAATTCTATCGGCGAAGATTCATATGTTTCAGATGAACTTGTTATATCTCGTGGTGGAAAGTCGGTCAGAGTGACCAATACTGATGCAGAAGGTCGTTTCGCGATGGCAGATTCTGTTTATAAGTTAGCTGAAATCGCTGGAAAGGAGCTGAACCCGCACATTTACACTATCGCCACGTTGACAGGCCACGCCCGCGCCTGTTATGGCAACTATACAGCTTCTATGGACAACCACAGCGCCAGAGCTACCAACCACTCAGCGAGGCTACAATTCAGTGGCTCCAGAGTAGGAGAAGGATTTGAGATTTCCACAGTTAGAGCTGAAGATTTAGCAGTCAATGTTGGTAAATGTAACGGCGATGACCTAGTCCAATACGATACTGATGCTAAGTGTCGCAATCATCAGTTAGCTGCAGGTTTCTTGATCAAAGCTGGTGGTTTGGAAGATAAGAACGTTAAATACACTCATCTCGACATCGCTGGGGCTGCTGGTTCTCCCCCTGAAGACCCAACTGCTGTGCCAGTACTGACTTTATGCCATTTACATAAGGTCCTTTTGTAGAAGCAAAAGAAGATTCATCTCTTACGAAGAAAAGCCCAAAATATGTTAAATAATTGTTATATTATCTTCACAGGATACACCTGCATACAGCAGAATAGACAGAGGAAGCCTGGTTAAAATACTCCACACTTTAATTTCTTGTAATTCTTTTGGGATAATGCGTGTTGAGTAACGGAACACAGCGCTGCCCTTCGTTTTGTTACCAGAGTGAGGAAATTAAATAATTCTTTGCCCCGATCGGGAATCGAACTTACAACCATCGCGTTTACAGACACGGTAGTTATACGCCACGAGGCGACGGCAGCGTTATAAAACTATTTTCTAACTAGTTCCATAGTAGTGATAGCGTAAATCCAGATAGTGATGAGATTTAAAACACGAAATAGATTGATAAGACTTTTGTTATCTAATTGTGTTGTAAAGTAAATATATTATCTGATATTGCATTTAAATTTCTTATATTATAGATTATATGAAATTTAAATTGATTGAGAGGCGGTTTGGTAACGACACACTGTCTGACTGTAAACGCGACGGTTGTGGGTTCGAATTCCACTCGTTATGAAAGACCATCTCCCTGTTTTGGTAACAAAACAAGCGCGGCGTTGAGTTCTCTCGTTCGACACGCAATATCTCAAAATGTGAAAGGTGTATGGGGAACGGAGTGTTTGAATATTAGGTTTCTTCAGTCTATCTTGATATGTGCGGGATAAAGCGTGAAGATTAATTACATAATATTTTTTATATTGTATCGAGGATAAAAGATTTTTTACTTTATAATTATTAAATATATATATTTTTGAAGATCATAGTCTAATCATATTGTAAAGAAATAAACAAAAATAATATTAATCTGTCAATAAATTAATTATTTTAACAATATTTTTTTTTAAAAAATTATACCCATTCATAGAATTCTTAGCGTCTTTTTTTCCCCCACTGTGCTGTACTTTACGTCGTATGAGAGTTCTGTATTTGTCACTCTTAAGATTCAATGTATTAAAAGTATTAAAATCTATTTTTAACCGACTTCTGTAAGAAAAGATCAATTCGACTGTTTGTTACCTAAGAACTTTTGACTGGGTGAACCGATTTAAATTATGCTTTTTTAAAGCTAGTGCTTCCCGTGTGGTCCCATTTTAATTTGGTCCATTTCTGATAATGGTATCTATCAGAAAATCACATAAGTCTTAAATTTGCATTAGGTATGTTGTAACAGTATGTACCTTGAGTATAAGTTAAAAATAAATAAATAAATAAAATAAAATATGCATGGCAATATACATAAATAACAAAGTTAATTATGAATAATACAAACTATATATTTTTAATAAAATATTAATCGAGACGAGTTCGTGTATTGTCGTCCCGAGTGTCGCGACCGTCGTTCTGTCTATATATGTGGGTGCAGAACTCGGAAGGCAGCGGTCGAGTCAAACTGTCAAGTACTACGGTACTAATATGTATGATGCACAGACTCGTACCAAATGTATTATAAATATAATATCATAATT